>JBAIZL010000001.1:366245045-366315045 GCA_036971475.1 Prosapia bicincta
AATCTGCTTACTTAAGTAGGGCTTATACATTTATTGAATGATTTCACAGGGGTAACTGAATTGCATGTGAAATCTTTCGCTAGTCGTAACTCACTAACGAAGCATTTTCTCTCATTTTTAGAGTTATATGATCACTACACGCAAACACCCTGAACCTAATGAGATATTTCAATAAAATCAGATATTCGACTGTCATGCCTCGGTTAAAATTAAAAAAAGCCACTTATAAAACTGAAATAATAGCCTATATTTAAAAAACTTCCAACCTCAAAATAATTTATCGGTTACTATCCTATCCTATAATAAATGAAATGACGCAAGAAAAAAAGCTTTTTATTATATTTTTTTAGTATTGTAAGGAATAAAGAGTCACTCATTCTATAAAAAAATAAATTAATCGATAAAAAAAAGCATGTAAAAATTTGAAGTTTCGAATTTTCTAAAGTGCCTTAAAACTCACCATTTTAACCCTAATTTTTCAACATTTTCCCGGACCCCCCTTCTCATGGAGGGAATCCCATTCCCCCAGGTATCAGATTTGGCCCCCCCCTATAAAATTATACATGGGCGTCCATGCAATGATGTAGGTAGAGTATATGATGACCTGTTACCTGTTACTATGGCAATTGGTATGACTCAAGGAGAGCGCGCGTTTATGTGACGTCAGCAGCGACTTGGTGTCGTGTGACACTATGTCTACAGGAAAAATGGCGGGACTTCCACTCTATAAATTACAACTCTACGTGCTAGTGGTTAGTGGTACCTAACCTTCTCTAAGTCATTACAGACTTGTTTTTGTTTTAACGCTTCTCTTCTAGTAATTAATAATTAATTAAGAAAAGTTCAACTAGCTACTTTCAATAATTGTGTGTGTAAAAATTACGAGCCTCTCATCTGAAGCAATAAACATCGCTTTAATTCTAAATAAATTTGAACACCGAAGGAAATGTGGGAGCCAGGGCAGTGATGGGCGGATGAGTGTTGGTCTGGACTATTCTATTTGTTTCTAAATTTATAAATAATAATTTATGCTTAGAAATTTCCAGTATTATCCTATAACTCCAAGCATGGGCCTGTAACTGCCAACATGGGGTCCGTAGCTGCAAGTATGGAGCAGTGGGTCAAGTATCGGTCTGTATCTGTATGTATAGGGCTGTAACTCCAAGCATGGGCCTGTAACTGCAAACATGGGATCCGTAGCTGCAAGTATGGAGTAGTAATATCAAGTATGGGTTTGTATCTGGATGTATAGGGCTGTAATTCCAAGTATGGGCCTGTAACTGCAAACATGGGATCCGTAGCTGCAAGTATGGAGCAGTGGGTAAACTATGGGTCTGTATCTGTATGTATAGGGCTGTAACTCCAAGTATGGACCTGTAACTCCAAGCATGGAGCCTTTAACTCAAAGTATATAGTTTTAATTTCGTGTAAGTATAGGGCTGTAATTCAGAATGAGAGTTATATTTGAAAATAACTGGATTCGTGCTAGCTTTCCATCCTGTACGACACAGCCATTGTAATAATATATCTTGTTAATATTATTTTGAAACAGATATAAAATATAACAAATTGAATCCCCTTTAAATTTTCTTTCCGGTCAGATTGGATCCAAGAGCTCCAGGAAAAGGATCTACAGAAGTGAGTCGTAAATATATTACCTTAACCAACAACATATAATATATCAAATATATCTCTAGGCGTTACTATATGATTGCCTTTACTATAAATTTAGACGTTACAGATGTTTTCTGAACCTCCTTTTTTGAATTTAATAATTTAATTTTACAAAATGTAATTAATTTTAATAATTAGTTAAACTGTAGTTAAATAGCATTATGTATGCCGGGCCGATCCTCAGCGTTCTCCCCTCTTGGTCAGTCGGATGTCGTTCCTTAGGGGACTTATGGCTCTCATGAGTCCATCACCAGTTCTCTTGACCCCCAGACCCCGCCCTCTCTGGCTTCCAGACTCAACTCCTTTCTCTCCGGCTTCCAAAACGTAATTGCCTCCCTCCTAAGTTCCCTTGATGCTCATGGTTTCTGATGGCTTCTCTTTCTTCCTATCTTATCCACTAATGATCTCCCTTTCCTTATTTTAGCCAATCCTAGACATCCTTCCGTCTGTTGGATAACAAAACTCCTATGTGTTATCCCAACCTCCTGGTTTTGGAAATTACTTCCTTCTCCCTGAACGTCTAAATCAGGAACTGCATGCGGTTGTGTGTTTTGCGCATCATAAATTTACCTGACTCCTAGATTATATCTTAGAGCTGCCACTTCAATTTTTCTATTAATTTGAGTGATCGTTTTTTCACGACCCACTGTAATCTCTTGCCTACAGATTCACACAGTTCCATTATTTATGTTTGATTTCTTCAGAAACGTGAGTTTTTTACATAAGCTTATTTTCATACACACACACACACACAGCAGTAAACATCAGGCAGCCGGGAGGAATGTAAGAGGCGCAAATTCCATGTCAGCATATCACCATATCAGCGAAGCGTGACCATTAAAATAAACGTCGAGTTTGCCGTTGATTTTGCAACTTCCTGTCGTCATTGACACAAAATCTTGTTTTACGAACGTCAAAACGTTTTAATACACGAAGAGTCGGGTAAGTAGTAAACCTGACTTTGCGGTGTGAAATCGACGCAAAGTTTGCGCAATAGGTTGTACTGGGGTTTCTATTATTTGCTACTTTTAAGAAAACAAATTGTTTCTAACCGACTAATTGTCAGAGTTATATCCCAACATAGAAGAGAATATTTATGCACAAATAATGCGCAAAACCTATTAAACCTAAACGAATAAAATGTGGAGGGCTTATAAATTTTAATTTCTGGTTTGCAGAATTCGAAGAAATCAGAAATCCTTACTTTAAGTCACAGCACAAACTAGTTCCCAATAGAGACAATTGTTTCTAACATAAATAATTTAGACATAAGTATGGGATGATAAGACTTAAAAATGTCTTTATTTAATGTTACTGCCTTAAAATTTATTAATTTAAATATTATTTTAATATATTACTAATTATATGTTTTAAAAAATAGAAATTATTTACATTCTATTTGATATGGGTAAAAACGGATTATACCAGGAGACAGGAGAATCTTCAGCAACACACCTGAAAAATGAGAAAACTCCACAATGTGCACAAGACCTTGATAAAACAAAGTACTCCGTAATAATAAATTAGAAAATAGGGTAGCTACAAAGTGTCACTTTAGATTTGTTAAAAAAATCATCTTTACTAATGCACGAGGGAAAAAGTCTTAAAAGTAAAAAGCTGCCTCCTTGTTGAGTGCAACAATGTAAACACGTATATAAAAATAGAGGATTATTAATGTATCAACAAATTGTCTTCTTTGCTAAAAAGATTTTTAGCATCGCCAGGTATATTGTGTTTGTCAGTAGGTGTATAATGTAAATTATTACCGAAACAATACAAATTAATAATCACGTTGAAGTAAATAATATATAAACTACACAAAAATTGGAATAAAAAATAATTAAGACAAATAATAAATTTTGTAGCAATCGCGAGTGCGCCTTCGTTGCTATTCTAGAATAAACAAATCTCTGGCACTTACCGCATGGAGCTGCAATGAAGAGACTGGCACGCTGGGTAACGCACGTAGTATCTCGGATGGGAGAAGGTCGCGGATTTGAGCCCACCACCTCCACCACAAGTGTTATCGCGTTGTCCTAGATTAAGGTTCGTTCAGCGGCGGAAGCTGTGCAGATGGAGTTAACAGATATTTGCCTTTAGGAAAGTTACTTTCAAAAATATTAATTTTAATTAAGGACATACTATATCGCATCTAGGATGATCAGATATAATCTGATTTTAAGATATGTGTGAACGATCCTAAAACCTGCACCACTGCAATATTACAAACAGATAGCTTGGCAATTAAACACACCTGTCTTGACTACTAACGCTTATCGCGTTACACGTGCTGTAACCATAGGTATGATTGGAGGTAGATATGAGTCAGAACACATTTCCATTCTTTGTCAATTTTTCCCACAAAGTCAGTCATGCGTACCATTTGAACAAGTTCTTTCTTCATTTTTAAAATTATTTCAATGAATTCCATTATGACGTATTAGCCAAGAACAAATTTTTGTAATTTAAATGCTGCAATAAATGAGATCGTGTTCTTTGCTATTGGTAAGTGTTAAAGAACAATGTTTTGGTATTGGTCATTTTTAACACAAATATTCTAAAGAAATCTGAAAAACGGCGACATTTTTCAAGAAAACTTTGAATGTGGAAAGAATCTTTTGTAATAAACAAATATATTAACCACTTGCGTTTTGTTAAAATGTTTAATGCAAAAGTGTTACATAAACCTTCTTTTCGGAATAAGTAATGCAACGACAGAAATATCCCGTCCTATTGTGAATTATTCTATTAAAACGAAAGACGCGCCGAGAAATCAACATAACAATCCGACTTTCTGGCGCACAAACTAACTTGACGCTTTAGAAACATGACTTGACTTCTAATTGGGTTTTTGTTCAAGACAAACAAGAGTCGGGTCGCAAAGTTTCAGAAGGGGCAATAAAAGTAAGATTCACTAGGTACGAAGATTAAACACATTTTCATCTTGCAAATATATTGCTACAAAAATCGACTTTTTGTAATTCAGTTAATTAAATGAATTCGTGCTGCTAACTGCTTCATTGAGCTTAAACATAAATGTCTCTTTTAGTCTAAAACGAATATTTTCAACTGAAAATTGGACGTTCATTGTGGTTTTTTAAATTGTCCACTTCAACTTCCACGACGTTTGTATATTTGTCTCGTTGAGCTAAAACAACCATGCTTTGGGTAAATGTAAACGCTTTGGCGTTGCGACCACAGAGCACAAATAGAGTAGTCATCCAATGAAAGAGTCGAAGGAGATAGTGAAGCCGGATTCGCCTTGGCTGTGGAAAAATCCTTCAATTCCGTGCCGTTCAGCGCACAAAATTTAATAAACATTTTCACTTAAATCAAGGTTTGAACCACTCAGAGTGGAAATTAAATTTTGAAACTTGGCAGGTAGAAGCAGCATGATTCCCTCATTCAGAATATTAAACCATAAAAGCAATATATTATTTGAAAGAACGTTAAAAAGTTAGATTTAATAAGGGTTGCACTTTAAGTAACATAAACAAGTTAGTAAGCGACAATTTTTTGTATTTGTTGGTTAGAAACGTTTTGTAAGCGTAAACGTTTGAGATAACTTGTTAGATTTTAATATTCTTTTTATTTCATGTTTATAAGACCTTTGGTTTGCTGCTAGTGAAATCGTAAAGGAAAACGTTTTTTAAAGTTGCGTGTCACATTTTCGCAGGCCTAGACTCGTACGTAGATCGTGGCTTTTGTTCCTGTATGCATATATTTCTAAATATTTCTTCAATGAAATAATTTTAACCTATGTAAATCTTTACCTTTTTACATACAAAATGAAATGTATTTAAGTAGATAATTTGAAGTTACTCTATTAAAATTATTTATTTTTATAATAGTTTAAAGAAGATGTTAAAGATTTATTTGTACAACGGCAACATTATATTACCAAGGCCTTTTACTTACTGACATATACTAAAATGCAGAAAAATTATTGTGATAATAAAATAATAATGTGAAAAATATCCATTTCGAGGTCCCCTTATCCAAAATGTGTTTTCCAAAATGTATGTATGAATGTATAGATCTATGTGTTTGAATCCTGACCTACAACAAAAATTAATAGTCCCATTTTACTGATATTCGGAGTATTTATGTTCATACTGTTTGGAAGCGGAAAAGTGATGTTGAAATATTTAAAAGTAAAACCAATAATAATCGATAATTGAACCAAAAACTACTAAAAACTAAAACTAAACTAAATTAAAAAAAAAAATAATAATGTTCCGAGTTTGAAAATATTCGGTACGTTTATGTGCACGGGTCTCTTATAGATGGACGGTGAATGGTTTTGTAAATATAACAAAGGTTTTTTTCACGCAATAACAATTTTAAAAGTATAGATAGCATTTTATATTTTGTATTAGTGTGAGAGAGTTTGTGTCAGCTACCTGGAACCGTTTATTTGTAATAACTCACTATGTTTTATAATTTTGTTATAGAAATATTACATGAAAAAAGTTACTATTGACACTTGGGGCTTGACCTGACGCTCGCGACTTCAGTGTACTGGGTCGGAAAGTGGAAGGGGGCCGCCATCTTGGCTGGGGAAGCCTGCTTCACCGGGCCTTTAGCCATGACATCTTTATTTGTATTAAGTGCTCTGTGGTTGTTACCCGTTCCAAGTATACGGTCGGATGGAGTGTAGCCATGCGTCGGTACAATATTTCACTACCGCTCATGTCTAAGCCGGTTGAATGGAGTGTAGCTATGAGTCGGCACAATATTTCACTACCGCTTATGTCTACGTCCTGATGTAGTGTGTAGCCATGCGTCGGGACAATATTTCACTACCGCTTATGTATAAGCCGGTTGGATGGAGTGTAGCTATGAGTCGGCACAATATTTCACTACCGCGTAAGTCTATGGCCTGATAGAGTGTAGCCATGCGTTGGGACAATATTTCACTACCGCTTATGTATAAGCCGGTTGGATGGAGTGTAGCTATGAGTCGGCACAATATTTCACTACCGCGTAAGTCTATGGTCTGATGGAGTGTAGCCATGCGTTGGGACAATATTTCACTACCGCTTATGTCTACGTCCTGATGGAGTGTGTAGCCATGCGTCGGGACAATATTTCACTACCGCTTATGTATAAGCCGGTTGGATGGAGTGTAGCTATGAGTCGGCACAATATTTCACTACCGCGTAAGTCTATGGCCTGATAGAGTGTAGCCATGCGTTGGGACAATATTTCACTACCGCTTATGTATAAGCCGGTTGGATGGAGTGTAGCTATGAGTCGGCACAATATTTCACTACCGCGTAAGTCTATGGCCTGATAGAGTGTAGCCATGCGTTGGGACAATATTTCACTACCGCTTATGTCTACGTCCTGATGGAGTGTGTAGCCATGCGTCGGGACAATATTTCACTACCGCTTATGTCTAAGCCGTTTGGATGGAGTGTAGCCATGCGTCGGGACAATATTTCACTACCGCGTAAGTCTATGGCCTGATGGAGTGTAGCCATGCGTTGGGACAATATTTCACTACCGCTTATGTCTACGTCCTGATGGAATGTAGCCATGCGTCGGGACAATATTTCACTACCGCTTATGTCTACGGTCGGATGGAGTGTAGCTATGCGTCGGCACAATATTTCACTACCGCTTAAGTCTACGGCCTGATGGAGTGTAGCCATGCGTCGGCACAATATTTCACTACCTCTTATGTCTACGGCCTGATGGAGTGTAGCCATGCGTCGGCACAATATTTCACTACCGCTTAAGTCTACGGCCTGATGGAGTGTGTAGCCATGCGTCGTGACAATATTTCACTACCGCTTCAGTCTACGGCCTGATGGTGTGTAGCTATGCGTCGGCACAATATTTCACTACCGCTTATGTCTACGGCCTGATGGAGTGTAGCCATGCGTCGGCACAATATTTCACTACCGCTTATGTCTACGGCCTGATGGTGTGTAGCTATGCGTCGGCACAATATTTCACTACCGCTTATGTCTACGGCCTGATGGAGTGTAGCCATGCGTCGGCACAATATTTCACTACCGCTTATGTGTACGGCCTGATGGAGTGTGTAGCCATGCGTCGGGACAATATTTCACTACCGCTCATGTCTAAGCCAGTTGGATGGAGTGTAGCTATGAGTCGGCAAAATATTTCACTACCGCTCATGTCTAAGCCAGTTGAATGGAGTGTAGCTATGAGTCGGCACAATATTTCACTACCGCTCATGTCTAACCCAGTTGGATGGAGTGTAGCTATGAGTCGGCAAAATATTTCACTACCGTTTAAGTCTACGGCCTGATGGAGTGTAGCCATGCGTCGGGACAATATTTCACTACCGCGTAAGTCTACGGCCTGATGGAGTGTAGCCATGCGTCGGGACAATATTTCACTATTCTATGGTTCGGGCGGAAGAGACAATGCGGAGTGTTAAGAACACAGTAATGATAGTAATTAGAAACTTTGTATAATGCGAGTGTTGCGTTAGATAAATGTATGTTACCAGACCATAACATATCCAACAGACAGGGGGGAGTTGAGGATATGATTCATCCTATTTGTTAGGTGCAAGTGACACTGCCAACCAGATTAGGTATCGCATGTCGTACAGTATAGTACTTACGTGCATTGCAGCCTTCTTGTAAACCGTAACGATTAAAGCAAAGTACTTTACGGAAGAACAGGTGATGCAATAGAGCGAGGATACCGTATATATATATATATATCACATACACAGCTGACAACGTTTGGCAAGCCACGGCCTTCACAAGTATTTCCGTTGTAGCTGTGATAGGACAGTCCATTGTTTTTTTTTTTTTTTAAATTTAACACTAATTAAGTCATTGTTTCAGTTCTTGAAGATTAACAACAATTACGCCAAGGTAAACGTAAACACCTGTTTCCAATTCTTGTCGCGTTTCTCGAGTCAGGGTACGGATACGGTTCTAGAAGCTATACGCGACGAATCAATAGTTGTGTCAAGGCAACAGATACGGTTCTAGAAGCTATACGCGCACGTGTCTATTATGCTTCATAGATTCTTTAGTTTTGTGAGGCAACAGATGCATGCTCACAGTGACGCATGCGCCCATGGTGAAATGTGCGACAGTTGCGCCCAAATTACCCCAAATATACTTGCGTTTGGGAGACCCACGTTATTTCATATCGTGTATTAAGTACGATTATACATTCTAAGATTCCCATCACCCTTTATCCAGGCTTTGGACTGGCTAAGTAATAGTAAAACCAGTTTCTCCATCATTTAAAAAAAAACACTTTTTTATCATTTAGACACATTTAAAGTTAACTAAAAACGTCATTTTTATATTTTCCACTTTTTTAAATCATAGTATATCATAAGCAAATATTCTTTGAGCTTAGCTTGTGAGGTTATGTTAAAAACAAATAAAAACATACACAAAACTCACAAATTAATTATTTATTTACTCAATGCGTTTCAATGACCAAGTCATCATCATCAGTGAGTGTTACTACTACAAACTCTAACTTATAACCTACTGATTATGATGACTTGGTCATTGAAACGCGTATGAGTAAATAAATGATTAATTGGTGAGTTTTGTGTATGTTTTTATTTGTTTTTAACATAACACAAGCTAGTACAAAGGCAAAGCCAAACTAAATATACTAAATATAAGAATAAATCTTAGATTTACACATTTTGTTAACAGTTTTTACATTTTAAGTTTGGTGTATTTTTTAAACTTGAAACACTATTTCTTGAAATTGAAAGAATTATTTACAATGGTTATCATTTAAAATATATTAATAATTGATTTTATTCAAGCTCAAACTACAGAATTTTGTTTCAACACAACTGTTTAGTTGGGATTATTTACGTAAATTATCATTGTGAATCAATTAAATTTTCTGAAATTGTTTTGATACTACAAAACTCACTTCAAGTTTTTTTATTAACTGAGGTCCATAATCTTCTATTTCTTCTTCTACTGCTATTGTTTTTGCTGATGACATAGAAGCCACTGCCATATTTTACATTTTTACCTAGAAATAATACAAATCTTGATAAACATAAAGATATAAAACAATTTTATTACAAAATTTAAGGGATTTTGAAAAACTTAGAATTTTATTTGTAAGTACAATTTAAATTAATCAGTTTTATATTAGTTCATGACTATCCAAACCTTAATTTATTTTGTATGTAAAAACTTGCTGAGACAGAACATTTTCGATTGCTTCGTGAATTTCTTCTCAGTGTCTCTTGTTCTGCTTTTTATGTATTTGTCTGTGTAAGTTAATAGATTGTCTGGTTATTTTGTCCATGTGTTTTGCTAAATTAAAGAGTAAAATTTAAAATTTGCCTTCGATTAAAAATCATTTTATGTAATTATTTTTAATATTAGCTTGTGTTATGCTAATAAAAGCTTAACAAAAGAATATTTGTTTAAATATGGCACTCAAGTCAATCGAGCTTAATTTACTACATAAACTCAAATTGAAAGTAAGGTTATTATCAGATGATATTTGGTTTTTGACTAGTTTTGGAATAAAGAATGTATACCCAAACTTCATGAAAGTGAACATCTCCACAAGTAATTTCTCATCAAGACGAGTGGAAAATGCAGCTAAAAAGTATTGGTTGAATTTAGAAATTAAATCATTGTATTGTAAACAAGCAAATTTGGAATTACAAGCATATGAACTCCACCTCAAAATTGTGCATAATTTAAGTGGGCATACAATAAGCGATTCTAATAGGAAATATGAAAAAATGCTAGCAGTAATAAAACACAAACATGATTTGAAAATAAAACGATTAAATAAGAAATTACATCAGCTATGTACTAAATTTGCAAATAATAATAACTAATATAAAAAAAGAGTTGTAAGTTAGAGTTTGTAGTAGTAACACTCACTGATGATGATGACTTGGTCATTGAAACGCGTATGAGTAAATAAATGATTAATTTGTGAGTTTTGTGTATGTTTTTATTTGTTTTTAACATAGTATATCATTTTAGTCTTTTTGTAATTTAATGTTATTATTTTTGTGTGTGATGAACTTGGTCGCCTACTATTTACAAATATTGTCATAAATGTTAGCATTTTTCAGTTTCAACTTGGTATAATTTTTGCAAGGCCAAAGTGCAAAGACACGCCCTTATGTCACCAGTTTCTTCGTACTTCTTGATCGTTTTATTAATTCTCTCGTCCAGTTTCATATATGTGCATATTCTCCTCTTCGCTCCAAGGATATACTGTATTATCATATATGCGCATAAATTTTGAAAGAAGTAATCAATTTTTTGATTCTAGGATTAGTTCTCCGAAGGGTGTTGTTCTATCCTTCAATGTCATCTGTTGTGACAGTTCCATAGTTAAATAAGGAATTTGTCACTTTCCACCCATGGTCTATCAAAGAAACTCAGTTAGATTTGCATTTTCAGGAGCCTGAGAGTAGATTTCCTATCAGCCCTCGCTAACACCCTCGGGTTCAAGGAATGCAAGAGCTGCAAACATTTGAACTTAAGTGGAACTTGGTCAATGTTTTTGTAGTCGTGCTTGAGGCATAGCTCTTGTACTCTTCTCCACACACACTTCTTCATGTCAAAATACACCCCTTTATTTCCACCAAAGGGAACACTTCTTCTTGTTTATCAGGTGGGGCCGCGGCGGTCGGAGTGGGAGTGACTAGTTCTGTAGATTATAAATAAGGTATTTTTCTAGCGTTAATCAGTCTTTGTATGTTATCCCTCTGATAATGGTTACTTTGTAACTGAAATGTACATAAGGGTAAATTAAAGAAAGTTTGTGGTTAAGAGGTTTTTGTGTATTTATTATTAAATTCAACCACAGTATATTCCTAATAAATAGTAACTTCTTTTATCGCTGATATGTTAAAGCCAATATTGACAGTTCTTGGCGACCAGCTGGGTATAACATCACGAATAGTTCGACAAAGCCTAATGCATTTATCTACTTTAACTGAGCAACAACGCAAACGCCACAGGGTAGACATACATTTGTTTCTTCTGACGAAATCCAAAATCATGGATTGAATATACAGTAGTCTCGATAATTCGAGGTAGAAGATACCGAAACCCCCTCGGAATAACGAAAAAGTTCTGTACATTAGAAAAATATGGGTCCAATGAACCCTAATTCTATAATGAAGAATGCATAAAATACGTTTATAGAACTATATTGACACAGTATTACACAAATTAATGTTGCTTTGGGATAGATTGTTCGTCACGGTTGCTACATCTTTTGGAAAAAGTTATTAAGTGTCTACTCTGCTTAGCATATTGATCCCAGAAGGCGAAACAATGTAAGGCAAATATTGCCTTTTGATTAGTCGTGTAGCTCCAAACAACTGTGAAATTCGTAGAGCCTTTAGAAAAAATTATTTCGGCCTCAGACATGCAAGCATCAAAATAAATTACATGGGCCTCAAATACTAAAAAGTTATGGAAATGAGGTAAACAAAGTTTGAAATTTGATTAAGGACGTCAAATTGCACCTGTTTAAGAAGTTTCTTTGAATTTGGAGCATTCTAAGGTAAAATACCCAAAAGCCCTACACTTATCGGAAATGAAATGTTTATATTAATATAGTTAAAAATTGAAGTCTTTAATTCACACCGAAATATTATAATATTAGTATTTAAACCATATATTCGAAGAATTCCTTCCTCCGTTATTTTATAATGATAATTTGGTGGTAGACAATCTATAATAATTTGGCCAAGAAAAAAAATAGAAAACACAAAATATTTCAATATAATAATAAGTTTATAACACACAGCACACGATATAAAATTAAACATTAAACATGTGTTGTTGTTATTGTAACTAATGGCAAGGTAGGTAGAAGAAATAATTTACAGATATTTTATGTACAGAGGAGCTACACGACAGGCGTGTAACCCTTCAAGAACTTTGGGTTAAAAATCGACAATATATTATTAAATTAGGACTTTTCCGATAATTAAGTTATTATACATTCTCAAATATAAAATCCTAACTGTAATAAATATAATAATAATTTTGTAACATTGTAATGATCTTTGAATAATAACAAAAATAGAATCACTTATCAAATGCTAGTCTATGTTTATAAATACGCTCGAATTTTAACTTCATTTACTTAAGTTAATTCGTCTTTTATTGTAAATAAAAAAAATATAATTTTAATTTTTAATTTGAAAATGTGACGCGTTCCCTCGGCCTACCCTCGTAAACGTCTAAAAGTTTTAACAACAGATAACGCTAGTGAAGCTTAGTCTTGATGCTCGACTGGGGTAGTCTTCCTGGACATTGAAAAGGCCTTTGACCGGGTCTGGCACAACGGGCTCTTAGCGAAACTTCGTCACTATGGCTTTCCAGACGGGCTCATACACCTAGTTAGCTCATACCTGTCCAACCGTAAGTTTAGGGTTGATGTAGATCAAGCCCAATCTACACTACGGACTATACGGGCTGGAGTCCCTCAGGGCTCAATTATTGGGCCCGTATTGTTCAACATCTACATCAACGACATGCCGACAACACTCAACACACAAGTGGCCATATTTGCAGATGACACCGCGTTATCCGCTCAGTCATGGAAACCACATCTAATACACTTATATTTACAGGACCACCTAACAGTACTAGAATCATGGCTGAGCTACTGGAGAGTTAAGGTGAACGTGGCCAAGTGCCAGGCTTTGCTTCTCTCCAAACGTAGGACACACCAACTCAACACACCTCTAAAACTATTAGGCGAGGACATTCACTGGGGGAACCAGGTCAAATATCTGGGAGTCATACTCGACAGAGGCCTGACTTGGGACCCTCACATTACCAACACGTTAAAAAAAGCAACAATTAGATTAACACAACTATATCCTATGCTTAACAGAACAAGCCCACTTTCACTACGGGCGGCCACTACTATATACGTATCTATGTTGCGCAGCATACTCACTTACGCATCACCCGTCTGGGGCCATGCAGGTAACACACGCACACGCAGACTACAGTTATTCCAAAACAAGGTTTTGCGAATAATCACGAAGGCACCTAGATGTACAAGATTAACACTGCTTCACACTGACTTAAAAGTGCCTTTCATCAAACAACACCTCCGACACTTAGCAACAAAGTTCTACAAACAGGCTCACGCACATACAACATCAACGCTCATTTCCTCACTGGGTAGATATGACCCCACCCACGACACACACAGACGGCCGCTGTCCTTACTGACCGCCTAGCTCACACAATACCACCAAAATAAAATATACATACTAATAAATTCTGCTTCACAGTTATGTTCCAGGTGACGCAGGGGCACATCTCCAGGGCCGCAGCTTAGCCCCAACGGAAGTAATAATTTGATTGCATGCCTTTTCAGTTTCGAGTAGGCAGCAGAAGAAGAGGTGCATGCCATTCCTGCCATAGACTCACTAACAAGGTATTTGTAAGGTAATACCTCTCCTTATTCCATAGCATAAGGTGATCCAAGCCCCCAGGGTTCCTGCATGATCTGTCGCGGGATTTTTCCTGGCAGGGTTTCTTTCTTGCCAGGTTTTTTCATCCCGCTCTTAGCGCGACACTTACCGTACTGTTTCATTTCACTATCTCCTGATTCTCCATGGAAAGAGCTTATGAGCTTGGTACATGGGCAATCAATCCCGTTTCCTTCATTCGCGGTAGGGATACTAACCGCATGCGCATGTGAGACGGAGGTAGCTCGCTAGAGGTTGGCTGCCACGAGGGCTGGGCGGGTTTTGGGGGCTCAGACCCGGGTAAAAAAAAAAAAAAAAAAAAAAAAAAAAATAATATAACATATGATTTTCAATACGTAATTTTGTGAGCGTAATATTCGCAGTTGACTCCGCAATTAAGTCTAAAAATTACAATAATTAATTCAGATTTATAATCTTTATAAATAATTTTTGAGTGGTTAGACAAACATTTTAGATGCCATTTGTTTGACATTTCAGGACGTTCCGTCATGTTTAAAGTAGAATAATAGAAAACGATCAGGCTTAATGGATTTATATCTGATTAGAAGAGCTTGAAAATCGCATGCTTTTGAAACCTATATTAGAAAGTATAATTTTTCTTGGGCAACAGAATACATGCTTTCTCACGCACACATATTATATATATATATATATATATATATATGTGTATATAATACATCGATCGCCCCCCCCCCCTAAAGTAAGTCGCTGGATACGCGCCTGCACGACCAATCAAAAGGTAGTATTTGCCTTACATTACTTCGTCTTCTGGGATCAGTTAATATGCACCTGCTTATCAGATAGTTTTCGCGTTGACATCTTAGCAGAAGCACATCTGTTGGCGTGGTGTCAGTCATTCAATATACCGCGCAGTTTCCAAAGCGGCCGTTCCTTCAGAGACTTATTTACCTTCTTATACTGGCGCGGTCGAACCTTCATCTTTATTCACGTCATCACTACCATAAGTAGCTTCTTGTAGCAATTCAATAGTCGTAACATGTGTTATTATTATACTTACCCACCCATTGTTCGTCCTTACTCACCTATTGACATAAGTTGTATCATCGACATTTTCACAACCTGGAAATATCAAATTTGTTTCTTCTTGTATATCAATGACACACTCAACAGTTTTATTATGACAATGCTTTATTCCATGACTTACTTAATATTTCTTCTTTTATTTTGTTCCATGATTCGGTTATAGGCTGCACAGCTTCCTTGGCTATTTTTTTAGAAAGCCTACAATGCTTTCTTCCCTTTCAGTCGCTTCCAAAAGATTGTAAAAGGTACCATCTGTATTTTTTCGACATAACGCCCTGATCCATAGGCTGGATTGGGTTTATAGCATTAGCAGTTAGATAAAAACCACGGATATCATCAGAGCACCGTTGATTTTCATCGGGATGCGATGGTGCATTGTCCAAAAGTAAAAATTTGAGTTTCTTTTCTAATAGATGAAATAGAAATAGGATCGAATTCAACAGACCTGTAAAAATCGGGACTCGGATTTTTAAGACTGTATTTTTCAAAATCTGTTTGCTGGAGCTCTTGAAAGTGCCATCCACGAAAAACCATTTTTGCATTTTAGTCCCTTCCTTCCTCTGTTTCTACTGAAAACTAATCCTTTCACCAGAGTTGTCGTCAGCCAGAATAAAACTTTTGCCATCTTAAATGTCCAATATCTTTTCATCAGGGATGATGTTAGTGCTTTTCACGCTCAGCTTGGTTTCCTTGAGATTTGTACCATCTCCCTTTGCCACACGTTGAGATGGCATATCCGTAGAATCTTTTGTTTTAAAAATATGAAACCAAAATTTCCTTAACACATGTTTAGACAGGTTAATTTAAATATCAGTCATATTTTCAGTTTTTTTAATGAAATAATAATAACAATATGTAGCCGAACCCCTTTGAATCGAAACTCTCGTTTTATTAAATATTTCAAAGCATGTTAATAGATTTCTTTGTAAATAAATTTTCAGTGTAAAAAATCTTCAATTCAGCAAATTAATAATTTTAAGGGTTAAAGTGTAAAATTTGAAGAAAATTATATGTCAATTCGCATATTATTGCTGTCCTTTACCCATGAAGAATAAAATTGTTTGGAAAGAGAAAAAATTATTTGAAAGGAATATAGCCATCAGAAGTTGAATGTTAACACGTTCACTGCGACCGTCTAGCGCCAGTTGGATGTGGCCGTCTCCGATCGGAGACAGTTAGCATTTTATTTGGATATGTTGTTACCCACCCCAGCGTTGTACAAGAGACTTAGTTGAGTGTTGCAGCGTCAAGGTGACATATGTCGGGTTTGTTTTAGTTTGGTTAAGATTACCCGCAATTTTTGTGTCAGTGAGAGTTTAGTGCATGTCTGTGGCTGCGAGTGACATGATAAGTGTGCCTGAGACGTGTAAGGACTGTTTATTCATTACCAATGATTCAATAGAGTGTTTTAGGGACCCAACAAATGGGGTTTCTGAGTATGCGGAGTCTGAGCCAAGTGACCTGGATCCAGCTACAACAGAAGAAGTCGATTACGATCGCGATTCCTGTCTGATTCCGATTTGGAAGAAGAAATAAATAATCCTCAATAGATACCTAGCACATTAGGCCTTAGCAATTTTCTGTTTACAAAGGAAAATAAATTTATCGTTCCATTCCCGGGAGAAAATCGACCCTATGACTGTTTCAGACTACTTCATGATGACAAATTTTTGGAGAATATTGTGAAAGCTACTAATATTTATGCATGGTATGTGTTTGCTAAACCAAATCTCACGCCATTGTCAAAAATAAATAACTGGAAAGAGTTTATAGTGCCTAAACTGAAAACACTCACAGGCCTACTGATTTATACGGGATCGCAAAATTTTGTATATAATTTTTATTAAATATTTTAGAAGCTAATTTGTAGTTTTTATTTCACAAAATAATGTTTATTATTTCAGTGATTATTATTTATTACAGTTACAAATTGTGAATTACATGCATAACGTAAAAAATAAAATACTGATAATCATGGGATGCTCGCAAGTTGCTGCCGTCTCCGATCGGAGACAAAATGGCTGCCTAGTATATTTTCCATTTACAAGGCTCAAAATTAATTTTTATGGTTATATTCTTTTATTTATAAAGCAAAGCCATAAGAATCAATTTTAAAAAATTTCAGCACCTTATGAATTTCACGCTCAAGGCCTTTCCCAGGGAACGTGTTATTCCAATAAAATGCCATGAGTAACTTTTGAGAAGTGCCTCTACAACAATGAACCGAGCTATAAAAAATTTGAAAAATGCATCACAAGAAAGAAATTAATATGTAAAACATTTATCTTTGCAGTAGAAAATAATGAAAACATTGAAAATGTTTTTTCTTGAAGAAAAACTGAATCATCACCAAACAAGGTAAATTTAAAAAAATGAACTATACCACTAAAATTTTAAAAAATATACAAGAATAAATAAATATACAGGAATAAATAAATAAATAAAATATATCGTGATATTTCACATTGTCCATTATTTTTCTGTTGCACTGACTTTATGAAGTTATTATTATTACTTGTAAATAAATTTTTCCACCACTAAGTGCAATAATTTTACCTTATGTGATGAGGCACCTTTCGGTCATTTGACCATTGTTGAATCACTGTTTTCAACAATGATCAAGTGACCAAAAGGTGCCTCATCACATAAGGTAAAATTATTGCACTTAGTGGTGTAAAAAATTATTTACAAGTAATAATAACTTCATATATGTATGTATATATATATATATATATATATATATATTTAGGTTAGTTTTGGTTGGTAAAGATTATTTGGATTTTTTGGACTAGGAGACTGACAGACTTACCTTGGTAAGAGTCCACACTGTAGTCTTGAAATAGAAACACATAAAAGCACTTAAACAATGATATATTTCAACCACACAGTGGTCTTTGTCAATCAAAGAGAAAACACAAAAAGAAATATGAGAGAATAAAATAAAATAAATATATATATATATATATATATATATATATATATATATATATATATATATAGGTTATATATGTATGTATGTGATAACAATAAATCCATTTGAAATTAATAACAATAAATTATAAACTTTGTATGTAAGGAATAATAAAAAAGGAACTTGAAAAAAAGAGGCGAAACAATGCATTAAAAACAAACACTAAAAATAAACGTTAAAAAAACTAACCGTCTTACGAGGTTTTTCAATAATGTTGTCGTGTTGCACAGAAACTGGCTTGTGGAAGAAAATGTCTTAAAGAGCTTTTGTAGCACATAAAGTGAAAACATTTCCAGGTTTTAAGGCCGCCAAAGATTGACAGTGTTATTTGGCACAAATACAGCTGGTGACTGTAAGTTACAACCTCTCATAGTTTATTGCTCAGAAAATCCAAAGGCATTAAAAAATATTTCTAAAGCTATCTTACCCCTGATTTTAGAAGTCGAATCGGGAGGCTTGGGTGACAACTTCTCTTTTTAAGGACTGGTCATTAGTTCATACCTCAAGTTGAACATTATTGTTGGTCTGAACAAATTCCTTTAAAAATAATTCCTATTAATTGACAATGTACTCAGCCATAACTCCTACTACTTCAACTAATTTCGACACATGCATGAAAGTGATAGTTTTTCTACCAAGCGCAACTAGTTTGCTTTAACCGATGGATCAGGGGATCAGGGAGTCATCAAAATATTTAGAGCTAATTACACAAGAAGATCATATGAGCATCTGTAGGAAGCTATGAGACAGAACAAGCTCTCTGTTAAAGATTCTTAGAAACAATTCAATGTATTAAATGCTTTGAGAATCAATCATTGGACAGTCTTAGGATGAAATTTCACAAGAAACTTTGAATGTCGTTTGAAAAAGGAGTGTCTATTTTTTTTGCCACTGAAACTCAAGCGGAATCAGTTCTAGAGCCAGATGAAATTGTTGATGCGGTTGAAGAAGGTATCGGTTTTGCCATACTATTCAACTTATAAGTGGATAGTGATTCTGTTCAAGAACTGTTGGATTTACACAGGAGCTGACAATTAATTGATGAGCTCATAGAAATGCGTGCACATGAGCAGGACCTTAAAAACGCAGATTCTTAAGAACCAGTTGCTGTAGAAGATGAAATGACGGTTAGAATCTTGACAAAATGCCTTAGTTTATTTGCGTAAGGCTAAAAAATGTTGGAAAACATAGACACCAATACAAAGAGCGTATTTCTGTCACAAAACAAAAAAAATTAGCGAATTACGAGAAAATTCTACATAACTGGAAAAAATCTTCAATTCGTCAAAGTAATTTATTAGATTTTATGAAGCCTTCTATGTCAGAATAACTTTTTGTTACTTCTTTACAATTTGTATTTGTATAATATAATTTTTTGTTGTATTATATATTTACGATTTTAATACATACATATTTTGTATCTAAATTATTAATTTATTTAGTCTTTGGTCCCAATTAAACATGATTCCTATGTGATTGTATGTAAAATTATACCCCGACTTACACGGATTCGACTTACATGGCTTCGCTCTGTCCCACCTATCTTGTAAGTTTATTGAGTTTAACTATAATTCTCTTGTCTATTGTTTTCTATATATTTGGGATACTAAAACATAACTATATCAATTTTTAAATAAAATTACACATATCATAATTATATTTTAATTTCTATTCACAATCAACTACATTAAATACATTTACACATAAAGTTATAGGTTTAACAATACTGTGTTTTATACGTACAATACAAACATTTTCATTATTTACTGTAACAATAACATTGCTGTTGGACCTCCACCTGAAATGAAGCTGATACTTAAAAATGCATACATTAAAGAAGGGAAGAATGGTACATTCTCATGTGAGTTTACTAAACTATAGTTATATCTAAATGAATGAATAAAGAAAATATACAGATGAAGAATAAAGTGAAAGTAAAAATATACAAAAATTATTTTTTGTGCAGTTCAATCATAGACAGACTAAAAATGTCCCAGTTTACAAAATTTACTTTAAAATTCTTTCAGACCCTTTCTCAAAATGGAAATATTCAATTCTTGAATCACTCACCTACAAACATAAGATGTTCATATATATTTACATAATTTATTCATTATTCTGCTACGCTAACAATTTCAAATAATAATGAAATCAGCAAACCTCTAGAATCTCAATAAACTAAATAATACAATTATAACAGCTGTACTTTTAAAGCTGTTCAAAACCATAATTTAATTTCAACATTTTTTTATAAAATTAACACCTCATGGTAATTTCATAAAACTCTGATAAAATAACACCGAAGTACTTAACTAATTTTTAAATAATACTTACAATTGATAAAAAACGGAATGTTTTATATATTTACAAACATAATGTCTAGATTTAAATTATGAGTCATGATGTATTTAATTGAACACTTTGTAAAGATTTTAAAGAAGGTAATAATTTAAGTCAAGTACTGCCAAATAATTTGATATTTAGTTTTCTTTCTTCATTCTATTGCTGGTCATTCTGTAGATTATGGAGTCTCCAGGATCCATACCTGCTATTACCACTGGAAAGAAATATTATCATTAAAAATAGTAACGATACAGTAATAAGAAATTTCTTTGATGGTTAGTAATTCTTTTATACACACAAAGTACAAAAATACAGGGTCAGCTAACATGAAAAATAACTTGAACCATACAACATATTTTTATAAAAATAAATTTAATGTCATACACATTTCGACAGCTAGAATAGTGTATATAATTTTGTTTAGTCATTTGGAGTACAGCCTTAAATTTTTTAGGATATTGTGAATGTTAATTAAAATACATCAAGTTAGTAATTTCCTCTGAACTTTTAGGTATAATCTCTTGAATCGACAGTATAGAAATAAAACACACACACACACGCACACGCACATGCACACGCACACGCGCACGCGCACGCGCACGCGCACGCGCACGCACACGCACACGCACACGCACACGCACACGCACACGCACACACACACACACACACACACACACACACACACACACACACACACACACACACACACACACACACACACACACACACACACACACACACACACATACGTTAGTTGGCAAAGTTTCTTTTGCTATTTTTATCACAAACAGATTTTATATATACAGTTAATTTTTACATAAAATTTTCAACTTACTAGAAACAGCGATGAGAGCCATGGCAAAGGCAATGGAAAACCAGAGGAAGATATTGAAATAAACAGCATAGTCAGAATTGTATACAGTAGCGTAGTTCCAGTTGTATGTATCCTGAAATTCATAATAATCAAATTAGTATTTAAAATAGAAAGTGTTTAATAATTAAATTGACAGTAATTACAAAATGAAATAAAAAATACACTTGCTACTTTAAGTGAAAATGTATGTAATGACACTTTTTCAGAAAAAAATTTACCATAGATTAATTTTTAATAATTCTGGATAGTTACATAATATTAATAATAGCAATATATTATTAAGTAAAGTTTATAGTAATATACCATCATTTTTTGCCTTTCTAATTTTAATGTTCAGAGGTAATACAATTCTAAAAAATATGATTCAATTTATAATTTGTTTTAAAAGTAACCTTGAGAATAATATAAACAACTTTTTTTAAAGTCAATTCCTACTTAGATCAACAAAATTATTTCAAATTTGAGTTACTTTTTATTAAATAATTACAATTAATATAAACAAAGTAACATAATATATGCATTAAAGTAGATGTTCTACCATATAACCTATAACATAAAATCAGCTGTTTTATGAAATCATATGTTATCACTTATTTTAAGCCAAATGGGTAAAAAAATAACCATAATGTCTACCTTACCTCTTTTGTGAACAGTTTTAGTTTTACTTTAAAAATACATTAGAAAATCAATGATTTACAGAATCAAGGCCACATCACTTAAAGTGACTTGAGTGTCTAAACAAGACAAATCTTCATTCAAATCATATATTTCTTGTTTCATGTATCTATATTTTTTAATTTTGATTAAGAAATTTTAGAAAACATAATTGATAAACAGGTTTGCATGTGCTCTAAATGTCCATAAATTACACATTTATTTTCTGAATCATAGCTACTACTTTTTTCTAAACTTTTGCATAGCTTATAAAGATGAACTGTACATTTATATTTCCGTGATTAGACCTCAATATATGTTTCTCTTAACCTTTAGTCTCTTGACTAAAGCTTTCTGTTATACGTGCTGATCCCTTGGAGAGATTATATCACAATAGTATCTTTGTTTGGCATTATGTAGCTGTTGATGATATGATGTATCTTTTAGGAGTTATTAATTAAATGTTTATTATACCAATAGGTAATTAATATATTATTACCTTATCAATATATTAATAAAGTAATAAGGTAATAAGTAATTAATATAACACAGCATCCTAAACAATAATTGTTTATACTAGATGACATAAATTGAAACTATAACATATGTGGTGGACTGTCAACCAGAAAAATAATCACCTTTTAAAGCCCAACAAATCACAACCCTTATGCGCATAATATTGTTTTAAGTAATATATATATATATATATATATATATATATATATATATATATATATATATATATTTTTAGGTTAGTTTTGGTTGGTAAAGATTATTTAGATTTTTGGACTAGGAGACTGACAGACTTACCTTGGTAAGAGTCCACACTGTAGTCTTGAAATAGAAACACATAAAAGCACTTAAACAATGATATATTTCAACCACACAGTGGTCTTTGTCAATCGAAGAGAAAACACAAAAAGAAATATGAGAGAATGAAATAAAATAAATACCATTTATTTATAAATGTATTTATTTTATTTCATTCTCTCATATTTCTTTTTGTGTTTTCTCTTCGATTGACAAAGACCACTGTGTGGTTGAAATATATCATTGTTTAAGTGCTTTTATGTGTTTCTATTTCAAGACTACAGTGTCGACTCTTACCAAGGTAAGTCTGTCAGTCTCCTAGTCCAAAAATCTATATATATATAGAATATCAAATGTGTTTTCCTGTTAGAATATTTTTAAGATTAAATAATATGTAAAATTTCAAGTTTACTAAGTTATTCTTACATTATTTGCAGCTGGAGACTGCCTTCTGAAACGCCTCGTATGCTTAACATCACTTGCGATAGCAGCCACCAATACCTATAAAATTTAAAATGAAATACCAACATATTTTTACAGACAAAATATGCTTGTGACAATACATTAGGAGTAGAGATCATACAGACTTTATTAGCTAATCATGAATGTCGCTGTCGTTTGTTTGCTTCAAGAAAGATTACTTTTTAATATATCACATACAGTATTATGCATCTGTGGTGTCTAAGGGATATATATATACCTGTATTGTATCACAGATAAGGATAGATATTTATAGCCATAAATGATAGATAAGTTGTAAATTTATCACAAATTGTAGACCCGTCTTTTAAAAAGGTCTGAATATTTTTTTAAAAATCAGTGTACTTTTATGTACATTCCGAAGTAAACAATAATTAGTAGGAACCTAAAGTCTAACGTAAACTTCAACCAGAAAGTAACTTTTAATATGTTTTACTAATAAGATTACAAATAATAATCAATTAACATAAAATAAATTAACTAAGGTACAAAATAGTGAATAAAAAATTGCACCTGTGTAAAATATATAGTATTTTGCACTTTAAAATCAAAATATTTTTGTAACGAATACAACTCAATTAATGCGAGAAATTAATTTGTACCAGCTGGGTCACTCAGTAAGTGAATCATTTAATCTGCAAAGGATTAAAGGAGAGTTAATTTACATTCCCTATATTATTTCAAAACTATTTTATTAAGTTGAAAGGAATAATAATAAAAAAATATCACAAATTTGGATATATTTTTTAAAAAACTTTTACAAATATATTGGATGAATTAATTAGTATTAAAGTTATTATATAAATCAACTGAGGTGTAAATAGTAATTAATACTGTAATATTTATTAATTTTAATATTGACACCAATTATAAACTTTTGTTTTACGGCACAAGGATATTACAAAATGTAAAAAAAAACAAATGGTGGTAGGGCTGCCAGTTCATTCTTTAACTGTACTAATATTTTGTTGAAAATTTGAATGAATATAAATTAAATGAAAATTATACTAAAATAGTATTGAAAAATTAATTATATTTTTTATACCGTTAATATTACAAAACTTAAAATAGTTCTAACTAGCAAAATAAAAAAAAATGTTTATGCCTATTATTTTTCCTTTTAGTTCACCCCTCACAATTTACCCAATATTCATCATGACTTAGAAAATTGGTTTTGTTAGGAAGAATCAAACAATGCAAAAAATAAGTAATATAATGTAGAACTTCAATCTTACTCGTCCGTAGTAAGCACTCTCAAAAGCTTGGGTGAGACGGAGTACAGCCGATGACAGTAGCCTCTTGGCTTCAAACACAACTTTGGAATCTTCCCCTTCTACATCAACCAGGGCATGGTAAGCGGGTAGCACAAACCAGTAGGCATCTTGTATGCCATCAGCAACTACACCAACTTCATTAATCTGTAAATAGTTGCAACATTTGAAATGAAAAAGTATTACATTTTATTCTATGGTTTTCACTCATGAGTAATAAAAACCTCATTTAAAAATTATAAACACCAACAAAATTATTTAAGTTTCTATCAAATTAAACATATTTTATTTGTTCTAAAGTAACAAGACTAATTAATATATTTACCAGACTTTTAAAAGTATTACAGTCAAGTACAAACTTTAAGCACAATAGAAGGAAATATGGAATGACAATTTTTCGTTTACAGCTTAATACAATTACACTAAAAATTATTTATCAGCACAAGCTCACAACAGACTTTACGAAACTTTAACTCTCTTTCAGCACTCCAAACATGCAAAAATTTTACAGTGAATATTCCTGTATATAAGATGCCAAACCTATCTAAGTAGGTGTAGCTAGTCTGCACCCCTTCTTGGGCTTAGTTGGTTAATTCGCAGTTATAAGAAACCAACTGAATCATGCCAGACTTCAGCTAGTGCATAAGAAATCTGAGGATCGACCAATCTTACTCAAATTTACTAAAGTAATATTTCTAAGAATCAAATACGTTCAACCAATTAAAGTTAAACTCTGATTGGCTGATATACTATAAGAAGAGATAAAATGTTTGTTATTCCAAACAAAATACATCAAAGGAAACTGGGACTAAGTTTTGAGATTTCAAGGAGTACAGACATGTTGGGGGGGGACTAGTACAAAATACAAGTTGCAATGGATTGTTTTTTTTCAATTAAAGAGCTTATTTTTACTAAGAAAAATAGTTAAGGGATAATTGAAAGACATTAAAAAGAGTTGTAAGAGTTTTTTTCATATAAAGAATACAGAGTCCTACTAGTGATCAAGTACAGTATTAAAAAGAAAGGGGATTAATAAGGATTAAAAATATCACTGTGAAGAAATGATAATGCTTCCTTGTTGAATCCTAAGAGTAATGGGTGGAATCTAGGGGACTCTCAACACATAAGTACAACAAACAACTTTATTAGGTTGTGTTTAAGGTTAATGACAGATCACAGACCAATTCATGCTAATGCAAATACACTCTAGACCTTTTTTGAGTTTTATTTTGAAAAAAATAATTGACTTGTAAATATTAATATTTATTAGGAATAATGAAATATTTGATTTTAATGATGTTAAAAGTATTGTTTATAAATGAAAAAACTGTAAATTATGGCTTAATATCAAATTAATGAACATTTAGCTCTCGAAAAAGACCTTCTGATAGAAAATTGAAAGAAAGAATGTATTTGTCAGTGATCTGTCAACCTTAAACACATTAAATATTTATTAACAGACACAAAATAAAGTTTTATATTTTTTAGATTTTCAGCAAAAATAAGATTTAATAACTTAGTCTATTACTTATAAATTTAAATTCATTTTTTAAACATCATATCACTGTACTCTATAGAAAGATCTCAAATAATGACCCATGAGATTTAAGAGTAAATAATATTCTATTTTTATAAGTTGTATTAAAAGAAAAAAAGGCCTTAAGAGCCCTTATTTGTATTAGTTATTAAATTCAAGATTGTCAATGAATCATCATAAATTTATTTGAAAACATAAGTTGTAACTTACTTAATGTCAGGTAGAATAAATAAGACTTTATTAAATAAATACGCTTGCTTTAATTATTTAGCAACCTAAAGATGTGGTTGTAGGTATTATAAGGTATTTAAAAATATAATATATATTGTTAAGAAAATATATAATATAAATAATTGAAACTACCTTATCTGCAATGGCATTCATCAGGGAGAGTTGGTCCAAGAATGCTTTGTGTTCTTCCACAGAATCTTTTAACTGTTTCAAATCTGTAAAAGCCTTCAATTCCAATTCTCCTTTTTCCAGATTAACTTCAGCCTGTTAATATATCATTACATTAAAAAACAGTAACTTTGAAATGCAAATGCTAAGTAAGATTTTGCTTAAATTTAAAGATTTATTGAATTTAATTCCTCATTCAAGACTAACAAAACTTATAAGAGAACATAATCTGAAAATGTTTTGAAAGAATTTGTAGTTACATAACAAGATACATATTATTTATAGAAACAAATAACTTTTTAAATGTTTACCCTTTAATTATTATAATATTGACCTATTAATACTGACTTTAAGGTAAAGTTTCCTTAATTACTAAATAACTGTTAACCTACGAAGGGGTGCATAGAGTGTCAAACGAGAGTGGGCGCTTGCGGAGGTTTATTCTACAAAAAAAAACAGTTTAAATTTAAACGGTTTTTGTTTTTATATTTGGGTAACTTTACCATTAAATACTTTATAAATAAATTGTAAACAATTTCAGAAATGATTATTTTACAATTTTGAATTTCTAAACATCATACTTGTAAAATTATTTTTAATTGTTAAAACGTGTAAGCAATGTATAATAGACCAATGTTTTCATTACGAGAGATGTGGGTTATTTATCTGTAATAAAGTAATTGAACATCTAAACATAAACATATTTAATCATGATAGTACGTATATAAGTATGAAATTAATTATAATATTTACTGAAAATAAGGAATCTTTTACTTCAAATATGTAAGTCTACAAATTAGTGGATGAAAAAAAAACATTGGCTTTATAACACAATAGGTTCTAAAGTTAAAACTAGCAAAAACTTACAGCCTTTGTTGAAGAGACAACTCATAATTGTTTATTTCTAATTACATCACCATCAGTGTAGTGCGAGGATAATTCCCTTGCCTTACTGGTTCATTATGTCACAGCATTTTTTCGGTTTTTACTAAAGAAATGTTTTTTTCCCATAGTCAAACTGTAACAGCTTCTTGTCTGATTTTTAGCGGTATTTTCTCTATACTGTCAAAATCTGTCAGTTTTCAACAAATTGGTCACTTGTAATTTTCAGATTCACCTATTATGTCCTCATTTGTTTCATTTTCAATTTCATTGGCTTCTTGGTCAAGTTCATCATTTGGGAGGACTCGTTTCATCAGAACCATGAAAGAGCTGGCCGTATTTCTTGAATTTCCTCTTTTTCGACACTACCCAGCATTTTACGAATTCTCTCCTCTTCAAATGGAGCAACAGTAAATTGTGAAACTTAGATTCTAAAAAGACCCACAACACTAAAATAATAATGACAAATACAGTAATAATTTAACTCTACAAAGTCTTTTGTAATGTAAATAGCTGCGGACGAGAAACTCTGCACAAATAATCTACACAAAAGGGCCTTTAGGGACAAAACTGCCGCAATCTGACAACAAGTAACAAAGATTAAATTCACACTGACGCTATGAGGAAAAATTGAACAAAATTAGGTTGGGCCGATTAATAAAATGCAGATTGTGGAGTAACGAGCTGGAAATACACTTCTGGCAACTGGAAAAACGATTTCTTAAATAATAATACATCCAGAAAATAACTCCGCATGCGCCCTTTTGAAGGTTAAAAAGTTAACATTGAAGACATTGTTTTATTTTATTCTATAATTATACAATAAAATTTCATTAAGTAAAAGACTAAAATATTGATTTTTAATAAGGAATGTGGCAAGTAGGTAATGTCAATGTATTGATTTTGTATTACATTTAAAAGAGTGTGGAGTGCTAATTAAATTATTTATTTTTACAAAAACGACCAAATGGCGAATGGATTTTATAAACACAGACAATAAAACAAGGCATTTTTGATATGAGAAGAAACTTTTTCCTACATTTCAAATAATAATTTAAATGACTGGATAATTTTACAACATATCTACCTCTTGTTCTCCATCTTCCAAATTAATATTCACGAGAGTCTGGTTGTCTCCATAAGGATATCTTTCCAGAATTGAAGATTCTATAGATGCCCATGTTTCATCAAGTAATGAATCTGTCACCAAAGGATAGCGATGTGTAGCAGACAAGCCTAAAGATGGAACTCCAGGCACAGCCAACCCTATGACTGCATTAGCATATTTGAAAGGGTTCTTGACAATAACACCCCTCCATCCACTACTCTGTAATTTTTAAAAGTAAAATCATGCACCTTCAATAAATATAAAGGCGTTAGTTAGATCTTATATTTAAAAACCATTTACAAAACTTGTAAACGGAATCTCTTAAATAATAACGAATAATGACCAATATTCAAGATCCACCATTTCATGAGTAAAAAAATATTCTTTAGTGTATCCAACATATTAGGCCAAAGGCTTTTAGGAAAATAAGACATCATTATTTTTCTCCAATTAGTATTGGCGTTTTATTTATAATAAATAACAATACAGGTTTTATTTGAAACTCTGGATATAGGCACAACATCTCTCAAAAAAACCAGAGGGCTTGGACTGTTTTGAAAAACACAAAGTCAAAACGAATTGTTTTTATATAGACTTGGGGATCCTGTTTTTGAAAGATATAGTCTGGGGAATTCAGGTCTTTAGAGACAGGGTCTCTAGGCTGGATCATTTCACAACTCATTGTAGAAGATGCAAGATAAAACCATTGGGGTTCCAGTGAACAAAACATAATAAATAAATAACTATATCAATAAAGAGAGAAAACAGTTATATCATTTTTAAAAGATAGTAAAATAGATAAATAAGGATATAAACAATGGATAAGTTGAATAGATGGAAAAACTAAAAAATCAAAGCTTGAGCTTTCAAGTGCCTCTAATAACTCTAGGTGCTGTAAAACTCTTATAGGTAAGTTCCCTTGTCGACTAACTTACTCAGAATACGTTGTTTCCACTCTGTCAACTTTACCTTTACTAAGAACTTAGCTTAGCGTGTGTGTGTGTGTGTGTGTGAGAGAGAGATAAGAAGGAAGGGGAGAGTAAGGATGGTTTAATTAGAGTTTCATACTACCTAGATATAGGCTCTGGGCAAGGAAAGTCCACAAGAGATCTCTCATGACAAAAAAAAGGAGAAAAATCATTATTTTTCCTACAAACTGGTTAAGTCTACTGCAGTGTATAAACTATTTAAAGATTATAAATATTCTAAACAAAATTTATTGTTTTAAACTTTGTTATATTATTTTATAGTGGTTATCCCTTTTTTTATATATGCATCATAATTTTATAGTTTACAGAGTTATATTGTCCTAAGCAATTTAGCCAGACATATGCAACTTAAAATCGTTTGGCAAACTGGAGAAGTTCTTCGTACATCCATTCATGTGTATGCAACTGTTCCTTAATGAACTGTCCCTTAGTAGGTACTGCTTATCCTATTACAGTAGAGCGTCAGTAATCCGAACGTCAAAAATCCGGAGCGTCGAAAATCCGGATCTTGGTTTCAGCGTGCATCACACGTGGAGTGAAGAGCGTGGTGCTCTGCACCACTACAATTCACCCTAAAGTAAGCGTTATGTTTAGTTATAAATGGAAAGAAAAAAACCAATTCCAAAAAAATGAGTCATAGCGAAATTTAAAACACAACATTACAGTATATATAATCATGATTTAATTCTTTTAGGTTTGTATATCCTACACGCTAATCAATAACATGTATTGTAACCAATCAGCAAAACAATAAGATTTATTATAAAACTCAATCTTTAGCTAATTTGTCATATAAAATGGTTTTGTTCAAAAAACAATAAAAGACTTTTTTACTCAATAAGTTTGTATCAGCATGTTTTTTTAGCTTTCTACGCTATGTATTAGAATGTATAATTTCTGTTCTTTCACGAAATTATTTGTATATTTTAAACCCTCTGACATCTATTTTGTAATAATTCTTGGTTTTATTCAAACATACACTACACTCTAAGCATTAAATTAGATTGTAGTTGATTAAATATCAATAATATGCAGTAGTTTAAAGATCGTTTGAAAATCCGGATAAGTCAGTAGTTCGGATTGGTTCCGGTCCCAATTGATCCGGATTTTCAACGCTCTACTGTAATTAGGTTGACTTTTTGCAAAGTTAACTTGAACAACTGTATTAATTTTTTTTTAATCAGAGTTTCATTATTTCATTTCTTGACAATGAAACAAGTAAATTTATTCTAAAAATTATTTTTAAACAAAATTTTTAATTGAATATATTTGAAGGTGTGTGAAAATTATTTTACCTGAGAAGTAGTAAAACCCATAGCTGTAGAGAATATTTCCTTTACAGTACTTAAGTCTAATTCTTCATGACTTTGGAATTCAATCGATGGAGGGGATGACAAAAACAATACTTCACCATCTCCATAAACTATATAACAATAACAAATTAAACTTATGTAAATTACTTTTATGATTTAATAAAGTAAAATTCACATTACATATCTGGCATTTTTATTTGTTAAAAAGTGTGCATTATTCAGTGCATGGAATGAAGGACTATCTATAGATCACAATCAATTGAAAAACAAACAAGGATACTGGCTGTCCATGGAGGTTCTTTATTTGTCAAAATTGTAAACTTTGCAATTTCTTTGCATTTAACATTATTTGTTAATTCGTGGATGTTCGGTGTAACACAGCGATAAATTTTAAGCTCTAGAATGTAAAGTTTTATTATTTAAAAAATACACAGGAATAAAAATAATGTACTGAGATATTAAACAAATTGATTTTACAATTTATCAAACACAATCATAAAATAGATATTAGTGGTTTATAGTCTCTCTGTATTTTAGAACTTGGGTAAATACTGTGAAACTAATTAATACATATGCAATTATAACTATTAAAACATATTGCATAATTATTTTACCAGGAGACAAAAAGAGTCCTCAGGAAAATTAATAAATATCATTGTTAAAAAAAAAATTGTTAAATAAAAAAATGTCACTTTGTAAAAAAAGTTTATAATTCAACTTTTTTCTTTAACTTTTCTGAGAAAGTCTCACAATGTGTTTAATGCATGTGATTACATTTGTGTAAAACCTAATGGGAATGATTAATGGTGCAACGTTACTTACTCTTCACATTTACAAAGGAGCTGAATTCACAGCACTAATACAACTTCATTTAGAATGTTTGGTACGCTATTACTAAGTTTTTGGATTTAATAGTTCATGATCAGAAAAACCTTTTTATTTGAAATTTACAAATAACAACCTGCCAAATTTATAATACAAGTAAATTTAGAGAAAATGTACTGAAACATAAAGCATTTGATAGAAATAAAAGATCATCAGTGTCACAGTGGGCTCCTTGGATCTACTATAATGTATATATATAACAACATAAATTATATATATATATATATATATATATATATATATATATATATATATATATATATATATATATATATGATGAATAGTTACTATCTGGAGTACATCCGTTCATTCTGCAGTCCATAAATTCGCAGTTCCGACGTTTCACTAGAATCTCATCCAGCATTGACGAGGTGAACCCAACAACAGTAGAAGAGCGAGATCTTCTACTCGCTCTTCTACTGTTGTTGGGTTCACCTCGTCAATGCTGGATGAGATTCTAGCGAAACTTAAGAACTGCGAATTTATGGACTGCATAATGAACGGATGTACTCCAGATAGTAACTATTCATCATATTTTTCCATCCATGAAGGAATACGTATCAGCATATATATATATATATATATATATATATATATATATATATATATATATATATATATATATATATATATATATATATAGTATAAATATATTTTAGGTTAGTTCTAGTAGAACTTTAAGCTTATTTAAGAATTTTTGGACTAGATAGGAAACTGACAGACATACCTAGTAGCAATAGTCCAAAACTGCAATCTCTTAGAAATAAATAAATAAATAGACACATATAAAAACATATCAAACTATTGAACTATTTCGATTATAGCTTTTCTTTCTTTAGTTTTTTTTTTTTGATTCATAAAGATCATTGTTATATATACAGTAATACCCCGTACTTAAGCGATAGGTGGGACCGAACGATAACCGTGTCAGTTGAATTCGAGTTAAGTCGGGGTATAATGTTACATACGATCACATAGGAATCATATTTAATTGGGACCAAAGACTAAATGAACTAATTTATAAGAAAAATGTACATGTATTAAAATCTTAAATACATATTACAACAACAAATTGTATTATATTCATACATATTGCAAAGAAGTAAGTTAAAAGAAGTAATTTTGACATAGAAGACTTCATAAAATCTAATATATTAGTATGACCAATTGTAGATTTTTCTTCTCACTCAGAATTTCCTCGTAACTCGCAATTTTTTTAGTTTTGTGGGAGAAATACGCCCATCGTTGTTGGAGTCTATGCTTTTCAAAATTGGTAACCCTTGCTGAATTAAACTAAGGGCTTTTGTCAAGTTTCATACAGTCATTTCATCTTCTAAGTCAACTGGGGCTAAAGAATCTGCATTTTTAAGGCCTTGCTCTTGTACACGCATTTAATAGTAATCTTCTAAGATCATCAATTAATTGTCAGCTCTTGGTTGGGTAAATCCAGCAGTTCTTGAACGTCATCATTATCCACTTCAAAATTGAGTTGTCTGGCAAAACTGATAAATTTTTCAATCATATCAGCAATTTCATCAGATTCTGGCACTGATTCCGCTTAAGTTTAAGTGGTGAAAAAACAGACACACCTTTTTCCAAACACCATTCACAGGTTTTTGAGAAATTTCATTCGAAGATTGCTCATGATTTCCAAAGCATCTAAAACATTGAATTGTTTCAAAAAATCTTCAACAGAGAGCTCTTTGTTATGTCTCATAGCGTTATGGAGAAGCGTGAATGATCTACTTATTCAATAAGCTTTAAATGTTTTGATGACTCTCTCATCTATCGATTGAAGCAAATTATTTGTGTTTAGTGGCAAAAATATCACTTTCACGCATGCGTCGAAATTAGTTAAAGTAGTAAGAGGATGACCAGGTGCATTGTCAATTAATAAAAATTACTTTGAAAGGAATTTGTTTAGACCGACAATAATGTTCGACTTGGGATATGACATAGTGATCTAATCAGTCCTCAAAAAATGAAGCTGTCACCTAAACCTTCCGATTCGACTTCCAAATCACGGAGAAGCAATCTTTAGAAATATTTTTCAATACCCATGGATTTTCTGAGCAATAAATTATGAGAGGTTGCAATTTACAGTCACCAGCTGTATTTGCGCCAAACATCACTGTCAATCGGTCTTTGGCGGCCTTAAAACCTAGTAATATTTTCTCTTCATGTGCTATAAAAGTTTTTTTAGGCATTTTCTTCCGGAACAGGCCAGTTTCTGCAAAACTCGGACATCATGATTTAAACCGTGTAACTTGGGAATCTCGTTAGACGGGGTAGCGTAAGTCGAGGTATTACTGTATATATATATATATATATATATATATATATATATATATATATATATGTCTATTATTAAAACAAAACCATCTAAAAGCTAGTTGGAAGTGATGAAACCTTTTAGTGTGAAACCTTAGAAGTGAAGCGTAAATAATTACAGTACTTGTATTTTTTCAAGCCTGTATGAGTAATTTAGTTGAGAAAAAATTTAGTTAAGAAGTTTTATAGTGTGCTTATAAATTAAGGATATTTTCATTTATTAAAATGAGAATTGCTTAGTGCACCCATTAATTTTAGTATTTTACCGCCTTACTATGGACTCCTACATTATCTTATACAATTTGGGTTGTAAAATCATTTATGCCAACTAATTTCACAAATATCACTTTCATTGCTAATATTACCTTCAATTTAAAACTGGGAATTGCACATAATTTATAAATAAGATGTGGTTTAGATTTACTTATGTTAACTTAAAAATAAACAAGAAAAAATATACTTTCAAAACCAAAAATTATGTATATTATATAATCATATCAAAAAACAATTTAAAAAGCCACATACCAAAAATAATGGTTAAAATTTGCTAAACGTTTACCGTTCTCCTGCCACCTATGACGTTTTTCGTTTTATATATATATATATATATATATATATATATATATATATATATATATATATATACACAATTACTAAAATTATTTAAAAAGTCTGAAACCATAAAAATAGTTTCAATTCGGAAAAGAATATTGACTCTAATTTCAAATATGTATACAACCTATTTGTATATGTATTTTCCAAAGTAACAATAAAATATGTGGTCAAGATAAAGTTGCTTGTAAAAACACCTAAAGTGAAAACATTTGGAAAATAAATTTGTACCAAAAAACAGGGAATCCATTGCATGTTTATAAAATGTCATAGCATCTGCTATTGTCAATAAAAATGTTTAGTGCATATTCAAGCATTTCTAAAGTTCAGTTTTATGTTTGAGTTACATTTTTTAAAAAATCTAATCTAATCTAACTGGATAGATTTATAGATGTATTATAAAGTATATGTATATTAATGTAGTAATATATAAGAAACATTTAGGGTTTTTACTTTATAATATATTTTATGAGTGTTTGTACAATGACATTACAATTACAACCTTCTAATAATTTTGAACATCCCATTAGGCATTTTGATTGTTGTAGGTTTTATTTTCGGAGGACCAATAATTATTATAATTATATAAACTAATAGATTGTACTTACATGCACCATGGAATACGCACTTATCACACTCGCGTATTAAATAAGCGATTTCTGGCCAGAAAACTTGTTCGTATTCCACGCACTGATAACAATAGGTTTAATAATCAATAAAACAGTTACATTTACGTGTGCTAGTACCGAAGGTACGGAGATTGAAAGTATAAGAATATATTAGAACGTAGTGGTGTATCGAACTACACTCCGGAAAGGTCTAACGTGCTCTGCCCGTTCAAACGGCAGAAACCTTATCACGGGTGAGCTTTGTCTGACTTTGGCGGCGGGTTTAAAAATAAAGGAAATGAGTCTATATTGGTTTTAAGTACGTAACAACTGTTATCTTCAACATGAAAGCATGCATATGTTAGTAGAGCTAAAAGAAAGTGAAAATTTTATAAATTGTACAACTTTAAATTAAGAGATATAAAAGAAAAACTGTACTTTACAAAGAGCTCAAAATTTTATTTTTAATTTTAAAAGTTAAATTTTTATTATATTTTTAACCAAATCTACTCTAGACAGACAATTTGTAGCTATATTTTAATTAAAGCTTTAAAGTTAAATGGTTTAAAATAGTGTGGCAGTTCCCACATAATTAATTTGTAAAGTGGGTTTGTCAAATGAGGTTATGTTTATAATCCTTTATTTATCATAAGCTTTAAGCATTATTTGTTTTCTAAAATTTGAATAAACTTATTCTTCTTCAGAATGTAATATCATAGAAAAAAAAACTTAAGGTTGTAAGAAAGCAGTAAACATTTACCTAATATTTGAACTCAGTGGTTTTTTGCAAAACACATCACTAATAAATACTACAAAAAATTTCTACATCAGTATTTTACAATAAGTATGTGTGAATAAGATAGGTTTTTTAGGTGAAAAAACAAAATTAGGTTACTAACATAAGCTGATTGTGTAATTCTTAAAATATATGTTGTCCATATATTTAAAAAAAAGAGGAGTCCACTTGTATTGATTATTTTACACAATAAATTGGTTATTTTAAATAGGTAACTTAATTTTTATTTAAAAAGAAACCTGATTCTAAAGAGATACTTGATAGCTATTTGTAATATAACTATAATATAACATAAAGCATTTTACTTTCCTAAAACCCGATTTAAATAGTGTTTGTAAATTTAGGTTATGTTTCTAAATTTCAAACTTGACCATTATTTCTAGTTTGTGACATTTATAATAGCTTTTGTTAATATTTTACTGTGTGTCCACCCCTTCGATGTTTTGCATACACATACACTTTTTTATATAAGCCCCAATACTCTTTAAAAGTACACCTAACACTTATTTCACCCCTCCCCATCCTAACATAAAACAACCAAGATGTTAGTTACAGTCACTGATGGTGAATTGACAATGGGACAGACATCCTGAAACGGCTGTCTTCAATAATTAAAAAAGTAAGTGCTACTGTAGGCAAGTGTAACATACTAACACAAGTTCAAATTTTCTAGAATAAAATTATTAACTCAAGTGAAGATTGAATCAAATAAAGTTAGGTTTATAATTGTTTAATTATTGTACAGAAAATGTATACTATTTAATGTTAATAGTTTACCTTTATATAAATAAAATATATAAAACATCTTATGTAACATGATCTTAACTAATCTAATGTAATATGAAATACATTTTGTTATTGGTACTATATACTCTTGAAGTCAAAATCAGAATAACCCATTTTTGGCTAAATAAAATGGTGGGAATTTCAAATTAAGTAAAAAACACGGTAATTATTAAGATCAGCAACTATCGCTCTTATGGGCGAATTTTTTTAATCCTGGTCAATTTGGCGATGCTAATCACAAATCTGAAGTTATTTTCAACGGCAAATTTAAATTAACATACAATAATCTAACCTATCCTAACCTGACCTGACCTAGGTGCTTACTAATGCTCAAAATGTTTTTATTCTCATCAAAAAGGTGCGAATCTTACAGACAACCTGACATGACCCGCAAGATACTTCTCGATTGGCTGACAAACGTCACATGACTTTTTAACTGAAAAAGGCTCGAATCTGTGTTATTTTTAGTGGCAAACTAAAATCAACAATCTGAGTTGGTAGTACAGGACCTGAAAGATACTTTCCGCTTGGCCGACATGCCGTTTGACTTTTCAACCGAAAAAGCTCGTATTTAGTGTGCGTGTAACGGATCTTGCTACCCATTATTTTTTGAAGCCTGTTCAATGAAAAGCGGATTAATAAGAGTTTATGTTCGCACAACATGCTCACGACAAAGACGAACTGTTTGAAATGAGATAACATAGTGGAGATCACAGACAACTTCGAATTTAGGTGAGAGACAATGGTGTCATTGCCAAAAATAGCCCAGAAAAGTGTGGGTGGAGGGTTTCAACCACGGTTGGTTCATTTTTAAGAGCGAACCAAAGGGAACATAAACCAACTCGGTGCACTACTTTGTACCCACCAAAATATTTCTAAGGTATTGTACCCACTAAAATACCTCTACGGCAAGCCCCTAAGTTAGGTCAGGCCAGGTTAATTTAAGTTTTCCATAAAAAATAACTTCAGATTCGTGTTCATCATGGTGAAATTGATCAGGAATAAAAGTATTTCACAGATCAGAGCGGTAGTCGCTGATCTTACTAATTACCAAAAACACATATAGTGGATTGAACATATGATCCTACTGATTACTTGAAATCATGAATAAAAATTATTTTATGAGATAATTAATTCTAAGGAATAGAAAAGATTATGAGACTATACCAGACCCCTAGTTATTTTGTTTGCACAAATCAAGGGCAAAATTAAAATAAAATTATTTATCGAAATCTTGTTGCTATTCATGACGAGCTGGTTGTAAATTACGTTGGGTAAGACGAAAACGTTTCCTCCAAGTGTAAGTTAACAATTAACAACTTTTAGTTAACGATTGTCTGGTCGCAAGTAATAGCAAAAGTATAATTTATAAAATTATTGTTTGTTTCTTACAGTTTCATTGTTTTATATAACAATGAAATATATTAGATAATTTGCAAACTTTAAATATTTGACTTGTCAATATCCAATCACGTTACCCAATAGAAAATTTAACTTTTTGAATTTCTACTCTTACTTCTTACAATTATACAGAATGGACATCAGTTTGTTATCTCAGACTATTTAAACATTTCCGCTTACAAAAAACGTTTATAATATTAGACATATAAAACTGAAATTCATGAAATATATCTTTTGAAAAGTTCTATAGTGGGAAGAGGCAGAGACTTAATTAGATCAGTTTTTCAAGTCTTATAATACTTATATTAAGCAGCAAATTTTCCAAACCTACAGTACATACCTGCAACTAAAAGAGATGAAATATAAATAATAAAGTGTAAAGATTTCATGTTTTAATTGATTTAAAAATAAACTAATATCTTATAACTACACTAAACGAAAAGCATGAACTGAAGAATCAGCTGACCAAATCATGTGATATCTATTACTTCACGAACTTGAAAACCATAGAGGTAAAATATTAATTTTACAGTGTAGTCTCATGTAGGTCAATGATTACATTTATTTTTTTGGAGACACAATTTTATTATTATATATAAAATTTTTAATGTGTACGATTTTTGTAGAGTAAAACTTTAAACATTAATTATATCATAGGATATTTCATTGAACTTACTGTTGTAATTTCGTTCAGACCTATTCTGATATAGAAAAAACAATTATATTATATTCAATTAATCACTTAAACAATAGTTTATTACTTACAACTTTTTTAAAAAAATGTTTTAACTTGCCTATAGTAGCACTTACTTTTTTTGTGTTGAGGACGGCCGTTTCGGGTGATGTGTCCCTTTGTCAACTCAGACCGTAACGTGAGTTACGGTCTGAGTTGACAAAGGGACACATCTCCCGAAACGGCCGTCCTCAACACAAAAAAAAAAGTAAGTGCTACTATAGGCAAGTTAAAACATTTTTTTTAAAAAAAAAGTTGTAAGTGATTACTAGTAGCTCACGCGAAGATGGAATCAACAAATGTTAATAGTTTATTACTATCCGAAATTTAAATTTTGTAAATTTGTTAAAACTTCTGAGAAAGAATGTTTTCGGCCGCTAGTCATAAACTATTATATTTATTTACATATAGTAGCACTTATATTTTTAATCACTTAAGCAATAGTTTATGACTATACAACTTTGAATTGAGTAAATTTATTAAAACTTACTGAGACAGCACGTTTTCTATTGCTATGTGCCGATTTTAATCAGTGTCTTCTGCTTGGAGGTGTTGGGGTCAAGAGGTGACGGTTTTAAATGTTGGTTTTCGATAGTATCAAAGAGTATGTGTGATTTGTATTGTGTTTGTTCGTTTAATATGTTTGTACTTTGTGTTTCTGTGTGCTTGTATTTGTTGTATTTTGTGTACTTATATTTGTTGAGGACGGCCGTTTCGGTAGATGTTTCCCATTGTCAACTCATACCGTAACTCATCATCAAAGTTACGGTCTGAGTTGACAATGGGACACATCTTCCGAAACGGCCGTCCTCAACAAATATAAGTAAGTGCTACTATAGGCAAGCTATAAATATAAATACACAAGTGTTTAGTGCATAAACTATTGTTTAAGTGATTAATTAAGATTTACGAAGTAATGGACTACAAAATTCAAGAACTATATTCAATATAAGAATAATTTAACTTGAGCGCATTTTAACAAAATGATTAGCTGTTGGTGGAAATTGGTACAGTTATAAAATAAAATGTTGGGAAAGTTTCTTTTAAATTTGGAAATAAATAATATGTATATTATTGCATATGTATAAATAATATCGAAATCTTGTTGTTCATGACGAGCTGGTTGTAAATTACAAATTACACTTTTGCTATTACTTGCGACCAGACATTTGTTAACTAAAAGTTGTTAATTGTTAACTTACACTTGGAGGAAACGTTTTCGTCTTACTTCTTCAGCCTCGTATTTTTGCCGCTGATTCCTAGCAGCAAAAATAAGAGGCTGAAGAAGTCGTAAGACGAAAACGTTTCCTCCAAGTGTAAGTTAACAATTAACAACTTTTAGTTAACAAATGTCTGGTCGCAAGTAATAGCAAAAGTGTAATTTGTATAAATAATATGTATAATGTATGTATATTTGAATATATATAATTTGTTGGGTTATATAAATTGTAGAAAGTAACACTACAACAATGAATCTTTCCAGTTTTAAGTACAAAAACTGAAATATTAAATTATTTAGTATTTAGCCAAATAAATTATGCCAAAATAATATTGAAACTGCCACTATTGTGATTATATTTCAACTAGAAAGAGGTTCTTTTGCGTAAGCAGGGCATTTTGATTATAAAATACAGGTTTTAAACCATCTTGTGGAAAAATGAAAGCCGTTGTTAGTTTGCTAAAACAAAAATTAAAATAATGTTTCCAATCCACAAGTGCATTGTGAAGATAAGGCTAACCAATTTGTTCTTATTGGTCTTATGAGGAAGAATCCTCTTATGAGGGAGAAATGTTGTTCTGTTGCTGAAAAAATATATGGATGAATCATATGCTGTCAATTTATATGAATTTTTAAGTAGTTCAACAGTCAAAGCTATGGATGTGAACCTATCTTCTATTGTAATATTGCAGTTCTATTTGTGAAATAGAGCTGTTAACCTTTTCACATAGTAATGGGGAAGAGAACCTTTGACAGTTGTGTTTTATTTCCCTAAGTATGGCTCAACAACTAATACATACATACTTGAATTTTGTAGTCCATTACATTCGGTGAATCTTATTAATCACTTAAATAATAGTTTATGACTATCCGAACTTTAATTTAGTAAATTTGTTAAAACTTACTGAGACAGAACGTTTTGGCTTTGGTGTGTACATCGCCTAACAATGTACGGTATCGTCTACATGTTTATTAGTGAAACTACTAGTAAGTGTATTTGTATAGCAGGTTACATTTAGGGTTATTTGTGGTGGTCCTTGTGCGAGGAAAGCTCTGTGTAAGCTGAAACCTATAGCGATATAACCGTATATTCAACACCATACAGAAGTTTGTTTTTGGTGTAAGGACATATTTTGGACGTGAGAAGGTGGTTGACCGTGTTGGTGCCATTGATAAAGGACTGCATACTGTCTGAACAACATGCAACCGGGTTAGTGTGGAGTATTGAAGACATTGCTGAGCCAGGTTGAAAGGATCGAGCAATAAATCGGACTAGGTGTGATTATCTCTCGTTTCCCGCTGAAACACCCACGACTTCCGGTACCCCCCAGGATTCAGGTATATCGTAAGATACTGGAACGTTCCGTAATTTTATATTATGAACATTGTCTTAGGGAAAGCAGAAGGCCGCGAAAGTGTGCCGCCAAGTTAGTTCTATGAAATTTTAAACTTTATCGGGCAAATTTATAAGGGCATTATTTCCTGAATTTTGTAGTCCATTACGTTCGGTGAAACTTATTAATCACTTAAACAATAGTTTATGACTATCCGAACTTTAAATTTTGTAAATTTGTTAAAACTTACTGAGACAGAACGTTTTGGCTTTGGTGTGTACATCGCCTAACAATGTACGGTATCGTCTACATGTTTATTAGTGAAACTACTAGTAAGTGTATTTGTATAGCAGGTTACATTTAGGGTTATTTGTGGTGGTCCTTGTGCGAGGAAAGCTCTGTGTAAGCTGAAACCTATAGCGATATAACCGTATATTCAACACCATACAGAAGTTTGTTTTTGGTGTAAGGACATATTTTGGACGTGAGAAGGTGGTTGACCGTGTTGGCGCCATTGATAAAGGACTGCATACTGTCTGAACAACATGCAACCGGGTTAGTGTGGAGTATTGAAGACATTGCTGAGCCAGGTTGAAAGGATCGAGCAATAAATCGGACTAGGTGTGATTATCTCTCGTTTCCCGCTGAAACACCCACGACTTCCGGTACCCCCCAGGATTCAGGTATATCGTAAGATACTGGAACGTTCCGTAATTTTATATTATGAACATTGTCTTAGGGAAAGCAGAAGGCCGCGAAAGTGTGCCGCCAAGTTAGTTCTATGAAATTTTAAACTTTATCGGGCAAATTTATAAGGGCATTATTTCCTGAATTTTGTAGTCCATTACGTTCGGTGAATCTTATTAATCACTTAAACAATAGTTTATGACTATCCGAACTTTAAATTTTGTAAATTTGTTAAAACTTACTGAGACAGAAGTGATCGCTGAGTTGTCGATCGCTATGTGCCGATCTTCATCAGTGTCTTCTGCTTGGAGATGTTGGGTCAAGCGATGATGGTTTTAAAGGTATTTTTTCGATAGTATCAAAGAGTATGTGTGATTTGTTCATTTAATATGTTTGTACTTTGTGTCTGTAAATTTCATATTGTTCTAGTGTGTTGAGATGTGATCCTTTTTTTGTTGATGTGTAGAATATCTAGGTTATGGTAAATGTCTGTGTATTTGTGTCCTGTTTCTTTTATAATGTTGAGTTGGTATTCAATTTGTGTTCCTCGACTCTTTGTTTAGAACTGCGACCTTTTTGTCCAATGTAGAATTTGTTACATTCGTCGCAGTTCAGTTTGTATAGGCCTGGTGCTTGTAGTTTATCTTTGTTGGTGTTGTGTTGTATTTTGTATTGTAACTTGTTATTAGTTTTGTATGCTATTTTGTATCCTATTTTTTGAAATTTGTGGGCTATTTTGTTTGTTGTTTTGTTTATGAATGGTAATGTGATGTATTTATTTCCCTGTCTGTAGTGTTAATTTTAGTGTTTTTTTGTATTTTGTACCATAGTTTGTCTATTATTGTGGTGTTTTATCCATTTGGGTATACTAAATATTTAATTGTGTCTAGTTCTTTGTTTATGTTTTCTGTGGTCATTGGGACTTCTTTATGTCTATGGTGCATGGATCTGAAGGCAGCGTGTTTGTGTTGGATAGGGTGGTTTGAAGTGTTGTGGATAAGTGTGTCTGTCATTATGGGTTTCCTGTAAATGTTGAAGCTGTGTTTTTGTGTGTGGCTTTTTGTTATGGTTAGGTCAAGGAAGTTTAGGTATCGGTTGGTTTCAATTTCTGAAGTGAAGTGTAGTTTTGGGTGTATTTTATTAGTGTAGGTGAGGAGTTTTTCGCATTGACGGGGTTTGCAACTGTATAGTGTTATGATATCATCGACGTATCTGTGGCAGTAAATAATTTTGTGTGCGTATGTATTGTTTGTGAGTATCTTGGTGTTTTCTATGTGTTGTAGAAAAATTTCGCTTAGGACACTACTGATAGGACTTCCCATGAGTAGGCCATCTGGTTGTGAACAGAAGTTTGAGTTGTGGGTGAAATAGTTTTGTTTGGTGATGATTTGGAATATGTTTATGGTTTCGGTAACATGGGTTTTAAGTATATTGTTCTGTTTTAATTGGGTTTCTAGGATGTTGAGTGTTTCGGGTACGGGTATGTTGATGTACATATTTGTTATGTCAAGTGATAGTAGTGTTGAATTGTGTGGTATGTTTATGTCTTTTATTTTAAAGTTCGGATAGTCATAAACTATAGTTTAAGTGATTAATAATACATATATACTAAGAAAGAGCCTCACAAAGCATAAAAACATTAAACCATACTTTGCTGGGTTTTTTGACATATACATTTTGAATGTAGATCTGTTTTTAAAGGCAAGCAGGTGCTCATCAATGGTGGGATATAAGTCACATTTTTAGTTGTCTATGCATGATTTTATTGAATATTTCCAAAGGTTCCTTATAGGTATAAAGCAATCTGTTGCTACTCTCTAAGTTTAGGTCATTTTATCGTAAAATCAGAGACAATACAACAAAAATTGAAATCACTTTTCACTAAAGCAAGCTCTACGTCCATCATTACCTACCAAAGGATCAAACATTACTGAACTGTTTAGATTATTGTCTTTGTGGAGAGCAGAAAATTAGAATTCAGAGAAGTGCCTTTACCTCTATTGGAGAGGTTTGACTGTTTGAAAATTGTATAATGATTTATGATTGGCTTGTTTCCTCACTATTTCCTCATTTGTATGAGTAACGATTGAGTTTACAACAGTGTCAGTAAAGAATAACTGAAACACTTCCAAACTGGTTACAAGATCTTTAGCTTTATCTTAGATCCTTTTTGAATACCTACAATACCTCTAGGGGTACATCTTGTACTTACAGTAGGAGGCTCTTCAGTCTATGATTACCCGTTTTCTACCTTTGATTTTATTATTGTTGTTCTTTGTATAGTCGAGCTAGCGGAGTCTGAACAATTAGTAGTTACAGTAAGACGAGTTTGTGAACAACTACTACCAAGTGTTGATAGAGCAGATGGAGTTCCATCTATCAGACGATTCAAGGAAGTCAAGTGATTGAAGAACTTTAGAAATATAGATGTTTATGTTTAACTTGTATCATTTGCTGAATTATGACCCTTTTTCTCTTAGATTGTTTATGAAAGTAAATATCTGAGGATGAAGGTTCATAGTCATCACTCCCAGAGTATGCTAAAATATTATCTTTTGGCTTACTTTGTTATTGTCTCCATCTTTGTATCAATAAAAGCTATCACTGTAAAAAAGTCTGTCAATGTTTAAATGTGATAAAGTAACTTTATAAACAAAAACTAGCAATACTATAAAAACTATATGTTAGAAAACAGCAATAACTGAAAAAAGTAAATAAAACATGTACATAAAATATGACAAATTTTCAACAGTTTGTCAAGTCCACAACAACAAATACCTGATATAAAAATAAAACTATCAATAAAACGCAACACTACATAATATAGTTACACCATTGGTAAGAGGTTGTAATACTCATACATTGAATTTGAGAATACAAATTTTAAACTGTCAGCAAGATGTTAGCAGGTGGACTGGTTTTGGTGTTAGAACAAAGTAGGAAAATGGTTTGGGTGGTACAGTCCAAGTAAAAATCTGTTCTGTACAATCATATTATTTCTGTTTTGTTTTGTAGAAATCAAGACATCTTACCATTCTAGGAATAAAAAGGGGCATTCACTTAATTTTGTGATCTTAAACTTTAACCTATAATTAAATGATACTTAATTAAGTGAATACGTAAGGGCTTACTTGCTGGCGCGTTTCAAAACAATCGTTCCTTTTACGAAGCTAAGCCTCTACTCCGGCTTCATAAAAGGAATGATTGTTTCAAAACGCGACAGCAAGTAAACCTTTACGTATTCACTTTGTTAAGTATCATTTAATTATAGTTTAATCAGTGGATTCAAGATGATTACAACAAGCAACTTTAAATTTTAAACTTGTCAGAATTCAGACATAACTTGAGGACTATTGGTCATCAAACCTATAAATTTCAATCATACAATTTAATTTTTTTAATGAAACTATCAACACACTTGAAAATATCTTCACCAGTTGCTCATGTTGGCAAAATATTTCTCTTTTTATATTCCCAAAATAGTTAGGGTACATCACTATATTCTGTACTTTATCAATCTGCTTTGAATTATATTCATTTTATGTGTAGTGGGTCAGCTTCATCAATGAAATGATTGTTTCGAAATGTGTCGGAGAGAAAGTTTAAAAGTATTCACTCAGTTTTGCAATGATGACTTATAATTTAATTAGTGAATTCAACATGATTACTACAATCAAGTTTAATATTTATTTTGTTAAATAAAAAGTAATAGTTTTTTACACTTTTGGACATATTATAATTCCGTTTTAAGTATAGCCATGTTTAATAAATAAATTTATTATTTTTTTGGATACTTTTTCTGTCAAATAAAGTGTTATGATTTCCATAGAAGATGTTGAAATAATCTGTTCCCATAATGCTGGCTGACCACTCTTTATGATAAATAAGAATAACTGAAAAGAAATTGTAATTATTTTATTTATTATTATTATATTTGAATCTATTGAGTGCTAATTTTATTTGCTAACTAAATAAGAATATAGTTATTGTTGACTATTAGCAAGTTTTAGTTAAGTTGGCTATCGTTCACTAGAACAGATTTTATTGATTTTAATTTGCTTACTAAATAAATAATGGTTAGCAGTTGTTATAATTATGTAACAAAATGAGTATTTTAAATTGATTAAATTTCATTCAAAATTATACAGAATTAAAAAATATTACAAATTGCCACACAACTCAGCTATTATGGGAGCTTTATAGAGTCCCTTTCTCAAGCACACAATTAGTAAAATCACAAATATGCAAAGTTATTGGTTGAATATTGTAATGGATGCAAAGCCTTGCCAGAAAGATCCCATGACACAAATACATACATAAAAAAAATCTTAAATAAATTCCTATTACTCCCCTATACAAATACAATTAATTAAGAAATTGGAGTACAGTTTTCTGATGGTAGTAAATCTGGGTTGTTTAAAACTATTTTGTAGAAAAATCATAAAAAGAATTGATGTAAAGTTAATTTTTTTCAGTTTGTTGAAATAATCATGATTTTTAGATAAAAACAATATAGGGGAAGGGTAGGCAAAGTGGCCACTATAAGGAACAACCGTTACTGTAAAATACAAATATTATTTAAAACCAGGTTTATCTGTGGTAATAACAAGTTAAATATGTTCCCCTCACACAATAAAAATATAATTGCCATATCTTATTACATTCAAGATATATAACTGTTATTGCTGGACCTACAAAATGGCCACTTTGTCCTAGGGCAGGCAAAGTGGCCACCTACAAAAAAAAAAAAAATAACTTTAGCATGTTATATAAAGTAAATATATTTTATTTTAACTTTTATATACATTGGTAGTGCAAAACCAGTATTTAAACATTTATATCCAACATTTATATCTACGCATAATAAAGCTCTTTATGATTTTTTTTTATAGTTTGAAGTCCTAATTTGTTACAAATATCACTGTTCACAAATAAGTCACTGTTCTGTATTTCAAACCGAGCGCATTCTTCATGTGCCCCGCTTGAACAACTAATACAATCTTCATTGCCTTTTGGCTTAGGGAAACAATCACCACAAAAAATACAATCTACATCACTATCATCGGAATTCTTGAATAAGATCGGAGTTACATCACTCCATTTTTCCTTTCTTTTCTTATATCTTTATCACTTTTTACATTTTTGTTGGTTCTTTAAATTATTTCTCAATTGCTTTGTTCTTTCCTTTTTCATTAGGTCTGTCTTGTAAGGACTTGATGTTAAAACCGCTGCCGACCCATTTTTTCATTAATTTGGACGGTACTAAGTCACTAGGGCTTACTGTAAATGAACTAGCTTCGGGATTATTTGATAATTTAGGTAGCAAAACAAATGAAGTCTTCAGATCTCCTGACCCAACGAGCGGAGATGTGGTAGACGATGTAGCATAAAAACCTACTGGTCTGACAGCAATTTACTATGTAAACTTTGGATCACCTGAAAAGTGCAATTGCTGATCTGCGATGTTTTTGACGAATCAGAGAAAAATGATGAGCTGAGCCGTGAGCTATTAAAAGAATTGAAGGAGATGTGCCTTCACTCGTGCACAATGAAACAGGAATTTCTATTGCCAATGCTACTGTAAAATCCAGATTACTAAAGACATTCCTATTAATTGGAACGATTCCACACTTTCGAAAACTTTTAAAGGCAATAGTAGGAACTGCTGCATTTAAGAAGGCTTCACTAAGAAGACATGACACCTGGTACTCGGTTACCTGTCTATCGGGCAAAGTGGCCATGCGTGGCCACTTTGCCCTCTTTGATGTCATTATATAAATTGGATTGTAGAGGAAAAACTAGTAAACTCAAGTCTAATTCAAACATATCAATTTGTAAGATATTGTGATTTGGTATGTGACTTCTTCATAAATTATGAAAAGATGATGTAATAATAACGGTATCAGTATTTTAGAACACTTGCCTAAGATCAGCATGGACTAAAACACACAAAAAACTTAATAACTTTTTCTAAATAGTCTCAACCTGCATAATATGTTTCCACACTAATCTCCACTGTCTTATGAAGTAGTTGACATCCTTTCTGGTAGTGTACAGCAGGAAAATAGCCCATGGCCACTTTGCCCGCCATGGCCACTTTGCCCAAATTTCTCCTATATATTTTTTTAATTCACGTTGATGTCTGATATTGTAATGGAGCTAATAATTATAAAGAGTAATTTTTTTAAATAAAAAAATTTAAATATAAAAGATTGCAAAATCTGTATTAGCTTCATATATTAATTTACAGAGAACAGTTCAAGGTTTCTATTTTCAATTTATAAATAGAAAACATAAACATTATACTTTTATTAATTAAAAGAGATAAACAGAATACTTTAAAATAAAATACTGAAGGAGGATTTCTCACAATTATCTAATTAAGTCAATTAGACATTTAAAGCCCTTAGTTTTATTTAGTAAATAACAAAAAACAAAATGAATACAGTACATGGTTTTATGGTTTAATGTTATTGTTAATTTTTTTACAAAAATGAAAATATCTATGCTTCCTACTAAATAATGCACTTCATACTTATTTATAGATCAACACAAAAATATCTCATGCTTTTAAATATATGTTGAAGTACTTTGAGAGTTATGTGTAAATGTAATAAGGCTAAGCTCAATAAATGAAGTACAAGCAATTTCTTTCAGGTTATGATTAAAATAAAAATAATAAAGAGTTAAAATAAAAAAATATATGAATGAAAAACCATAAAGAACCAGATTTGTTGTTACATACTTTGTGGCAAGATAATCAGTTTGATTACATGTTCCAATAGATAAAATATCTTAAGATATTGTTATGTTCCATTTTTATCTTGAGCTAGTAATTTAGACTTATATAATTTAAAATAGACTGTATTAATATGTACTCATTTCCCTCTTGTAGCAGCACTCCTGTTTTGTTTAAATGAGGAAGGCTTTTTCAAGAGATGTATCCCTTTGTTCACAACTCCAGATATGTTTGAGTTAATAAAAGGACACATCACCTGAAATGGCCTTCCACACCATAGGGGCGGTATTCATTCATGAGTATTCATTTTTATAGAATACTCATCATACAGAAAAATGTCATCATTGGTTGTTTTATATTTAAAAATTCATTGCTTTAATGACATTTGGTGTTTGAAAGATTCCAGCTTGTTGTTGTTAAAAATTTTAAGCCATAGATAGGCTAGTTAATGTCAATATGGTTGCTAAACCATATTATGCAATCTCTAATTACTTGGAATAACAGTTGTTTGCAAAACCTCAAGATGTACAACACAAAAACTTGGAATAATTTAGTATGGTCAAATATTTATAAATAATACTCAAAAACCTCTAACCGTAAATATTTTTATTCTAGTCTGATGTACATTTTTCGCAGCCAAGTAATCATCCTCATACACATGAAACAACCTACTGGCTAACTCTACACGTTACCTTACTTACGATCAACCAAACAACTTGCCCCCCCTCAGAGTGCCATAGTCACACTTTCCAGGTAAAAGCAAGAAGTACCAAACCACTTACCCCCATCCAAAACGCCAATGCCATAACTCCTAACAAAGCATGGTCAGAACAAAAACTAAGAACCATTTTCTAGAGTCTAAGAAAGTCTGTTGTTTACAAGATGTTCCAGCAGCTTTCCCATGCATTAGGTCAGTGCTATATGTTTGTAAGACTCCACCTTGCACCTGTTTTTTTCCAGGTTTCTCAATGGGAATAATTTGTGCCATTTCCATTTTTGAGCGATGTTTTAAAAATATCAAAATTCAATAAAAAGACCCAGTATTCTCATTAGCATCTTTGGAAAGCAGTGCTTTTTCATAATATTAACGATATCATTCTATCCAGGGGTAGACTATCATCTTCGAGACTCCATTTTTCAACTCACTCAAGGCGAACGACACATCATCTGGTTTGTTTTGCAGAAATAAGAGCTCATTGTGATAAGTTAAAAATTTCTCTTCTCTGTTCCAGTACATCAGCCAAGGAACTCTTCTGCCAACCTTTCTGAGTGATAAGCTCCAAAGGCTTCTGCTTTACCTATGTCTCTTGTTGACAGTTTTCCATCCGGCTGCTTTATAATAATAATAATTAGTTTGGAGGCTTCGCAAGTAATTACTTTGAACGTCTTCCATACTGTGTTTGATGGTATACTAACATTCACGAAGTTCAAGAAACTTCTCCAAGGTGTCCTTTTTGCTTCTAAGACAGTTCTAAATAGGGCTGCATTAGATTATTAATAAACTAACCTGTTTTTTGGTCTTCTTCCATGAGCTTTAATACATTCGCCTATGAGCTGCTTAATATCTTCATTTCACCAGCTATTTATTTATTTTCTCTTAGAACTGCCTGACTGTTTAGGAATGCTTTTTTCTGCTGCCTTACATAGTCTGTATCCTATGAATTCTAACTCATAAGATTTTTGATCTTTACAAATGACTGTTTGTTCTTCAAAGGTCTTTTAGTGAGGTTTATGGAGCTTGAAAACTGTAGACCATGACGTTGTTCCAGGTTTGCAAATTTCCAATGTCAAGGCTAATGAAATCTAGAAAGTGAGCACTACCTATATCTTTGCCAACATCCCACCTCAGCAGTTTTCTCCCTGAGTGAGGTGAAATTATAGAGAGGTCCATGGTACCAATTGTAGCAGTCATTGATGACTGTAAGGTATTTTCCTTTTTCATTCAGTATAATCAGTTTACTTACCAATGACCTCCATTCAACACAGTTCTGTGGCCCTTTGCAGGTCCATGATTCCAAACTCAATATTTACTATTAAAGATCCCAACAATAATGCATCAATTTCCTAGAAAATGAAGGTCTCCATTGTACAAGCCCTGTTCAAGAATATAAACGTTAAACAGAGTAAACCCATTTTGATTATCAATTCTTCTGTTCAAATTAGATACTTAAATTTTGTCCAAGAGTAAATGTTCAAAGTTTTCCACAATAAAAGATTCATGAATTAATAATCACCAAGCCACCACCGTTACGTTTTATATGAGAAGCATTATACATTATAGAAATTGTAGATAAAACTTTTCATCTGTGGAAAAAATGCTTCTTGTATGCATGTTATAGAGACTCTTTTCTCTTCTATCACTTTTTTCAAACTTCGGACTTCTTTCAAAGTGATCTATCAATGATAACAAGACTGTTTTAGCTTGATGTTTAACTTCATTTTAGAACTTCTCGCTCTCTATGTAAGTTATACTTATTGTGCATGTTCCCATCCTCATATTTAGCTTTCTCTTAAACTATGGGTAAAATTTGTTTAGGAAAGGTTCTACTCAGGCATCATAGCTCTGTCATGTGAAATTTTCCAACCCTCTATTCCTCATAATAATTGAAGTTACTTGATGTAATCATCTTGAATTCACTGATTAAACTAATTTTAAAAATACTTAACTAAGCGAATACGTAATTGCTTTTTTTTTTTTTTTTTTTAACTTGGGAGCGGGTTTGAATTGCCCGAAGCACTGCTACTTTAAGGTATATTGTACTTACCTCCCTGATCTAGTCAAATAACCCCTTCCCTCTTACCAGGTTTAGGAGTTTCCTGACTAGAGTTTTACCTTCAGCATCCACCAAAGCTGTTCCATCACCAAAGAGGTTGAAGCGCCTCTCAGGAAGTACTTCACATCTGTAAATAATGTGTGTGGCAGTCTCCTGTTCCTGCCCGCACAATCTGCACACTGGTTCATCCTTGTAGATACCCATTTTATGCAAATGTTTCCTTAGTCCACAGTGTCCCGTGAGTAGTCCTGTGGCTATCCTTAATTCCTGCCTAGACAGATAGATGAGACTCTTCTGCAGCCCCAAGGAAGGTCTCCTAAGGGTTAGCTTACTGTGTCTCATCCCTTCGGCCCTGATCCAGTGCTCACAGTGTCTTTCAGCCATCCACCTTCGCACTGTCATCCTGACCATGGATTTGGAAATACCCACCGCAGGTTCCGGTCCAATCAGGGGAGTCGAGGACCCCTCCCTGGCCAGCGCATCTGCGGCTTCATTTCCAAGTATTCCCCTATGCCCTGGCACCCAACCAATCTTGACTTGATTGTGCCTTGCCAGAGCTTGTAGGTTAATTAGGCACTCCCTGACTATGGCCGAGGTGACCACGTGTCCGTTTAGTGCCTTAATTGCTGCCTGACTGTCGGAGAAAATAGCAATCCGGGCCCCATGTGTTTCCCTTCTCGCTATCTCTCCCAGACAGGCATTTATAGCATATACTTCGGCCTGAAAGACAGAGGTATGCCTCCCCAAGGAAAAAACTAGTTCTACCCTTGGGTTTTTACAATACACCCCCGCTCCAGTGCCGAAGTCCATCTTGGAGCCATCTGTGTACCAGATCTGAGCTCCCGATGTTAATGTCCCTGACCATTCCATCACAGTTTGATGGACCTGGTCAGGTGCAAACATTCGAGTAATGTGGTCGCTGCCCATTTCCAAGACGGGTTCTTTGACCACGCACTCGATACTCATATGTCCCGAGACATCTGGGAGGTTAGCCCAGTTGCTCGAGTTGCGCAATCTCCATGCCGCTAGCCTCGCCTCTCCCCTAAGGACAAGCTCAAGGGGAGGGAGGTTAAGCATTACTTCCATTGCTGCACCTGGTGTAGTTGATATCGCTCCCAGTGTGCACAGACAGGCCAATCTCTGGATAGAGCTCAGTTTAGCTCTTGTCTGTGCCTGGTTGGCCTTTGTCCACCACACCAGAGCTCCATAGGTAATCATAGGTCTTATCACCCTCAGATACATCCAGTGCATCATTGATGGCTTCAGTCCCCATTTCTTACCCACCATTCTTCTCACAGTCATCAGTGTCCTTTTGGCCCTGTTAACTGTCCTCTCAAGATGTGGATTCCAGGTGAGTTTCTTGTCCAGAGTAACTCCCAGGTACTTCACCTCCCCCACAAACTCAAGGTATTCACCAAACAAGCGGGGCATCCTGGTCGTCAGATCTTTTCGCTGTCTGGTGAAGTTAATGAGAGCAGTCTTTTTTGGATTTACCCTAAGGTTCTCCTTTTTACACCACTCTTCAATCAGTCGTAGAGGATTTCTGATTACCTCAAGGACTGTATCAGGGAATCTGCCCAGGATCAGGACAACTATGTCGTCCACATATCCTAGACAGAAGTACCCCTGTTCATTCAGGAGTTCAATAAGGTTGTCAACCACTAGGCACCACAACAGAGGAGAGAGAACCCCCCCCCCCCTGTGCACAGCCCAGACTTGTCTCCGCCCTTCTGACCTCCCCTGCCACCTCTACAGAAATGCTTCTGTTTGTTAACATGGAACTTATCCAACCACAAGTGGTCGCATCCACTCCATGACGGCCTGCACCACTTACCATCGTCTCCACTGAGGGGTTATTGAAAGCCCCTTCAATGTCGAGGAAGGCACCTATGGCACAACCTTTCTTAGCGATCATTTGCTCAATCCTACCAACCACTTGATGGAGAGCTCCCTCGCAAGATTTCCCCGGTTGGTAAGCATACTGGTTCCAATGCAGTGGTTTGATAGCCAAAGCACCCCCCCTAATATGCCTATCAACCAGTTTTTCAAGTCCCTTGAGAACAAAGGACATGAGTGTGATAGGTCTGTATCCTTTCCCTTCCGATTGGTTACCGGTGGGCTTAGGTATAAAGACCACCTTACTAGATTTCCAGGCTGCCGGCACATGCCCTAGAGCAATGCTTAGCCTGTATAATTTAGTAAGTACCAGCACCAGCATATCCATTCCCTGCTGCAGCAGCACAGGATAGATCCCATCTGGACCTGGAGATTTGTAGGGTTTAAAAGTGATAACAGCCCATCTTACCCTTTGTGGAGTTACTATCCTCCTTGCCACTTCCCAGTCCTCCCTCTTACCACGTCTTGTGGAGAGTTTGGTAACCGGTTCAGTGTCTGCTCCCCCAAGTTTCCTCAGGGTACTGGAAGGGAAATGTGTCCTGATTAATTCTTCCACAGTTTCCCCTGCCGTTTTTGTTATATTTCCCAGTGGGGTTCTTAGCATCCCCACCGGGTTAACTGGGTCCTTAGAGAGCACTTTATACAGTCGTGCCCCTTCCCGAGTTTTGTCAATCTCATGACAAAACTCCTTCCAGGACTTCCTGCGCGCTTCTCTAATTGCCCTGTTGTATTCGGTTAGTGTTTTCCTATACAGGTCCCACTCCCCGTTCTTTTTTGCTCTATTAAAGAGTCTCCTGGTGGTCTTCTGAAGTTTGGCTAGCTTCTTGTTCCACCATGACGGATCCCCTACTTTCCTCCCCTCACTGAGAGGGCAGTTATCGGTAAAGGATTCTATTATAGCCTCGCCAACCAATGTGGCAGAGTCTTCTAGCTCTCTCCTCCCACCATACTCCAATCCAGCCTCCTCAATCCGAACACCCAGGTCCCTCCTGTAGGAGTCCCAGTCTGTTCTTCTTGGATCCCTGGTTGGGCGAAGCATGGCTGGATTTAGAGAGATATCATACCTAATATGTCTGTGATCAGAAGAAGATGGTTCATCCGACACATGCCAATTTAGTACATACCTAGCCATCTGGTTCGATGCCACCGTAATGTCCAGGACCTCCTGTCTGGCCCTAGTGACAAACGTCGGCTCTTCCCCCTGATTTAGGACTAGTAAATTCTTAGAGCTAAGATAAGCTAAAAGTTCCTCACCTCTAGTGTTTGTACCTGTACTACCCCACGAAGTGTGATGGGAGTTAGCATCCATCCCCACCAGCAGCTCCTCATCCACAGCCTCGCAGTGCTCGACCAGGCTCCTCAGCTCTTGTGTTGGCAGAGCCCCGCGCAGTCAAAGGGGAGATATGCCGTGGCCAGGTTCAGCCTCTTCATCCCCCCCCTCCGCCCGCAGCTCCACCATCACTGCTAACAAATCCCTGCAACAGAAGTTCGTTAGTACAAAAGCACACAACCCCCTCCTAACCAGGATACACGTCCTGGGAACACCGGAGTCCTTATCATACAACAACTTACCTCCAGATGTCGCCAGCCCGCATATTTTTCCTCCAGAAATCCATGGTTCCTGGATGAGCACCAAGTCCACCTCTCCCCTGTCCAGCATCCTACACACGACAGCACTCGCCGCCCTGCTATGCTGTAGGTTCACTTGGAGGATCTTGATCGTTGTTCTGCTTAATTTGCAGTCGCCTGGGTCCGCAGAGCAGCCCCAGGACTAGACATCGTGCTCAACTCTACAGCCACTTCACCGGTTTCTGCAGTCGGCAGCTTGACAGCCGCCCCCGCACCCCCAGTGATGGTTGCCGACTCACGGTTTGCCGTCTCATTGGCTCCCACTGTCTGTGCAGTCTCGAAATTAATTCTTTTACTTACTTGGTCCATTAAAGTCCCATGAGTATGGGGGAAATAACGGTCGACCAGAGCAGAGCCCCCACTGCCCTGGCAAGACAACATACAATGAGGTTTTGTCTGGTTCCTCAAGGGGATCGTTTGGGACTGCATTTTATACCCTGCAGCCATTCATCCTTCGGCACGATGCCTTCCACCTTGGATTGGGTATTCAGTCACTGACCTTGAAGTACACCCCAAGTTCAGGACATTATTAACTGCTCAGACGAACAGCCTGCTTTACTCTCTTTTTTACAACTGTGTCGTTTGGGTAGTTTCCCGCCCATACTTCACTGTCGCATTGCCCTTGGTTCACCAGGGAGGTGAGAGTAGCATTGTGAGGACTTAATTCCCAACTACCCCAGTCTCCCCGGTCAGAGCATTCGGTTATTTCTACTACGCCCAACCGGTTGACTGACGAGGAGGGATAATTCCTCACCTTTGAACCATAGCCTTGGTCCAGGCCTGCATATTCAGAAACCTTCCGGAATCCTTATTCACAGGTAACCTACATTTCTGTAGGCCGTCCCACTATCCGCCACCTGTGGACCCGCCCGGTTGCTCAGGCCAGCTTGCCGGGTACGTAATTGCTTACTTGCTGACGTGTTTCAAAACATTCGTTCCTTTTACGAAGCTAACCCTCTACTGGTGGCATCGGTTGGTTGTAAAGGCTCTAACGGGAATGGATTTATGACTGTGGAATGGGGTGGGTTGTTTGAGTTGGGTGTCATGAAATAGAAAAGGCTGTTGGCTTCAAAATGTGTGATCATTTAATACGTTTTCTTTATCTGTTGCGTAATGTTTGTAGATATCATATTTTTCTAAGGTTGTTAGTTTTTTACTTTGTTTCAATGTGTGTAGAACATTTAGATTAGTGTGTATATCAGTGTGTGCGTGTGTGTGTGTTGGGCGTTTTTTAGGTGTTTTGCGTAGCTGGATTTAGGGTTTGTTTGATTTTTTGGGGTAATGTGTTCTTCAAAGCGTGTATAGAATGACCTGCTGGTTATCAATGCTATAGAAAGATTACGACGAAGAACTTAATACCATAAAATACATGGCTAAACAAAACGGCTACCAACACACACTCATAGACAACATACTAATGAAAATTAAACATAAACACTATCTAATGGCCACGCAGACAACCCACACAAAAAACAACAAATACATATCCCTCACCTACCACAACAAAAACACACACAAAATAGCCTCCACATTCAAAAACTTCATTACCAAATATCCTACAAAACAACAAACACTTTAAGACAGCACATATAAACTTTTCAAAAAGAAACTGACAAATACAAACTCTCAGATATTTACAAATTAACTTGTAACGATTGTCCCAACTATTACATCGGCCAAACCGGCAGGTCATTCTATACACGTTTCGAAGAACACATTACCCCAAAAAAAACAAACAAACCCTAAATCCAGCTACGCAAAACACCTAACACGCGCACACACACACCAACATATACACTAATTTAAGTGTTCTACACACATTAAAAAAAAGTAAAAAACTAACAACCTTAGAAAAATATGAAATCTACAAGCACTACGTAACAGATAAAGAAAACGTATTCAATGATCACACACATTTTAAAGCTTCGTAAAAAAAACGAATGTTTTGAAACGCGTCATCAAGTAAGCAATTACGTATTCCCTTAGTTAAGTATTTTTAAAATTAGTCATAATAATTGTTTGGTCAATATGATAATTCAGCCATATTTATTAATTACTTTGATGTTTAGTATTCTAAAACAAAACCTTCAACCTATTTGGGTATTCTCGTCTGGCTTTAGACATCTCCTTGTCTCTGAGTGGAGATGAGTTGATAATCCTGATAAGGATTATTTGTTAGGCTCTTACTATGATATATGTGACTTTCCACCTAAGGAAGCTAATGCTGGCATCAAGTTTGTTTTAAGTAATACAGGAGCAGGGTGAGGACCAACTAAATCACCCCTGGCTTCATCTATGGAAGTAGTAGAAATATAAGAGGTGACCTCAATCTCCATTACTTTCTAAATACTTACATTTCTCATCAGGTGAGCAGTAAGGCTGTGGATAGGTCTCAAGAATTACTAATATTATTTTCCATGCTCTATTCCAGCTGTGATATGCTACAGAAAACGTAGTGAATGTCATTCTATCCATAAACTCACAAACATAGTATTTGGAAGGTATCTTTCCCTACTATTTAGTATAAGGACACCTCTGCCCTCAAGGGTTCCTGCAAGGCATATCATGGAGTTTTCCCTAATAGATTTTTTTCTTAGCAGGTGTTTTTATTTCATGGTTCACATGACACAGCTTGTTTCATTTTACTATTTTCCGATTACCCATAGGAGTAGCTTAACATCCTGGTATATTTACAATCAATTCACAATCCTTCACTTAGGATTAATATGGTTAGGGATAATAACCCCATGAACATGTGAAATAGAAATGGGTGCAGAGGATGGGTGAATTTTGGAAATCCAGACTTGGATTGAAAAATAAAATGTTATTTTACTGTAGTTATATTTTACTGATTATAGGTGTAGCTCTAATCACTGATAATGATGACCTGGTCATAAGAGCAATTCATGAAATAAACAATTATTTTTGAAGTTTGTAAGTTATAATACTTTATTTAGTGGTGCTGACATATAAATTTACTTCATAGTATTAACACAATAATAAAACTCAATTTAAAATAAAATTATTTACCAAATTTAATTTGGAAACAAAAAGTTTGTATTTTATTTTGATTTTAATTGCCATGGTTAACATTTAAATAATTTTAAGTTAAAAACATATTTATCTCTTAACAACTTTATTCTAATCACATTTTTATAAACTAAATTCTGAATAAAAATTGTGAAAATGTTTTATTTGTTAATTATGCCTTTGATAAAGTTTATTGAAAAACAAATATCGTAATTTTAATAATTAAATGACTTGACTTGAACCATTATCTGGAACACTGAATGACATTTCACACTAGTTAACCACATTTCACACTAGACTTTTCACTAGTCATTTCACCAGTGCAATGCTAAACTTTGATACACAAACTGGACTTAAAGCACTATGTATCTTGTGTCAAACACTTCTACTGAAAAATGTAATAGCTAAGTAGTTATAAGTAAGTATTTAAACTTGCATCAAAACAGCATTTTATAAAATATCCTCAGGACGAACAACAAAAATATTAAATTGAAGCCTGCAAGTTTTATGGCTTCGTTTTAGTTTGTTTAAGTAAGAATATGTATGTACATGTGTGTGTGTGTGTGTGTGTGTGTGTGTGTGAGTGTGTGTATGTATGTGTGAGTGTGTGTATGTATGTGTGTGTGTGAATGTTTTGATTGTTTCCTCAAACATTTTTATATTAAATGCATTTTTATGAAACTTCTGTTCTGAATATTTTCATGTAACATTGTTCTACACAATGTTTTACTAGTTATAATTAACAAAAACCTGACCCAGAAAATGTGATATAACGATTTTTCATTTTTTTTTTCGTCTGCCTTATACACTTTGAGTTTACTACAACTTGAAAGGATGCTCCTAACGAGCAGGACATTTATCTATTCTCACTAACTACAAAATTAAATGTACTAAAAGTTTAAATACTAAATTATATTACAAAATTAAATTAGGTGTTAAACTTATAACTTTTTGGCATACAAAATTATTGCAATTTTGTCTACGATTCAATGCAGAGAAAAAATCTACTCTAAAAACAATAATATGTATACATTATTTACAGGAAGGATAGGCAGTAACAGCGTCGTTAATGTCTTCTGTCAACATATCCTTGTCACCCCAACCCCAAATATCCTTAATGTTTGGGTGAGTATAGCTACCATCTCCAGTCCTCTTGGCTCGCCTTTGAGCCATAGAAATAGGGACACTTTTTAAATCATACGCCCACCCAATTTTAGCAAAAAAATCTATAAATCTACTTGTAAAATTATATCTGAAGAAACCAAGTTCAGAGGTTCTATAATCCCAAGGAAATGTGTGATGGTAGTTGTGCCATCCTTCCCCTAAAGTTGCAATAGCAACCAGTACATTCTCTCTGGGCTCAAGAGATCTGAAAAAGGTCATAAGTGTCTTATAATGATTTTGTGGTTTTACGGATGTGTTAAGGTTAAATAATTTTTAAAATTTACATAGCCTAAGAAATATATTCTTATTACAAAAATATTAATAATAATTAATTAACTAATTAGTAAATATAAAAAAATTTAAGAACAAAATTTTGAAGCATAGCATATACCAAAATGATAGTTAATATCCGGAGACAAGGCGAACCTAACCACAGTTGAAGAGCAAACTCAATTCGTTTTGGGTTCAGCTTTTGTTAATGCTAGATGAGATTCTATTTGAAACTTTAATTTAAATGAACTAACAGCAAAATGAACGAATGGACTCCAGATATTAACTATCCATCACATTTTTCCATCTATGAAGGAATATGTATCAGCATACATACATACATACAAATATATATATATATATATATATATATATATATATATATATATATGAAGTTAATATATTACTAAATGACTGTATGAAGTAATATATTAACTTCATAAAGTCAGTGCAACGGAAAAACAATGGATAATATTAAATATCAAGAATATATATATATATATATATATATATATATATATATATATATATATACAAAAGTTGTTTATAAAATGGTTAATTTAATAATAAAAAAAAGGATTCTTAAAATAAATTAAGGTTTTAGTCTATTTACCTCTGAGTAAGATTTCTATTTACCTGTCATAAGGTCGCTTGCCATAAAAATGAGCAGCACTATTCACGAGCCAAACCATATTCAGTAGGTAGGTATACCTCAATAAGGTAGCTATATGCCATGCATTAGACCAGGTTTCATCCCAGAATATAACAGGTATTATTGTTGGTAGAAAAAAGCATGAGAATGGCATAAGGAATTTGTAGTATCTGGACATAAGTATTTCGTATAAATTAATAAACATCGCACACTGTACATACATACATATATAAATATATCCTAATGTACATGTAGGAAATAAACTTATATATTAGGAAATACCATATCTGTTTTTCACAAGATGGTATTATACACATGCCTACCACTGCATATACAAGTCCAATAATATATACATTTATTTAAATAAATTGGTAATTAAAATATATTTCTTCCTTCTGCTGTTATCTGGTGCAACAGTAAATTTATTGGTGTCTTGGTTTTGTTTCTTGCATTTGGATACGATATTTTTTTTGTTTTAAGAGGTAGTTTTTTATTAAGTTTAATAGTTTTCAGATTTAATTGGGATTTGTTTTACAATTAATTTATATTTATAAATATACCCAAGTTATTATTTTTATATTTGTTTATAGTACCCTTAAATTCTACTGGCCCTAATATCCCTCTTGTATCCCTCATGTTCTTGTAAACACTCCAGTTCTATCCAGAAACATCAACAAAACCGTACCTCCACAATATACACCCCAACGACTTACATCTACTTTACAGTTGACTTACCTTTTATGAATTTATTCTGCTTCTTACAGTCCCATAAAATTCCCATTCATGAATTTTACAATTGTTAAAAAATTTTCGCAAACGTTTCAAGCACTAGCAACAAATACTGGACTCTATAACTTTACTTCTATAAACTGCCTACTCTTTGCTGGTAAAGAGACCACAGTCCTACGCCCCAACACCCCTCTGTTTTTAAAAACTCCTTTGCAAACCGCACAGATCTGACATCTTACCATTGACATCTAATCATGGGAGTATTTTGGAGCAATGTTGGATGAAATTAATAAGTATAGACGAGGACTGGAGTATAGGGGAAGGGGTGTAGTTTAAGATGTTGTGAATTTTAAAAACAGGGATATTAGAAGTTGATTGATATGGTAAGATGGGGCAAGCCATTCAGGGGGGTTAGAAGTCTAGAAAGTAAAGGAAATTAGGGTTTTTATGACAACTTATAAGAGGAAATAGAAAGGTGTGAAAAAGAAAAACGTTTGGTGAAGAGGTAAGAAGTTTTTAAAGAATTGAAAATTTGAAAGATATTTAGGAGATGAAAAGGTTGAAGATGAATAGAGGAGGTCAATATATGAAGAAGGGTTTATTAAAGAACAGAAGAACATGGAAGAAAAAGAATGGAAAAAGGAAGATTAAGGTGGACATGATGATTCTGCATTGGTTAACAATGGTGTGTGTAAGGATTTAGTGTTAAAAAGGTAAATTATATAAGAAATGAAGAAGATTTAGGTAGAGATGAAGGATGTAAACTTCATAAAGGTGAGGAGGAAGTGGTAGTAAAGATTTGGTTAAGAATAAAAATATAATACCTCATATTCTACAAAATACTGACAATGATCGTACTTACTTTTTTTGAAACATAACCACTTTGTCCCTTTCGAGATCTGACATATCAATTGTTTTCCCTTTTTTCTTTACGTCTGGGTGTTTCCTCATCATTAACCACCCCACATGTGAGAAAAAAAAACCACGTTTTGAATTATGGGGATCAGCATCTGTTTCAGTAAATTTGTGGTGCACCCTGTGGTTGCGGGCCCATTCATATACACTATCCTAAATCATTGTAGAAGTTATATAATTTAAATGTTTCAAATATAATTTACAAATTTGTACTTAAATGAAAATCAATATTTAAACAAAGTATTCCAATAATAATAAAAATGCAACCATTTTGGCCCAGGTGAAGCAGTTTCATCCTATTTCTCCTAGACATTGTTAAAAATATAAACAGGAGTAATTATTACAATTATTATTAATGTTATGTTACTATTATTACTACTAGGTATTATTATTATTATAGTGTAATTAATAATAATTTATTTGAGTAATACTACTACTACTCCTAATAATAATAATAATAATAACAATTATAATACTAATAATTTGACAAATAAATGACAATAAATTCATTATTTAATTGAATTAAGGTGGGTTCTAGTAAAAGTATCCAGTTAAGAAAGAAACATTTAAGCCTAATCTCAATAATCTTACTGTTGAACATAAATCATACTTCTGATTATAGAAAAAAACTAAATAATAATTTGACTGATAAGATAGATATAGTGTATGGGTACCTATCAGTACAACTTGCCATCTGCACATACATTTGTCATTTAAAATGCCTTTATAGTAACAAAAAATACCATTCATACCAGGAGAAAATATTTATTATTGTTTAGTCAGACATTTGATTTTATTGTTGAATTGATTTGCTATTTTAGTTTTTTTGAAATGTCTCTATTGCATGTCTAATAAAATTAGTAATTTTTGTGCATGTTTACTTATATAGATCCCAATAGTTGACAAAGACGGATGAGTCAATGATGATTATTTTTCGAGTTCTTATAAGTTACTTAGAAATACATTAATAACAAAAGAAATTTATAGTATAATAAAAGTCACAAACCAGAAATAGTGGTTATAATTTGGAAAAACTAACAAACACTCGCCCACACACACATAAAATTGTATAAGCTCAATGTTTTAAAATAAAACAGAGCCCTATATTATAAAATACCGGTACATTACAAAATAATTATGACCACGTTTTTATTGGTTCAGTTTCTATCATATCTGTCTGACTGTCAGGGTGGAATTTCGCAATAGGAGACCTGAAATTTTAAACATATGCCCGAACTCGATGATAATGCAATATTAGCTCGGTTTTTTGTCTCTACATTTGTTTAAATAGAACGAACTTTGGTGATGAGCTAGAAGCTTGGAATTTTGTCAAATATATATCAGAACTGAATAATAACCTGATATTCCTTCTGCTCCTTGTTCGCAAGATTATTTAAACAATATATGTATAAACAAATTTAATTTGATTGACGAGCTACAGATTTGAAATTTTAAGTGCAGGTCAGGACTAGACGACAATGCAACATTTACTCACTTGAAGTTTGTTGAAACATTATTGTTTAAACAAGTTATATTTGCTTGTGTACACATACACAATAGCAGAACTTGTTTTACAATATAGTTATACAGTAATGGTTTAGGAAATTTTATTTAAAAAATAAATTCACTTTGTAAAACAAGATGATTCTCTAACGACTGTTAATAATATTTTAACCATTATTCCTGTTTTGTAATATTTTTAATCGTATGTTTCTTGTTTAAGATATATTTTTAAATAACATCTAAAAATATACAAAAAAAGTCTTTGACAACCATCAACTATTCATCCAAAAAAGGTTTAAGAAATTCGTCTGACTTAATAATTTCAGCTGTAACTCAATCTATCAGAGGACTAAGACTAATATTTGGCCTTGAATGTGGCTGGTTTCGAAGTGTTAACTTCAAATGAGATTTATTTTAAAATAAGAATTTAACCCTGCCATAATCTAGTGTGAAACACGTCTATTGAAAAATATCAGTAAGTAGTGGTCTTTTTTTACCAAGTAATATAAGAACTAGGGATGGGCCGATTCCGATTCTCGATTCCAGGAATCGTCGATTCTAGGAGGTATCGAGGAATCGTCGATACTCGATTCTTCATCATAAAAGTGTCGATTCCGATTCCTATTTTGTTAACTATTAAGATATGTGTGTGGAGTAATTTATTGGAAAAATAATTAATTACCAACTATATCTTATTTATGTATTGGTTGATTTGAATGAATTAAATGATCAAAGTAAACGAAAATATAACGAAAATATTATTATTTATGAAGCAACAGCAATCAAAATCGTAACCATTTCTGGTCGTTTGACATCGCTCGTCTCTCTCTCTCTCTCTCACTAGAGCGGGTTCGATACTCTCTCTTTCTCCCCCACGTGTCTTACTGCCACTGATTTATAGATGTCAGAACAAAACACAAAAAAGTACAGTAAAAACTCGATTAACCGTGGCCATGATGGTTGAGCGAATAGACGGATAACAGAAACACTGTATTATTCCTCCGAAACTTAACCTCAATAAATTATATTATAGACAGATATCACTCTCACAGTAATGTAATATATTTCGGAGCGAAAAGAAAATAAACACGATTGTAATAGCAAATGAAACTATTTATTACATGATAAACAGATCCGCACACTAGCTACAAATGTAGCAAAATAATGTACAGTAATATAAACTTACAGGTGAAATAGTTCGTGCAGTTTAACAAACAAAGCGAACGCGTCACTGTACCTTAATACTTTAGCTGCCGGTCACAATATCGGCGTTTTCAGAGAGAATTACCAAAATATTTTAAGCTCATTTTTAAATAATGTGTTCTTATACTTTGTTCCCCTATCATATCTAAGTATGAATATACGTTTCTTATCATAATATTTATAAAAATACGTGTCGGACCAACTGGCCAAACATAATTTTTTCCTACCGTAAATGAAACGTAAATATACTCCGTCGGACCAATTTACCCGACATTGTATTTGATTTAATTAAATTTTATTATCTGTGCAACACTTTTTTGATATTTTTTGTGTTTTGTGTTAGCAAGAAACAACAAAACCATAATTTCATGTCCCGACTACCCAAATAATAAACTGACTGGTGATAAAAGTGTTTTTGCGCCTATCACTAAGACACGTAAACGTGTCACATGTGATTGATTTGTGAGTTTATAAATATTTTGAATATAGAACTAAAGTGTAATATATTCTCTCTCTGATAAGTAATGCTACAGGTCCAGTAAATACTATCCAAGATTCATATTAAGTAAAAGTTTTAACACCAAATAATTTACTTGTTAAGGAATTTACGTTATAATTTACTTCCTAGTAAGGATGAGTATATCTAAGTGTATCAATGTTTGTACTTAACTTTCACAAAGTCCGTTTTTAAGGATTATTTTACAACTAAATATTTAGTCAATATTTCCGACTTACTTTTAAGGTTTTGTGAAATTTTGAAAACAGTAGTGAAAATCATTACAATACGTTATAACAGATATGTGTGTCGGCCCGTAACTACGGACAGAAAGCTCTTAGAATAACATCATGTTTTTAATCCCGTTGGCGTTTATCTATCAAACAAAAACCATCGTAAATACATCTGTAAGTAGTGTGAAGCTTGTTGTTAAATACTGTGCCTTAATTTTTCCAAAAGTAGCAACACCAGCTGAGTAGTACTAATAAACATAAAGCGTTAAGAGGCCCGGCCCGACGGTATTCGGTTCAGGGTACTGGCCGTCGCGTCAATTCGATGACGGTTAACAGAAACTGACGGTGGAAAACCACATAATATATCAAATATGAAAAAGCACTTAACCCATTCGCTTACAATGACGGCGATCCGCCGTCGCGACCCAGTGTGCCATTCTGTGAAGCGACGGTGAATCGCCGTCCTTCAATATAACTCATTTGTGTCGAGTTAGTTATCAGTAAATCCAATAGATCGCATATGCATCTTATTCTACAGGCTTTGGGCTTTCCAATGGTAGTATTTTTATCTTCTTTGGACTGTCCGTTCTTTCAATATTTACGTTTTATCTGGCGACCGATCAGCTGACATTGTCTGTGATGTTGTGTTTACGTTGTAGTTGTGTGGGATATGTTTATAACCTAACCAAATTGTATTTAATTTGTTATTTGTGTTCTTTTTAAGTTAAAAATGAGTGGATTTATTATTTTATTTGTTGATGAAAGTGAGAAGAGTTGAAAGATTGTGAAATTGAATGAATTTTTGGAGAATGGGACAGTGATTTGTTTGAGGAAACATTTGAGAGTGATAATGAAATAAGACAGTTGGACATTGAATCTTAAATAGATGTAGATGTAAGTAATGAATTAAAAAAATCATAATAGACTGTAATATAACAGGTTCACCACATCATGAAAAATGTAATCTGCCTTGTTCTGCAATAAGTGATAAGTTGCAACTTGAGCAGCCCTCTTGTAGTTATGTTAGGCCTAGGACTCTACTAGATGTAAATAATGTAATTTCTGATATAAATGTCCAAGATAGGCCTGTATTACCATCTAATTCAGATGATGAAAGCTCACAGAATTCCAATCTAATTGAGCTACTCGATCAAATCTACCTTGATGGAATAATTGTCCCTCTGTCCCCTACTGCTAGTGAGGAGGATGATGCCCCTAGTTTTCTTGATCCTTGTCCTAGGCCTATTAGAGTTAGTACTAGAGATAGGGGTAAACCAAGAAGGGGTAGGCCTAAAGAAAAAATTCCATGTTCCAAACCACCTAAGCCCACTAAAAGGCCAAAGAACCAGTCGGTGGGAGTGTGGACTGTGCCTCATCGCATTTCACCTACCAGAATGTTTCAAAGTATACAACACAAAAGTTAACTTTTCTTAACTCTTGTGAAATTGAAACATATTCTTTGCACCCTGAAGAATATTTTGGAGTATTTCCAAAGGTAATTTATGCTTTTACTTTAGGATAATTGAAATAAAAAAAATAAAGTTTGATATTTTTCGTTGAAACATTTTAGTTGTTTACATATTATTAAATTATAAAAGAAAAGATATTATAAATATTAGTATATATTTTGAAAGTAAATGTATTTGTGAATAAAAAAATAACAATAGGTTCCATAAGAAATATAAATATGAACAAAAAAAAAAGTAATCAACAAAAACCTTTAAAAATGGTCTAAAAAATTAGTTTTTTATGGCTCAGTCGGTGTAAAAAAAAATTGTAAGCGAATGGGTTAAACAACATTCATTTTGCCCAAATTTATCAACAAAAAAGATCTATACTTGAAGAAACTTTATCCTCAGACACAGGACCTACAAGTGATAGTAGGTTAAAAATCAACTGGGATTGAGTAATAAATACAAAATAGGCCTGAATCAGTTGCACTTGTTCCAGACACCTGCAGAAAAAAAGGTCCCACCAGATGTGGAGAAGGTATGCCCCACTAATCCAGAATGTTGAGGAAGAAGGTTCCCCAGGGGAATTGACAGTAGAAGAAGAAGTAAACAATTATCTGGGGGAACCATTAGCCAGTCCAGATTGTGATGTTGGGAAGTATTTAGCAGTACAAAGTGCCAAATACCCTCATTTAAATGCAATAGCAATAAAATACCTGTCTGCCCACTCGCGACAGTGTTTTCTGAAAAACCTTTCTCAACTTCAGGAGCTATATGTGACTAGCGATGAAACTAGCTTGACCCACATCGTGTTCAAATGCTTGTGTTTGTGAACAGAAATGTACATTACCTGCCAGACTTTTAAATATTAAAACCTATCCTATTTGTATTAATTTTTTACTTTTTATGTTGTTCGTTTGTTTTTAATTTTTGTTTTGTTTAGGAGACAATGTAAATAGGCTTAGGAATTTTTTCAAACATCATAAAATAAGTAAAGTTCACATTTTTAACTTTAAAATAAGTCATTACTTTAATCTGATATGTTTTTATGTTTAAAAAAATTCCTATTGATAAATCAAGGTTGAAGGTTTTGTGTAGCCTATTACATTAAAACAGAACTTTTAAAAGGTTTTGCCATATGACTAAGATGTTAACTAAATTAATTATTAGAGAACTAGAATGTAAGCTAATATAACTTGAAAGAATCGAGAATCGAGAATCGAGTAAAGAATCGAGAATCGAATGGAAAATTTTAGAATCGGAATCGAAAATTTTAGGAATCGGCCCATCCCTAATAAGAACATTAAAAAAACCTCAATATGAATTACAGAATAACCGCAAGTTCTAACCTTTTACTCTGCTAATATATATAGTATATTTTATGTTGTTTCAAGACTCTATCATAGCTGCTAGGCTTTGTTTTCTATGAATAAAAATCCATTGATTCTTTATTATTTGACATATCAGTTTGTGTTTTTACAATTTTTAAATCTGAAACTAGCCATTGCCATTGGTGTACTTAGAAACTTCTCATTAATGTAAATTACAATCACATTAGAGGCGATTACAGTAAATAAGAATTAAGATGCAGAGTAAAGAAAGGGAATAGTATCTTAAGTAAGGAAACAAGAAAATATATATCTATTTACAAATTTTCTTTAATTTTTACAACTTTTGAAATAAGTTTGAAACTAATACAGAATGAAACAAATACATAACAAAATATTATGGTTTTGGTGAAGAATGAAAAATTTGTATATTTTATAAACCGTAATTTTTAGATAACACTAAAGCGAATTTTGCCAAAAGGGGTTTTACTAGAAATAGTAAACTTCATTAAAAACATGAAATTATTATGTCTTAATAAAATTTTTTTAAATTTAATTGGTCTAACCAGACATTAGGATATAATATTATTTAATAAGGATAATGTAAAAGGTATTATATTTACTAGTAATATTTTATTTGGACCAAATGTGTAGAACTTGAGTAATAAGATTTCTTACACAAAAAGGTTTATATAAAACACAAAAGTTCTTTACTAGGCATGAGTTCTCAGAAAATACAGTAGCGATTTAATAAATTAACAATATTTTGAGTAAGCCTTAATATTTTAAATACCTCAAAAGCCATGCAGTTGAAGAATATGAGAATAATTTTTAACGGCAGTTTTGCTTTAAAAGCTCGATGTGACCATAATCGGTGAGCTCCACAAGTCACTCCTAGACCTGATGTTATAAATAAGACAATTGCTGGAAACAAAGTTGATTATTTTTTACACTATGAAAATTGTAAATTGCATCTTTATGTTAATGATTTTAGGGCTTAAGATAATTGAATAAAATGAAACTTTAGGGTTATGGAAACATAAAGAGACTAAGAACATATTTTCTAAAATGTAAACGGTTAAATATTACACTATCTTCACCACTTTAGTAAAACAATTCTTGTCAGGCGTCAATTAACTCTGTCATAGAAATACAAATTATTTGTAAAAAGGTTTTAAAATCTGACATATACAGATATAGGGCCTACGTATGTAAAATATATAAATGTAAGATATATAACTGGATTTACTATTTTACATATGCATACAGGGGCGTAGCCAGGAGGAGGGTTGGAGGGGGGGCGCGACTCAGGAGGTCAGGGGTGGAACGTTCTTGGGGAAATTTTAATCATTTTTATCTTTAAAAATAATATTTTATGTAATTTTGGAACTTAAAATTACACAATTGTTGGGTCATCTATAAATTGTTTTGCTAGAAACCTAGCACTGTTTTATATTTTAAAATATGTTTTGCTAAAATTAATTAGTTTCAAGAGACTTTACAAATCGTATCAAACACAATGTACAAAATATGCTATATTTATTCAATTCCTCCTATTAACTCACACTCTTCTTATATATATTGTAAACATTTTCAATCATTGATAAAATACGTTTTTATTCCAATCCAAGTTTTAATCCTATAGTGGATGACAATTGATTATAATACAGTTGTTTTCAAATATTTATTCAATAGTTAAAATTGTAAAAAGCTGATATCTCGGTCAGATTTCGAACTGAATGACTACATGTTTGAAATCAAGGACT
>JBAIZL010000001.1:366920045-367185045 GCA_036971475.1 Prosapia bicincta
AAGATTTTTCTATTTCTTTTCTGTGTTAAAAAATGCCCAAGAACTGTGTTAAAAGAAGGGCTTCAAGCTAAAATTTATTTAGTAACTGTTAAAATTTAAAAGAGGTGCGAATGTCATCGAAGAAAGAAGATGGGAGAATTTCAACCAAAGGGTGAAGCGAGCTGATCTACCTGAGACGTACCAGACACACAAAGGGATGGAGGATTTCAAAGATGGCGGCAACGCGTGGGAAGTCATCAAAGTATACCTACGTGGGAACGATGCAACAGCCAAGCTGGACCTTCCCCACCCCCGCTCGAGAACAAAGGGAGAGACGAAGAAGAGAGGGAGAAAATAGGCAAGCCGTGCTTTGTGTGGATTCAGGTCAGATCTAATTTGTCTTCCCTTTGCAAATTAAAAATTTTAATTTGAAGAATTTTTTTTTAAATTGGGAAAATGTTATAAAATTTAAATAAATTTTCAAACCATTAACAGTAAACTTTGAATTTTATAAGTAAATGCTGGTGGCTTTGTTTTAAAGAGTGGGGGGTTTCAAGATGGCGATGCCATAAAAGCAGAAATTATGTTGTATTTAATGAATGTAAGGGAAATAGAAATTTTAGGTTAGAACTTATGTAAAGGGAAAGGGATTTAAATAAACAAATCAAATAAAGGGATTTAAATTATTTAAAGAGTTAAAATCTTATGAAGGTGTAAAGAAATTAAATAAAAGAGGTGTTGTAATAAAGTAAATATTATTTGCTAAAAGTAAATATCCAAGATGGCGGACAAAGGGCCATTGTTTATAACAGCTGATTGGAAGGCTATGCTTTAGTTTCAGGTACTCCTATAAACAGGAGTGTTATTTCATATAATTAAATTAAACCAAATTGGTATTTTATTTAGAAGGGGTCATTACGACATTTTTCCATATGAAACAAATTGACATAAATTGTTCTCATTTAAAATAAACAAGGGTTATGACAAATTGAAGCTTTTTAATTTAAACTGTTGATCTTAGTTAGAAAAGGGTGAAATTATATATGTGTATTAAATAAATTAAATCAAACCAAGGTTTAAGTAAAAATAAAGGGTTCTGATTTTGATATGTGTAGATTTTAAATATTTTAAAAAGTGCCACAAAAGAGATAAGTCAACCAAGAGATTTTAAATTTGTAAGTGGGTCTAGCTAACCATAAAAATATGTTAATATAAGTTTTCTTTTTTGAATTATAAGTATATATATTGTTTATTTCATGATTTATATGTATGTATAATGATATGTCGGTGGTAGAGTAACTTAGAAAGAAAATTGAAATTTTTGCAAATTGGTTTAAATATAAATTATATAAAATAAAGGCAAATGGGCTAGTAGCCATTTAGCAAAGGTTACTCAAGATTTATTAAATATCAATTTCCTTCAGAAATTGCATTGATAAATTTTAAATAAATTTTAATTAAATTTCAGTATGTAGAATTTTAATGAAGAAAGGGTTAACCAAATGTTAACCAAAGGGTTACATATTTTATATTAAAAGGGTTTAACTATGATTAAATAAGTTGTAAACAAAACTCAGTATTTATAATTTTCATGCCGAAAGGGTTAATCAAATAGTAGCCAAAGGGTTTTTTATTTTTATATAAAAAGGGTTAAATAAATTTTAAAATTTGTAAATTTCTTTGTAAATGATCAAGGATCAGGTTAAAAGGGTTTAACTAGGTTTTAGTAAATATTAATAAATTTCATTATGTGAATTTTCATGCCGAAAGGGTTAATCAAATAGTAATCAAAGGGTTAAATATTTTTATATCAAAGGGTTAAATGAATTTAAATAAATTTGTAGATTTTATAAATGAGTGAAGATATTTTTAAAAAAGGTTTTAAATATGTTTCAGTAAACGGTTGAATTAAAATATGTATTTAAATATTATAATTCCAATTGGGAAGGTGTTTGAATTTATTCAGCAGATGTTTTAACAATTTTTATAAATTATGATTTGATGTTCAGTAAATATTTTGATAATCTTGTAGGAGATATGGCTATATGTTTTATATGTAATTTTTGTTTCAGTATGTACTTCATAATTGGTTTTTATATAATTTGATATGATTTATGAAATTGTTTTTAGGTTGTTTGGTAAAATTGATTGAAATTTTACCTGCTAAAGTAAATAGAAATTGAATTTTAAAAAGGTCATTTAAAATTGATAAAGATATAGAAAAATCTTATCATTTACATGGCTATGTAAAATATGGCCATAAATAAAGTAGTGTGTTTAGAAAGTTTAAATAAATTGAACAAAATGTGAAAAGTAGGGATCTTTCGGAGTGTGTTGAAAAGTAAGGCTTTGCTTGAATCAACGAATATTTGTAATTTGTAACAAAAAATTTTCAGTAAAAAGTTAGGTAAACTAAACCAAATATTGACAATTAAAATTGCAAGGTTGAGAACCTGGGATACTGAAATAAGATTAAGACAAGCAGTAAAGGGTTGTTAAAACGTCACTTAAGGGAAAAGAGAATTTTTTAATTTGAAGATAAGAACAAGAATTTCAGGTAGTAAAGGGTTATATTTTCGACAAGTAAGATTGACCGTCAAGTAGAGCAAAGTTTTACGCTTTGGCATACCCCAATTGAAAGAAAATTAAAATCGTAAATTCTTAATTTAAATTTTAAATGTCAACTAAAATAAGCAGAGTATGGTTTCTTAACTGTGTAAGAAACCAACACAAAGGATATTTTTAAGTCAAATAAATTGCAGACTGTGCATTGTAATATTAAATTTTAAATTTTTTTAAAATTAAAAATAAATATTTTTTAACTAACTTGCAAACAAACTGAGTATTATTATGAACAAGTTTCTTACACTCTCCTACAGCTGTTATGGTCATTTCGCCGTTTAGATGTCTTTCAAAAGAACCCATCCCCCGGGATGGCTTACCCGTTAAGGGTAGAATCCGCAGCAAGTTAGGTTTTTTCTTTTTTAAGTCCAGTGACTTGTTCTCTGGCAGTTTTTGGCGAGCATTGCACAGCGTTCGTGGTTTTGGCTGCGAGCGGCTCGTTTCAAAATTCTTGCTCTGCAATGGGCGTTGGTGGGCGGACTTGCGCGCGCGCGTTGGTCAACGGTAGGGTTGACGGCGCCGCGCGTAGGTGGTGGCCCGGTCCGTTGCAGCGTGTGCATGTGCGTGTGCGTGTGTGTGTGTGTGTGTGTGTGTGTGTGTGTGTGTTTGTGTGTTATATATATAGGATGACATTTGGATATTTATACACATCTGTGGTTCACTTCAGTCTTTTAAATATATATATTTTTTTTATATTCAAGATTATATAATCTTTTATAAGCCTTATATCATTTTGCATAATCTTGAATGTAATGTAATTTCCATTACATAAGACAAAGATCAAATGTTTCCACATTTGAGGAAGCCGTCTTGAAACAGCTTTGAATGGGTACAAAGAAGTTGTAAACAACAGTTGGTTCATTTGAAGGCTAAGGGTGAATTATTTACTGGAATGAAAGAGTATTAATTTGTCTGGTGTTATTTTGTGTAGGGGAATAGTGAAGGTGCATTGGGGTGATGAAGGAGGATACATACTTTTCGAAGCCTGCCTTCTTTTTATTAGATCCTTAGTTTTTTGTTCAGGTACTTTTGATCTTCTTCAGTGAGTCCGTCTGTTTGTTGAGAGTAAAAGCGTATTTGATATTGATTGTAGATGTACTTATATGGTAATAGTCCTGGAATGTGTCCTAATAATATAGACTTGTAAAAAAAAAGAGACATTAAATCACTGTTATATTCAAGAGGATGACACTCTTTATCGATAATATAAATAAAGTTGAATTTGCATAATTTTTAAACATATTTTGTGTTTTTTTTAGAAATTCATTAAGGGTAATAAAGGGTACAGCCTGAACATCCTTCACAATGAGTATAAGAACTATGAAGTTGATGGTTACAAGGAAGGGATGAAGTATATTTTTAATTTGTGTGGCCCTTTATTAGAGAGCAAATGTAGTGGTGAGTAATTCTAAATTAGTTTTACTTTATTTGTATTTTAGCAGAATGTTAAAATCACTTGTCATAGATCATTATTGGAATTTCTATGTAATATTTTTCTAAATTAATAGTGAACACAATGTCTGATCAATTTAATGTACCATTTGATCCAAATTAGATGAGGGAATCTAGCAATTTGAAGGATTTTGCTTGCTTTAGTAGAATATAACTGTAGGAACTATATATCATAATTCTTCTAAATTACATATTATACAATTTAAATGTGGGTTTCTAAAAAATAAAAATGTATAAAACAAAATTACTGTAGGATAATATTTTCCATTTTTAGAACTTAATCATATTTGTATATTTTCTTTACTTATTATGTTAAAGACAACATCTAGTACTGCTAAAAGTTTCCATTTTACACACTGCAGCGGAGCGCGCACCTCGCCGCCCGCGGGCCGTCCCACCCCGCACAGGCCACAGCGCGTTTGCCTCCACCCTTACCCCACCGCAAACTCAGAATTCTGACAGGGCCTATCCTAGCCAAACTGAGCAATGACCCGCCAAAATCTGCCAGAGAACAGGTCCCTGGACTTTATTATAAAAAAACCTAACTTGCTGAAATTTAACCCTTTGGGTACGTATTTACCGGGGGAATGAGTTCTTTGAAGGCATCTTTTTGGCAAAATGACCCTTTGGTTTTAGGAGTGTGTAAGAAATCTGTTTTAAATAAAAACACTATTGCTTTGTTGGCAAGTTAGTAAAAATTACATTTTTATTTTACCCTTAATTTTGAAATTACAGCACATTTTACAATTTTCTTATTTTAACTAGCTCTATGAAATATTAACAATTCATTTCTGTTTAGTATTACTTTACCTCTTCTTTTCTATTCTAAAATATACACATTACAATGTCAGTGGTAACTCTTTACTCAGTTAACCCTTTCTTTTACCCCTTCTATACAAAATTTAAGTAAACTTCTTACTGAATTTATATTAACACCAAAAGTTATAAGAAAAATAATTTTTAGTTATATTAACTGAAAGGTGTAATTTAATTATGTTCATTTAACCCTTCAATATTCAAAATCAAATTTGTTTCATTTTTTAAATAAAACTGTCTTTATCTTTGACAATACCTTTTTCAAACCCTTCGAAATAAACAATCCTTTTATGTGATTTTGCAAATCTTGAACATTTGATTTTAAACTCTTGTACATAAAATTAGACAATGGAACTTTTAAAACTTGATTTCATCAACAAATAACTTTCACCCTTTAAATTTAAAAACTGACCCTGATATATCCTTTGAATAACATAAGTTATATCAATAAACAATTTTATCCCATTTAAAAAACCATTAAACTTTTTGAAAAACATAAGTTATATCACTAAAAAATCTTATCCCATTTAAAACAATTAATATTTTAAAAAACATAAGTTATACCAACCAACAATTTTATACTTCTATAACTAATTAAACCAACATATTACATCTTAACTTGAAATTCTTAGCCTAACAATTGATTTACTAGACCCACATAATCTTTGCTGAATATTTACTATTTATTTTTATTGTCTACTTTAAATCAAAGAAATTGTTTCACATTTTAGTTTTGTCCCCTTTTTTCTATTTCACAACCCTTTTATTTTAATTCCAAATAATTTTGTAAACCCTTAAACCTCTTTATATTTTAATTAAATCTGATTTATAAATGTCAATTAACTTTTCATTAATTAATTTTTAATTTATTCCCATTAATTAATTTTAACCCTTTCTCATTAATTAATTTTAATTGTGTATTATTAATTAATTTTAATTGCTTATTATTAATTAATTATAATTAATTCTCATTAATTAACTTTAACTCTTTCTCATTTAATAATTTTACTTGATTATCATTAAATAATTTTAAATATTTAACGTTGGTCTAGAATACTAAAAAAAAGAAACCTTTTCTGTTGAATTATCTGTCTTATTTGACTTCTTTTGCACAAAACGCATAAAAAAATTTCTTAACACCTGTTTACATTTTATTCATTTATCGCTAATTTTTTATATTTAAAAAGCCTTTAATTTCTAACATTTACTTAATTAATTTCTTTCCAAAACCATTTATAACTTTCTCTATTTAAAAAAATTTCCAATTTACTAACAATTTAATTCTGTTTCATATTTATAAACTTCTTTGGAGGACTCCTCCATTTTGTGGTGGGAATTTCCCCCACTAACCACTACCCTCTCTAGTTCATGAATTAAACAAACCCATTGTTTGATATCTTTACTTCTTTAAAAAGAAATTTTATTTGAAATTGAATTATTTAAAATGTCAACTTTCCCCAAAAATTGTTCAATATAGAATTTTTAATTTAATGAAAACGAGAGAAATTAACCTGACCTTAATCGCAGGGTCACTCCTATATACTGGTAGATTTTTCTTTCTTCTCCCTCGAGATCGTTTGTTTCTGGGGTGGCCATCTTGGTATGCAAAGTAACTCGTCACTAAAAGGAAGCGCACCCCTTCGCCGAGTCCTTTGTCAATGGCGTCCCTATTGCAAAACTCTTGTCTTCCTCTCCCAGTACGTCCCTTCTGCGATGCCGTGATAGATATGCCGCGATGCCACATAGATGTTAAACTTTAGAGACGTTTACGTAAACTTTGGAGAAGTTACCTCCTCCAAAAGGGTTCCAAACCACACGCGACTACATTTTAGCGACGACCAGTCTCGCTTTTAGCCCCTCATATTGGTGTTTTAATTATCGAACTACAAACTTATACACAAAGATTTGTAACCCGGAGCGACCCGACCCCACGTCCTCCACCTTTGAAGTCTCAAATAACGCTGACTATTTTAACCCCGCTGGGCTTTCTCATTCCCACGAGACGTATCGTACCAGGTTTTGTCAACCAATGGGGTGACTTCTAAAATCTACGTCACGACATCATGCGACTTCTAGCCCTGCTGGGCTTCCGCTTTCACCACACAAAGCAGGCTTACTCCAAAATGATCAAAATATTGTGTGTTTCTTTAATTTGGGTTTAACTCTTCTATTTGGCGTTTTCACGAATTTTGGTACAGGGCATCTCCTTTTCCTTTTGAAAATTCGCATCTCCTCAAATGTCGATGGTGGTTGTAGGAGTATTTTGAGGTTTTCTCATTTTCATGTAATTTACCTGTTTCTTAAAATATACAAAACCCCTTATCTCTGCTACTGGCTTAGCTTTCACATTTTTACATTACGAAATTTAAATATTATTGCGACGGTATTTGCTAATCTGAATTCTACCCTCGCAACACACACACAAACATACATACTCCTAAATATACATTTAGAAAGTAATCAAATTTATTAAATTTAAAGTTCGGATAGTCATAAACTATTGTTTAAGTGATTAATAAGATTCACCGAAGGTAATGGACTATAAAATTCAAGAATTTAGAAAGTGTTTGACGAATCATAACTGTTGTACGCTGGGAGATTTGATAGAGACAGAGATTTCCAAACTCTCATCCTTGGTCCTAATATATTAGTGAGGGAATTCCTTTGATAGGATTTTTTGGAGTAGAAGAAAAACATTACAAGTACTACAACATCAAATGATACTCCATTCCAGTCATGTAATGCCCATCCAGTCAAACTAAGGAATCATTTGTTTAAACAATAGTTGTTTAAACAAATAGAATTTGGGGTGATGAGCTAGCGTAGCCTATATGGTAAAACAGCTGTTCTACAACATTCATTTGCTTTAAAGTTTGTTTAAACAAATTACATTTGCTTAAGAGGCTAGAAACTTTCATTGTGCGTTTATATGCAATTTAATTAAATTGTAGTATGTTTATTGAAGTATAAATCGACATATTTATCAACCGATGAAAAATATTGCATAGTAACACTTTAACCTAACAATATACAATTAATAAAGTAATATAACTTACGTGTTAAAACAGCTGTTCTACAATAAAACCTATAAATTAAAATCATTTGTTTTATGAAATTAAGTTACAAAATCGATTGAAAAAACAGAAAATATTAAATGAAATAAAAAATTTTTATAAATACTGTATATCATGTTTATAAAATAGGCTAAAAAGTATACAAAAATGTTTTCATGGTTCTTCTAAACTTTTAAAGGAAGAATTGGTAGTAGTTTTTGATATACAGTATTTGTAATACTTGGAGAGAAAAACGTGAGCCGCAGGCAATTCATGATACTTAAGGAGGAGTAAATGAATTAAATAACAGTGAATTGAAAATGGAATTTGCTGTAATTTAATTAATTTATTTCACCTTAACCCTTTGGTTAGCTTTCATGTACCAGTATGTAAGATCGCGCTACGGCCAGCGGGAGCATTCCTGTATATGTACGTTCAGATTAGAATTGTCATACATTTTTGATTTGTTTTCCTGTGTATTGTGCTGTATTCTAGGTTAAATATTTGGAACTATCTGGATAATAAATACTACACAGAGTACATAGTCACCATTCTTTTGTGTCCAAAGATACATTATGAGTTTTCCCATGTATTTACAGATCATTACGAATTTTGTTTGGTATTTTACAATGAATAAGCGATTGAATAATGAAGAAATTCTTTTGTGTCCAAAGTCTATAGTTTTCCCCAAGTGTTTATAGATCGTGTCAAAGCTTGTACAATATTTTACATTGAATAGGTATTTTACAAAAAAAAAAGAACAGATAATATTTACCTATGAAATTGTCAGTAAACGTAAGGTAAAGTTAACAGGAGAAAATAACTAAATAAAATTAAATACAAATATTACTATAATTAAAATAATTAGAGAGAAATAAAGAGAAAAATTATAAAAAAGAAAAAGTGTAAAAATCTTTCCAAAATATTTTCTTCTCAGGGGCCATATCAGGGCAGGCACATGTTGCTAATCAAAGGATTAACTATCATTAACTGCCTCCACCCCAAATTTTTCTCTCTCACAAAGTATTACAAATATAGCCACTAACAATTATCCCTCAAAATTGTATAGGGGCCATGAAAAATTATTTTTTACTTTTTAGTCTGTTTTCAAAAGGTGGTATATTAAACGTTTTTAAAATTTAATTTATTATTTTTATATGCTAGTGATTTGGGTACATGTCATCTTCATGTTCAAAATGGATAATATTTTGTCAATGTAGCATTGATTGTTATGGTGATTAGGCTTTTGTGAAATGCTCCTTAGCAAATTATGGTACAGATCATCCAGCACACTTTTTCAACTGTTCAAAGTGGAAATGGCAATCATATAACATGGAACTAGATAGATTATCACTTAACCGAGCTAAGGGGAATTTAAGGCTTCACAACCTCAAGTCAGACAGAAAAAACATCTTGGTATTACCAATTTACTCGTGTGAAATATTGAAAAAAGCCTTTCTGATGGAGTGTATAGATAATTTTCTTCTTTATTTTGAAACATCTGGAGATAAACTGGAATGAATATTTAAAAAAAGTTATAATAGTTGGAAAAGCTAAACATAACAAATTATTTTATTTAGGGCTGCCCTACAAAACAAATGCTCTGTTTGCTAATGCTGGCAATTAAAATGACAATGAAAATAATAGAAACTGTTTTGACAGTTTTTAAGAAATAAATATAACACATAAACAAAGAACTAGACACAATTAAATATTTAGCATACACATTTGTGAGATACAACACCACAATAATAGACAAACTATGGTACAAAATAAAATAAACACTACAGACACGGAAAACAAACATCACATTACCATACATAAACAAAACAACAAACAAAATAGCCCGCCAATTTAAAAAAATAGGATACAAAATAGCATACAAAACTAATAACAAGTTACAATACAAAATACAACACAACACCAACAACAAAGATAAACTACAGGCATATACAAACTAAACTGCGACAAATGTCACAAATTCTACATTGGAAAAACAGGTTGTAGCTTTAAACAAAGAGTCAAGGAACACAAACAGAACACCAACTCAACATTTTACAACCGCATAAAAGAAACAGAACACAAATACACAGACATTTACCATAACCTAGAAATCCTACACATCAACAAAAAAGGACCACATCTCAACACACTAGAACAATATGAAATTTACAGACACACAAAAACATAAAGTACAAACATATTTAACGAACAAACACAATACAAATCACACATACTCTTTGATACTATCGAAAAGCTGCCTTTAAAATCGTCACCGCTTGACCCGACATCTCCAAGCAGAAGACACTGAAGAAGATCGCCACATAGCGACCGAAAACGTTCTGTCTTAGTAAGTTTTAACAAATTTATAAAATTTAAAGTTCGGATAGTCATAAACTATTGTTTAAGTGATTACATAAATATAGTTTACAAACACAATTTTACTAGTTCCAAATTTTGAGAAATTTATTACCAATTTCATAGCTCATGATCTTGTTACAATTTAAACCATTGGGAGCCTCATTGCGATATTCAGACTACACAATAATTACTCTGGACAACACCTTTTCCAATGAATCATTTTGTGTGTTTTGGTATGAGTAGTCATGTTATCAAAATATAGAGTAAATAATTTAACTTTTATCCTCTATTAATGGTATATTTCAGTTTTATTACTGTTGCTGTATATTTTTAAGGGTCAAAATAATTATACTTTGTTTATTTATTTTTTAGCTAGATAATTTAACTATTCATTTGTGATATATCTTCCTATTGTTTCAGGCTTAATATGTTTGTGGGATTTAACAAGAAATTCAACTCTATCTCTAGGTAGACGGGTTCTTCCTCTGGAAATTCCCCAAGGAGGGAAAGATATTATTTACCACATTGTCGGTAAGTTTTTTAAAGAAACTAGAATTACGGTATATTTAATTTGAATATTAGAAGTTCTTTTCATAGCATTTAAGAAAGTTTAATATTTTATATAAATATTACAATCACATTTTTTAGCTATCATATTTACACCAGTCATATTACATCTGACACATTTATTTTTTTGGAATTAATCACTTTAACAATCTCACTGCTTGACCCGACATCTCCAAGTAGATAACACTGATGAAGATCACCATTGTACGATCGAAAACGCCCTGTCTCAGTAAGTTTTCACAAATTTACAAAATTTAAAGTTCAGATAGTCATAAACATTGTTAAAGTGATTAATTTACCTAGGAGTTAAATTGTATACATTATAGTATATATAAGGGCAGGTCCAACCAGGGACATAGGGTGCATACCTTCTCCAAGGACGATTCCTCACATAATGAATGAAAATTTCAGGTAAAATCTCAAATACATGGCCTCAAATTTTATATATATTCTAAGGAGGGACCACTAAGATTAAATGACAAAAATGAAATGATTACTTTTCATATCAATAATTTTTACTAAACACTTTTAAATGTTTTAAACTTGCCTATAGTAGCACTTACTTTGTATGTTGAGGACGGCCGTTTCGGGAGATGTGTCCCATTGTTAACTCAGACCGTAACTGACCGTAGTTACGGTCTGAGTTGACAATGGGACTTATCTCCTGAAAAACGGCCGTGCTACTATAGGCAAGTTTAAAACATTTAAAAGTGTTTAGCGATTACTAGTAGCTCACATGAAGATGGAATCAACAAATGTTAATAATATTTACTGTCATAGAGGTATAGGGCAAGTACTTGCAATATTGTTATTATTTATTAAAGAGTTTTACTATTAAACTCTACTGAGAGAGCATTATAATATATTTATGACAATCAATTTCATGTTACTTGCAAGTAACATTGACACTATAACATTTTTTATCTGTTCAATTCCTTCTATTAGTTCACACTCTCCTTATATTTATTATGTACAAATTTCTAGCCATTATATTCATCCACTGAAGTTCAGATATATATTTTAAAATTTTTACTGGATGATAATTGATGTTAATAGTTTTTTCAAATATTTATTCATTAATTAAACATTTAAAAAGGCTGATATAGAGGTCGTATTCGAACTGAAGAACTACATGTTTGAAATCCAGCACTTTATCACTGAGTCAACTTTCCCAATGCTAGAAGTAAATAGCTTAAAGATGTATATTAATTTTTTTTGCCCCCAACTTGTTATTTTTGAAACCTCTATTTTACAATCTTAAACTGTTGCCATGGTTACCACACAAAATTGCAAATAATGCTCTTGGATTAAAAATGAATGAAAACTAAACTAAACAACTCTTTTTTAAAATAATTCTTTGAAAATTTGTTCCCACATTTATTTCTATCTTTATACTTATCTTTTTGTTTTAATTTTGGCTATAAGATGTGCAATTTTATAACAACCCCTGTATTCAGCTTCAGTGCAAAACGTTTTGAGTTTTTGAAGTGAACACAAACCAACTTAATGTTTTTGTACATAAAGATGAAAAAAAGGAATGTATTTTCAAATAAATCGTTGCAAATTGATTTTAAATCATGGACATCACAGATGTTTTTGATGCTATTTTTCCAGAAGCCTGTTCATGTTTTGTCTGAGGAAAAATATAAATCTGTACAACAGTTGATGTTTGATGTAAGTAATCACTTTTATCATTTTTACTGCCCTTTTCAACCTCATCAGATTATAAAATTCTAATTAAAAGTGTGTGTGTGCGTGCGTGCGTGCGTGTGTGGTGAGAAATAACTTTATATCAGACCCAAGTGTAGCAATGTTCAGAATGAGAGAGACAAATATTCCATGTTCTTTGTATTAGAGAAAACTAATAGAAGGGACATCACATGACAGGCCTAAGTTAATAATAATGTTATCTGAGGGACCACATGTTTAACAAAATAATCAGACAGACCTTATCTATTGACCATATACGCTTATCTAAAATTGACATGAGCTTATTCACCATAGCCTCATGGTTGAGTTGGAGATGTGATGTGAAGCAAAGGCCATTGCAAGATCTGGAATATGTGTCCATGATATAGTGGGACGTCCTACACTTGCCACTTTACAAACATACACACAATAGTGGGTAATGTCAGTTGAACACATTGAGTGATTTATGGTTGCGCATCAAAATTGCTGAAAAAATATTATTGATTACTTGCTTTGAAAATGTTGTTGATGGACCCAATCTGTTATCTGAAGATGGCTAGGCATTCATTTCTGTCAGTTTTTGTGACGTCATTTCCGGTACGTTCATGTATGTATTTTGCGGTGGTGCCCATTCTCATATCTCAGGTGATGGTTGTCGACTGTCTAATTGTTGGGTTTCTCTCCCAATTGTTGCTGGATACCGAGAAACATTTTTTTCAGCCACAACACTTTTTTTTTTTTTTTTTTTTTTTTTAACTTGGGAGCGGGTTTGAATTGCCCGAAGCACTGCTACCTTAAGGTATATTGTACTTACCTCCCTGATCTAGTCAAATAGCCCCTTCCCTCTTACCAGGTTTAGGAGTTTCCTGACTAGAGTTTTACCTTCAGCATCCACCAAAGCCGTTCCATCACCAAAGAGGTTGAAGCGCCTCTCAGCAAGTACTTCACATCTGTAGATAATGTGTGTGGCAGTCTCCAGTTCCTGCCCGCATAATCTGCACACTGGTTCATCTTTGTAGATACCCATTTTATGCAAATGTTTCCTTAGTCCACAGTGTCCCGTGGGTAGACCTGTGGCTATCCTCAATTCCTGCCTAGACAGATGAGACTCTTCTGCAGCCCCAAGGAAGGTTTCCTAAGGGTTAGCTTACTGTGTCTCATCCCTTCGGCCCTGATCCAGTGCTCACAGTGTCTTTCAGCCATCCACCTTCGCACTGCCATCTTGACCATGGATTTGGAAATACCTACCGCAGGCTCCGGTCCAATCAGGGGAGTCGAAGACCCCTCCCTGGCCAGTGCATCTGCGGCTTCATTTCCAAGTATTCCCCTATGCCCTGGCACCCAACCTATCATGATTTGATTGTGCCTTGCCAGAGCTTGTAGGTTAATTAGGCACTCCCTGACTATGGCCGAGGTGACCACGTGTCCGTTTAGTGCCTTAATTGCTGCCTGACTGTCGGAGAAAATAGCAATCCGGGTCCCGTGTGTTTCCCTTCTCGCTATCTCTCCCAGACAGGCATTTATAGCATATACTTCGGCCTGAAAGACAGAGGTATGCCTCCCCAAGGAAAAAACTAGTTCTACCCTTGGGTTTTTACAATACACCCCCGCTCCAGTGCCGAAGTCCATCCTGGAGCCATCTGTGTACCAGATCTGAGCTCCCGATGTTAGTGTCCCTGACCATTCCATCATAGTTTGGTGGACCTGGTCAGGTGCAAACATTCGAGTAATGTGGTCCCTGCCCATTTCCAAGACGGGTTCTTTGACCACGCACTCGATACTCATATGTCCCGAGACATCTGGGAGGTTAGCCCAGTTGCTCGAGCTGCGCAATCTCCATGCCGCCAGCCTCGCCTCTCCCTTAAGGACAAGCTCAAGGGGAGGGAGGTTAAGCATTACTTCCATTGCTGCACCTGGTGTAGTTGACATCGCTCCCAGTGTGCACAGACAGGCCAATCTCTGGATAGAGCTCAGTTTAGCTCTTGTCTGTACCTGGTTGACCTTTGTCCACCACACCAGAGCTCCATAGGTAATCATAGGTCTTATCACCCTCAGATACATCCAGTGCATCATTGATGGCTTCAGTCCCCATTTCTTACCCACCATTCTTCTCACAGTCATCAGTGCCCTTTTGGCCTTGTTAACTGTCCTCTCAAGATGTGGGTTCCAGGTGAGTTTCCTGTCCAGAGTAACTCCCAGGTACTTCACCTCCCCCACAAACTCAAGGTATTCACCAAACAAGCGGGGCATCCTGGTCGTCAGATCTTTTCGCTGTCTGGTGAAGTTAATGAGAGCAGTCTTTTTTGGATTTACCCTAAGGTTCTCCTTTTTACACCACTCTTCAATCAGTCGTAGAGGATTTCTGATTACCTCAAGGACTGTATCAGGGAATCTGCCCAGGATCAAAACAACTATGTCGTCCGCATATCCTAGACAGAAATACCCCTGTTCATTCAGGAGTTCAATAAGGTTGTCAACCACTAGGCACCACAACAGAGGAGAGAGAACCCCCCCCCCCCCCCCTGTGCACAGCCCAGACTTGTCTCCGCCCTTCTGACCTCCCCTGCCACCTCTACAGAAATGCTTCTGTTTGTTAACATGGAACTTATCCAACCACAAGTGGTTGCATCCACTCCATGACGTCTTGCACCACTTACCATCGTCTCCACTGAGGGGTTATTGAAAGCCCCTTCAATGTCGAGGAAGGCACCTATGGCACAACCTTTCTTGGCGATCATTTGCTCAATCCTACCAACCACTTGATGGAGAGCTCCCTCGCAGGATTTCCCCGGTTGATAAGCATACTGGTTCCAATGCAGTGGTTTTATGGCCAAAGCACCCCCCCCCCTAATATGCCTATCAACCAGTTTTTCAAGTCCCTTAAGAACAAAGGACATGAGTGTAATAGGTCTGTATCCTTTCCCTTCCGATTGGTTACCGGTGGGCTTAGGTATAAAGACCACCTTACTAGCTTTCCAGGCTGCCGGCACATGCCCTAAAGCAATGCTTAGCCTGTATAATTTAGTAAGTACCAGTACCAGCAAATCCATTCCCTGCTGCAGCAGCACAGGATAGATCCCATCTGGACCTGGAGATTTGTAGGGTTTAAATGTGCCAATAGCCCATCTTACCCTTTGTGGAGTTACTATCCTCCTTGCCACTTCCCAGTCCTCCCTCTTACCACGTCTTGTGGAGAGTTTGGCAACTGGTTCAGTGTCTGCTCCCCCAAGTTTCCTCAGGGTACTGGAAGGGAAATGTGTTCTGATTAATTCTTCCACAGTTTCCCCTGCAGTTTTTGTTATATTTCCCAGTGGGGTTCTTAGCATCCCCACCGGGTTAACTGGGTCCTTAGATAGCACTTTATGCAGTCGTGCCCCTTCCCGAGTTTTGTCAATCTCTTGACAAAACTCCTTCCAGGACTTCCTGCGTGCTTCTCTAATTGCCCTGTTGTATTCGGTTAGTGTTTTCCTATACTGGTCCCACTCCCCGTTCTTTTTTGCTCTATTAAAGAGTCTCCTGGTGGTCTTCCGAAGTTTGGCTAGCTTCTTGCTCCACCATGACGGATCCCCTACTTTTCTCCCCTCACTAAGAGGGCAGTTATCAGTAAAGGATTCACTATAGCCACAACACTTAGTTATAGTTATAGAAAAATTACCACAAAAAATTTAAGTACCTACAACCCTTCCTGCCCCCATTTACAATGTTTTTCAACAATAAAAATCAGTTTACACACAGTGTAAATAAGTAATTCATATTTAAATAGTTATAACACAGTGTTTATAATAATTTCTAAAATATACCAAGACAAATACTATATTCAACCCCTCCCCTGCCATTATAATACTTGGCTGTAGTCATCCATGTCCTCGTCAAACTTGTCAAAACATTGCAGTTCACACAGTCCTGGTTCATCTGAGCACACAGCCTAAATGTAAGTGGTAAATTTCCTTATGCCTTTTTTTGCACAAACTCTGCATTAACTTTGAACTTGGCGTCCATTTGCTTTTCTTTTGTTATTCTTTGAGAGCCTGTGTACGCTGTTTCGAGTAGGAGTCACCATAATAGGAGCCTGTTTGGGGGGTGGAAGTCCTTCAATGACTTTGAGGTGGAAATCATACAGGCTCTGTTTATTTTGGTGTGGAGCAATAGTCCCAAAAAAAATTCTAATTTCAGCTAAAGTCACATCTTTCCAATTTGTGATACGTGACTTGGCAGTGTTTTATGACCACAAACAAATTCCAAGGCATATCTGTTTGTCTCAGCAACAATCATCTCTATGAAAATAACGCCTATCAAAAATTAAACCAATCAGTTGGAGTATTGTTACCGGGAATTGGCACTCTTAGTCCATAATCTCTTGTGAAAGGTACGTCTATCATCCGAGTGGCACCAAGTGTTGGCTGCCATGTTAAAGACACCTCGTCATCATTGTCGAAGCTGTAAGAGCTATCCTCGGAGCCATTTTCTTTGTCAGAGTAGACATTCTCCAATAATTCAACCTCATTATCCATATTCATTGTACAAAATATATTAAACCCAACTATAACACACTTCAAGTTACACTAATACGATAACACAGTACTCAATCCGACAGCAACGGTGGAACAAAAAACGAAACACACCGAAATGTTCACAAAGACTGACACAATAACCGATAAGTGATACAATGTTTTCCGGCAATGGCTAACCTCACACTGAACCAATGACTTGAGAGTAGACTTGGGGAGTACATTAGTATCTATCACCACGGACACCAGTAGGGCAAAGGCGTTCATGCAAGCCCACCGCACTCAGTGTGTTAAAGTGAAACAGAAACAGTGTGCATGATACAAGCTACTATTCTTTACAACGTATCACAATTGAGACTGCAGAGGGAGAGTTAATCATGAGCAACTATATATAGTTTCCGAGCGTTTATATGCGCAACTTCTAACACAGAACTCAAGGGTACTTTAAAGCCTATGTATTTAATGGATAGCTACCTCAGTTAAGTAGATACATTAGTCCTCTATACATTATACTTAATTTAAAACACATAACAAGTAGTAAATTATTCATTTAAAAAAATTAAAACAATGAATTTCGATCATCTTCTATAATTTTCTAAAATTTTTCTTTGACTTAAATACACTTTATTTTAGAAGCTGGAAAGTTGTTGGTAACATATACATCAACTTATGTCTGTGAATCTGGGTTTTCTTTATTAAAATACATATCAAGTAAAAATATTGTTTAAAGGTGAACATCGAAATTATCCTAGGGTGTATTTTGTTCAAGTTAGTAAAACTATGTGTGGTCTTTTATAAAACTGTTTACATCTCTCAATTTTTATGGGAATCTATAAAATTATTTCACATTTCACATTATCTCACATTATTTGCAACCATATTTGGATTTTACTTATTGCTTACCACATTCAATCACGTATGGTGGGAGGTATAACTTCACAGCAGAGCTAAAAGAGGGCCACAGAGTCTGAAAGGTTTAGAACCCTTGCTGTAACCAATATAACAACTTTACATTTAGACATGAATAACATTTTATTATTAATATAGCAACTGCTTCAGGTGGGGATTACTGTCCTTCCGGAGGAACCAACCAAGCAAAATTTGTTTTGAAATGTCACTACATGGACTTGTCTCCACAATTTGAAAGCCTGGAATCTGATTGTACACATGTTTTCCTATGGCAAACACCTGCTGCTTGTCCATATGATGTAAGTTATCTGTATAATGTACTGTGAAATTTAATTTAACATTGTTGTATATCATAAGATATGTTCTTGATGTGTAGCACATTTTGTTAGTAGTTTGTGATATACAATATTATTGGTAGGGATAATACTATATTGTATTAAGTTACATTATAAATATAGTTAACAGAACCAAACTAGATTTTTGTTTTCTTATTAAAGTACAAAATTGAAGTGAAATTAAAAAATGTCTGGACCTTATTTGTGTATTATATGACCGTTCATTTCAGTTGGTTTATATCCAATAACACTATAAGAATATTGTGTTTTGTTGAATAATAGTTTGATCATGCAGTTTTTGTGTTGTACCTGTACATCTTGAGGTTTTTGTTTAAATTATACTTTTTTTATATTAACTTCGCAAAAAAACACTACTTACTTATTTATTCAGCAGACACATTAAATCACTAGGTCAGTGCATTATTCAATGCTGTGAGTCACTGACAAAACTGTTGCTCAGATATGTTGTGTTGGTGTGAGTCTGTGGTGTATTTCGGTTCTGTGACGTGTTATTGTTCATAGAGTAAACAACATACTTGAACATAAGTTCAAACTTAACAAAGTAGAAAACTACGAGATATACAAACACCATAAATGACAAAACACACTTACAATCATATACTGTACTATATTTGAGCAGATAATTAACAACTACTCTATGAAGAATAACACACCACAGAACAGAAATATACCACAAACTCAAACCTACACAACTCGCCTGAGCAACAGTCTTGCCAGTGACTCACAGGATTGAATAATGCGCTGGCCTAGTGTGAAACGCGTCTACTGAATAAATCAGTAAGTAGTGGTTTTGCCAAGTTAATACAAAAAAAAGTATAGTAGTTTGATGTTTCATATTTTTCAAGCCTTCTAGAAACAAATTGTGTAAATGAAGATAAAATAACAAAATTATGATAAAAATTTAACATTTACTTTGATTTTGTAAAACAATTCTTGCTTAAAACTTTATAAGAATTTTGTTAATTTAGAATGTTAGAATAAGCAATGAAATGGTAATCTGATTTCAGGAACTATATAGATACGCTTAATTCTTCCTCTTTCATTAGATTTATTTATGAAGTCAACACTTGCAATTTAAAAAAATCAATTTACACTTAGTTCATTATAAAAAAATCACATACTCACAAATTTTTAATTAGAAACTAAATACCATTAATTTCTGTAGTTGTTTTAATAAATTGCCATAGCATATAATTAAATTAATTTTACATTATAATAAAATGATTTCTAAATTAAAATATCTTTTTAAAGCAATTTTGTTTAACAGTACTCTGAAGGAAAGGATTGCAAAATAAGCGACCATATGGCATTTCATGAATTTAATTTCAACCCTATTCGAAACACAACCGGAGATTACCAAGTTCTTGCAAAAAGTGAAATATTTACCATGAACATTTGTGGTGCCATGAATCAATCTTGCAGTACAAAAAATGGTTCAGGAATTTGTTGGAGACATAATGACTCTAAACCATTTGTGATTGGCTTTTACAATGACTCACGGTTAGAATACTTAAATGGCCAGATTTCTCTGTCTATGGATGGAGAGCCTTGTCAGGTTCTTGGGTCTAAGAAGAGTCATGTGGTGATAACTTTTCTGTGTGAAATGGATTTAAATAAATCTCACCTACCTCAGCTTCTTAAAATGGTAAGTTAGCTCAGTAAATAAAATCGTCTTTAATGTTAATTTTTCATTGCTAATATGACATTGCATATGAGTTCAGATATTATTATATCAAAGCTCGATTCCCATTACAATGAAGCTTTTGAAAATAGATTCCACATTCCTTGATCTATCATATTTTAAAACATTTTTTTCAGAATTGTAATAAATCTAGGAAAAAAATAAATTTAAAATAAGTAACATACACAGCTTGTAACACTATAAAATTTTATTCACACTATGAACACTTTAGTTGCAAAACAGCCATTCTCAAATGGAACAAAAACCTGAGGATGGTTTCTGTACCGAAATGTACATACTATAGGGTTAATAAAAAATGTTTCAGGTTAGAGGGTGTTTGTGTTAATAATTATAAATTCCGAAATCTTGTTGTTGTTCATGACAAGCTAGTTTGTTAATAACTTATTACACTCTTAAATTACTTGTGACCAGACATTCTGTTAATATAAGTTGTTAAATTGTCAACTTACACTCTGTGGAAGCATTTTCGTCTTACAACTTCTTCGGCCAAACATTTCTTCCGCTAGGATTGCTGCAGTTGTGCTTTTCAGTAAAGTTATAAGTGATGTGATCGAAGAGTATGTGGGATCTGTGTCGTGTTTGTTCATTTAGGATGTCATTTTTATGTGTGTTGCTATCTAGTATGTTTAATTTGTGGAATTTGTTGCATGTGTGGAGGATGCTCATGTTATTTTCCATAAAATTGCATGAGTGCATGATTGGACACTAACCTCTCATGCATATTATGGAAAATAACATGAACATCCTCCACACATGCAAACAAAGGCCAAAAATTAAACACGCTAGAAAAATATGAAATATACAAACATAACAATATACATAAAAATGAAGGCTGAAATATGAGGCTGAAGAAGTTGTAAGACGAAAACGTTTCCTCCAAATGTAAGCTAAAAACCTATATTAACAGAATGTCTGGTCGCAAGAAATTTAAAACTATAATAAATTAAAAATTCATCATGGTTTGTTCTACAATCAGGAATGAATTTAAAATAGGTTAGGTTCAGAAAATTTTAGTTTAGAAAAGGAGTTTGAAAAAAATATTTTTTACAGTCTGTTTTAATGTAATATTTAAAATGACAATATTTATTATTTGCATAAAAAATTTTCATTGTGTAATGAATGCAAAGTACCACAAGTATTTTATAAATGATATTGGAGTAGGATTGTATTCAAGGCTATATCTGGGAGGCCACAAATAAAAAGTCGTTATCTAACAGGTGTTTTTCAGTTCGGTAGTATTTCCTAAAAACTTCTAAAATGCAACAAACAACATCTAACCTCTGGGTGAGTGCAGGTTATATACTGGCCGTGTTATTTCAGATCTCACCATAAGTGTAATACTGCTTTCTAAATTACCTGGCCCAAAACAATTCAAGCTACAGGTTACAATAACCATTCATACATTTTAGCAACTGCCAATTATTTCACTTGTATAACTCTCAAGTGGTTAAATTGATACAAATCTGAGATGGGCAACACTTCATTACATATCTTTTTTTACATTTCTTTCACAAAAAAATCATATTTTTTTTATTGTATATTTCTAATTGTCTCTGTATGCCGTTAGAACTACCGTCATTCAAAATTTCTTTTTTTTTAATAAAAAGGGGTAAAACTTCTCTCATAAAAACTACTTAATTATTAACCTGAGTTAATTTGAGAATAGAAAAAAGTATCCTAATCAATGATATATAACGTGTAACAGTTATTTAATTTACCATCTTATATAATAAAATGTTGTTTATGCTTATAGGTGAGAACTTTAAAGTAATTGTACAAAAAAAAAATGCAGCATACCTTCATAATAATTGCTGCTTTTGAATGTAGTTTGACAGTAACACGAATGTTTTACTTTCATTTTTGGAAAAAATGTAATTCATTTAACACAAAATATGCTCTAAATATAAACTTTCATCAATAAATATCTGCATAAATGTACCTAAAATGTGTATAAATGGTTTCATATATTTGTGGGAATATGCTAAATTTTGAAACATGGTGTAACAAACTACCACAGGATAGCCAAGGCAGAAATATTTGGATCTCTCCTTATTTTCTTGTCATTTGCATCAGGTGTACAGGCACAAACTACACATGGGTTTGTTGGATTTTTTTTTAGCATTTTAGTAGTATCTCTGGGAAGTGGCGCCCTGTTGGCCTTCGGTGTGAGCCAGGAGGTATGGGCTTGAAGAAGAAAAATTTGGAAATGCTGCACAATATCCAGTAAAAACGTGCATAAAAATAAACTAAGAATTGTGAACTAAAGCACAGATAAACGTTAACTGTCAATATGAGCGGATACACTGACTACTGTAAATGAGAGTCAATGACCAAAATGCTTGGACATTGGAACAAGTGGTCTGACATAATATTATAAATAAATGTCAGCTAATCACGACTTTTAATAGGCTAGGATGTAATGTAAGCATTATTTATGCCTGTGTTTACATAATCGAATAGTATCGTGTTGTGAAACACAAGTAGGAAAAACATTCCGAGTTAACTTGGGTTAGTAAGTTGAGTGGTTAATGCAGTAAGATGGAAGTATGATTCTATTTAGCACCAAATAATGCTTACTGAAGTCAAAGCTTAGAATTGAGCATTAAAGCTTTAGATTCTGGTTGACACAGGATCAGATTGTTATTATGGCAAGTTATTTTTCCAAATAAAGACTTTGGCTTGTCAGTAAAGAGTATTTTTTTTTTAATTGGAGGTACTTAATTATTGTTAATAAAGTATTTTTTATTTACTGCAGCTGATTAGATTTATGGAACAATTTAATGTAAATATTCTCAGGTGCTGATTCTTGGTTAAGTACTAAATTCTTGTGTTTATAAACAAACTTGTATAATATATTTTATAATCATGTTAGGTTTGTACCTGACCTAAATTAAAAATTTGTTTTCTAGGAAATTGAGCAGTGTTTCTTTAATTTTGTGTGGCCAACACCTCAAGCTTGCATGCCTCCATCTTCAAGCAAGAAATGTGATATAATTAGAGGCTATAGTAATAATACATATGATTTAAATCCTCTGATGAGGTCAAACAGTAATTATTTAGTCAACTATAATAGAAATGGAGATCATGCAATTATATTACTGAATATTTGTCAACCTGTTGTACCTGAACCGGATATCAAGAACCCTTATGATGCTATTGTTTATCTATTTTATACAAATGAATCAAAAACTAATCAGAGGTGAGCAAGTAATGATAGCTTTCAAGTATCATATAATGTAATTATAAAATATTTTGCCTAATAATAAAGAGTTTTAAGTTCTGATAGAGATAGGTTTTAAGGATGTGTTTATGCCATGCCAGATTTATTTCTTCCAAAATAATGAACAAAATATTTTCAAATTGACATACATGTAAAATAGGGCTATTAAATGAATATTTTTGTTGTTAATAATATATGAATGTCTGGTTTAAGATATTTCACATTAGGAGATGAAAGTAGGGGACGACTGAAGTTTAAAGATGGTCTATTACGCTACGAAAGTACTGGTAGCTTCTGCTCCTATTCTGACAGTAGTAACAGTTACAGTACCTCAATCAGCTTTACTTGCAACCCAGAATGTGAGGTATGTATGTTCTGGTAACACCTGTTGGAAACTACAACTTTCTAGTACAGTGGTGGTATTCATTTAATACCACTCTATTTTTGTTTTCCATTTCATTGTCTAAGGTGTTTTGTGGAATGTTGGAAGTAAAATTTTGTAGTATGTTCTTATTTTTTTTTTTAATTCATTAAAACAGAATAGAACATGCGACACTAGATCACTTTGAAATATACAGCATACAAAATGGGAATGGTAAAAAAACAATCACAATACAGGTTACACAGATTGTTTGAATTTTAAATGTATGCTAGGTTTTGTCTAACTCTTAAGGTAGAAATACTGCCAAGTTTTTCTCTGTAACTTTTGTGGGTTCTTCACTAATGTGAATTCAGTTATATATATTAATACCTTCCTAATGCAGTATAAATATAAAACTGGAGAAAATAAGAAAAAACTCAACATTCCATGGCACAAAAAATAACCTTCATAAAAGTAACACAGTTTTAATTATGTATAAAGATGGTTATTTAGAAGAATAATTATGTTCAGTTTTGAAATCTACTCAAACAGCTCTCCTAATACTATGTAAATTTAAAGGCTACTTTTATGAAGGTTTTATATTCCCGAAGTGAAGTTTTATTAGATCCAATTCAAGATAGAAATTGTTCCCAAAATTATGTCTTTTTTATTTCATTCTTTGTGTATATAATCACACGACATAACATTTACTAGTCATAGAGTGTAAGTAGTTATTGGCGACTATTTATCTTAACTTCAATCGTTATGTGTGGTTCTTAGTCATTGCAAATCCCTTCCTCAAGCGAATAACAACTTGTAATAGTAACTAGTTATCATAAGTTCATTTCTCAGACAATATAAAGATGAGTTGTAGAGAAAAACTTCAAGTTGGTATTAAAAAGACCAATACCAGCAGTTTCCAACAAAAGTTTATTAAGGAGAATTTTTTCAGTCTTTTTATTGACAAGAATCTCTCAAATTCGTAAACTCAAATTGTACATTACACGCAAAATAAAGAGTTATATTAGTAATAAATAATGTATGGTTTGCCTACCAATTTACTTTAAGGAGAAAACTGTTTTTACTTAAGAAAATTGAGTTTGATGCTATCACAAGTTTACTACAAGTACATTCAAGAAGTGTTTATTTTTATTTAAGATACAGAAAGTAAGATTATAAAAGTGTTAAAGTTTGTACGAAAGTCCCAGGCAAAATTCATTAAACTTATTTTTATTAATACATATTTTGTTTGGAAAAAGGAGTTGATGAAGAAAACAAGTTTCACAAAACTGTTTTAATTGCAATAAACAGAGAAAAACTATTGAATAAAAATATAATAAGAATATTAATAATAATAATAGTTCAAAACTATTATACAATACAATTGCAATGACTCATAACTTTAACAATAATTTCAGGGAGATGAGTTGAATCTGTCCTTTGAGTTCATGATTTCAGAAGTTTTAGGTTTATGCTAGACACTTACTCTGAAATTATACTGCATATCAAGCCAATTCCTATATTTATTTTTCTTGAAGCACGTAGTTGAGAACGCCTATTCACATCGGTAGGTAGTTGGAAAAGGTAGTATTACCACCATTGTCTTATTGCTGAGTGCTTTGTAGTCTTTATATAAGAGGTTCCGTTATATTCAAGCCTATTTGTAGTTGAACCTATTTTATCTATTTGAAAAAAAATGATAAATAGGCTTTCCAAAAAATGTTTCATATCAATACAGTATGCAAAGGAAATGAGTTGGGCTTCCTAGAAATGTTCATAACAGTTTGGTAGGCAAAGGGAATGAGTTGGGCTTCCAAGATATGTTTATATTAATATGTTATGCAAAGGAAATGAGTTGGGTTTTCAATAAATGTCCATATAAAGTTTTTGTACATTCTTAATTATAGTACTGTATTATGGTTTATTAAAACACCTGTTTTTACTAATGAATAGGAACGTATTTCGGTGTAATCCAAGTTTTTGGAAATTCGAGGGGGTCTCGGTCTCATCTACCTCGAATTATCTAGACTCTACTATATTTATATTTTTTAGTTGCTGAATAATAAGAATTTTTGCGTCTATTGTTGTAGATTTCAGAGCCTCGTCTAATAGAAGTAGTAGATTACTGCAAATTTAAATTTGTTTGGGAAACAAAGGCAGCTTGCTCCCTAGATCTCAAGAAACAGCTTATACATGGGCCAATAAGTCAGGACGACCAAACAATAGGCTGTACTATTTGGAGTCCATTCACAAATAAAAGGCAAGCTTTCAACTTTTTACTATTCAAATAATTACAATTGTTATTGTTACAGTAAATAACGGACATCGTCTGTACCTTGCCAAATGTCCGTTTTTTGGAGGTGTCCGCTATTTAGAGAGGTTAATAAATAAGGGTCAAAATATATTGAGACATTAAATGAAATTATAATTTTTATTAAAAAATGAAATACAATATTTATTGAAAATTGAAACTGAAAGACAATTATTAAAGTAAAAAACATAGAACATTTATCAATTTGAAATTTTTAAGCTTAACTATTTATGTGAATTTTGAGTTTTAAAAAAGTCCATTATTTAACTTTGATATTTTCTTTTAGCGTTGCAAGCTTCTTTTTGCAAATGAATAAGTAAAATACCTGCCATTGTGAATCCTATTTCGTCTTTATTTGATGAAAGAAATTCCTTCACTTCACTGATTCTTTTAATTGCGTCACTAAAATTAATTTGGGAAGCCGCAGGTTTGTTACCGATACTCATCTCACTATCACTGAATTCATCTTCTTCATCAGTTGTTATAAATGACATAATATCATCGCGATTTTCATCTACGTTTATAAAATCTTCAAAAGATACTTCAGCAGAAATATCATTTAATAGTCCATTTATTTCACCCTCGGTATTTTCGTCTGTCGCTGTGATTACATTTCCTTTTAAAAAGTTTGCTTTGTGGAAGCAGTTGATTGTTGTGGTTTTTTCAACTTTTTTTACAGAAGATGCAATCTATGAAACAGCGTCCAACACAGTTATACATTTAATAAGGTCGTTGGCATTTTGACACTTGACATACTAGATAAAATATGGCGGTGTACAATTTTTCTGTACTGGCATTTAAAATTGTGGATATACCCCGATCCAACGGTTTGCAATGAGAATTAGTAGTGTTGGGTGGTAGAAACGATATTTCCACATTGCTTAGTTTCATTTGAGGGTGTGATGAAGCGTTATCCATGAAAAAGATCACATTTCTATTATTTTTGGCCATTCTGTCATTAAATCCCATTAACCATTCGGTCATTATTTCACGTGTCATCCATGACTTTTCGTTAGCTTTCCAAATCACACCTAAATTATTCACATTCATATTCTTGAAACATCTTGGTTGATGTGCTCTACCGATTATTAAAGGTTTTTCAAAATCACCAGTCATATTTACACACAACATAACCGTTAGTCGTTCTTTGGATCTTTTTCCAGAATTATACGTTTCTCCTTTAAGACTCATAGTTTTTTTAGGAAATGCACGGAAAAATAAACCCGCCTCAACAAGATTGTAAATGTTTGATTCATCGTAACCCTCAGCTATTGTTCTCAGTTTATTATTCCATTCACAAACTTCCTTTGGATCAACAGATTCACCCTCACTACAAATTGCTTTAAAATTTATGCCGTGACGAATTATAAATTTCTGTAGCCAACCATTTGAAGTCTTAAAGCTCTCCAAATTCAATTCTTTGCTAATTTTTAAAGCTTGTTCTTGGATCAGAGGTCCACTTATTGGCAGGTTTTTTGACATAGCCACACAGAACCAATAAAAAACAAGTTTGTCCACTACACTTAAATCTGTTTTTCTAAAGTTAATGACTCTCATGTTTTCATTTCCATTGCTGAACCACAATTTCCTTATCCGATCTTCACTTTTTAAATTTCACTGATCTGGGTTTTTGAAATTTTGAACTTTTTTGCCAGTTGCCGTACACTTAAACTTTCCTTCTTCTTACACTCTAAAACTTCAATTTTTTTTTTTATTGTAAGAGCTTTACGTTTGCCACACATTTTGTACGAAAAGTAAAAACACAATCTCTATTCGAAAACACTTCACTTTGCTATAATGAACATTACCACGAACAGTTAAACGTTGAAACATACAATACAGTACGCTATAGATCTACAACTGAAGTGAATAAACTAGATCTGAAAACGCAGCGCAGGAATTAGGCTATGATTCTTGGAATGAACGTGCTTTTAGTACAGTAAACTCGTTTCCTGGATGCAATAAGCCAACAACAATAAACAGAGAGCTTTCAGCTGTCAATGTCCTTGAACATTCCAATACACATTCTCATGTTTTACAATATTGAACGGATACGCATCTACATATACAGAAGTGATTTCTTTCTACCCTATTCTCAAGACAAAATTTTTCGTACACAGACAAATTTATGTAATACATAATGTTATGACTGAAAATGGCAAACCTAGTGTCCATTCTTGAGAGAAACTTATTAAAGATCCCTATGTCACGGGGCTGGGGATTAAACATTTGTCCGTAAAATAGAGGGGTCCGTAAAATGGAGGTGTCCATAAGGAGAGGTTTTACTGTATTTACATATATAATTTTATGTAACACTTATACCATACAAAGTGAAGATCATGCTTTTATTTGCTAAAACAAGTTATAATTTTTTTTCAAATTTAATAAATATTAAAAAATTTTATTAACAAACTAATTATGCTTAACAACTTATTGAACATATAAATTAAGTTTTTGAAAAACTTACTGGGACAATATGTTTTCTAAAGCACTAGGTGATCTTTGTCTTTCTCCATAGATGTAAAAATTAATTTCTTTTGCCATCCAGGTCTAATGATAGTTTTTAAAAGTATTGTAAGTTCTTCTATTACAAATATTCATTTTCAATTTATAATGAAGAAAATAACGTAAATAAATGTATTTTTTCCAGAATGGACTTGAGGCCTTTAATAGATGATTATACCATAAAAACTAATAATGGGACTGACTTTCATTTTGCGATATGCAGAAACATTACATCTACCAAATGTCCAAATGTAATAAGCGACAGTTATAAAGAATCAGGTATTCATTTTAACATTACAGAATAAGATATTTCACTAAGCCTTTGTAAAGTGATATATTTCTAGTATATTTACTGAATAAAAAAAAGTGAAATTGTTATAAGAATTTCATAATTTTATACATCATTGTTTTTGACACACTATATATAGAAAGGTCTATATTTAAAATATTAACTTACCTGTACTCAGTATAAAATTAAAGGTATCTATTTGCTTCATCTACTTTGTTTTTCTACTCAGTTGCATATAATCTCTTTCCATATGAAAAAAGTCTTTGATAACATAAAACAATTCCAACGTTATACATTTTTTGTAGAATTTCTATAGAAATATTTAAACCTCTTTTGGCTTTAATTTACACCCAGAAGGTTGAAAAAAAAAGTTCTCCCAAAGAGTATGCATATTTTGATTGGGGAATAAAATGGTGAATTTAATTAATCTATGTTTTTTATTTATTATTTTACATTATTTGGTAGTGTCTTACTGCACACATTTTGTCTATGCTCCTTGTCGTGTATGAAAAATTTCAGCTTCTCCATTTTTCATCCAAAGTGATTTTTTTGCCAAGGGATATCAATAACTATTTATTTGCTCAACATTTTGTCATCAACACTCCTAGAATATCATAACTCTGGCATTTACATCATCACGGTCAATCAATAAAATATTTTTAATTTGATTTGAAGTGTTTCAGTACTGCAGTGTTAATAGCTATTTAGTAATATCTGAAAACAATACATTTACATTAACACGTTCAGCGCGGCTAGCGTACCGGCACACCCTGGGTGCCCTTACGAGGCTCTGAGAGCATGCCGGTGCGCTCCCCGCTTCACTTCTGAGAGACGGTGAGCGCACTGGCAAGCTCATTCCCAGTATAATTGAAACTTCTCTAGTGTCAATACAAGTTTGTATAAAGGTTTGATTTTTACGTCAGTGCTTCAGAAGAGTTTGGAGAACATTGTGCCTGATTTGTTTTTAAATCCGACCATCCCAAGTTAACTTTTGATGCTTCAACTGGAACAATGCTTCAGGGAGTTTTATGAACAGATTTAATTTGGTTTAACTTTTATATTTAACAATTTTTTTTTTAGTTTGAACCACTTAATGCGGCAAAATATCTGGTAAAGACAACGATCATAAAAAGAAACTAAGCTTTCTGAACTAACGTCAGAATAAACGATAACTGTCCTGTTAGAGTAAATGAACCAACTCGAGGTGGGAACAGACTATTGTAAATATGACTCATTCACAAAATGTTTAGACGCCCGAAAACCTAATGTGTCATCATAAGATTGTATTAAACAAATGTCAGCTAATCTCGGCTATAAATAGTCGGATGTGACGTATGCATTGTCTATGTCTGATTTTACATTACCGATCTCTATCGCTTTGTGAAGACAACAGAAACAAACATTCCGAGTTAATAGTTGAGTGGTTAATTCTAGTATGTAGTATGTTTTAGTATTAGGAACTTTAGATTTGTATGTAAATTATCTTTTTCTCTGTCTTTTTTATTGTTTTATTATTTATCATACAGTATTTTATCATTTGTATTTCTTTTTTTATTGTGACCCGACAAATAAAACTATATTTCAATGTCTAATACACTGTTTTGTAATACCTTCTGTTTTGATGTTCTCAATAAACCTGTATATGTTAGAAATAAAATTATTGAGATGAAAACAACGGGCACGATAATTAGATGCTATGACAAGCTAAGCAACCCGCATAGAATTCCACTGCCGTCAGAGGTGAAAGTTAACGAAAAAACAGACAGTAGTTTGATGAGATGACCAATATCGTCGCCGTGCTGAGTGTGTTAATATATGAAATTATTTTTTTTTATATTTTAAATTTTACAAAATTTTTTTACAATATAATACAGTGGAGTCCCAATAATCCAAATTTCGGTAATCTGAAAGTCTACTTAAACCGAAATTAGGATATTTTTAGGAAAAAAAAGTAAGAAAATTGACTAAGTGTATTGTGCACTCAAAATTACAGTACGTTTTCTGAGATAGACAGTGTAGTGAACAAAGAAGAACAATGTTAATATGTACTTCTCAAATATGTAGATTTAAAAAAGTCTGTTACGTTTTTTGTCAAAGAGAAAGAGGCTTCTCTTTTGAAGAAAAATTATACTAACGCTAACAGTCGTGATGGACAGTTGTACTATATACATCAAATGCAGTCACAGTGTCGGTGTGGGGTACCCTTGGTGTAATCGTCTCCTTCACCTTCACTCTCGTCTGAGATGTTGTCCGATTCTCTCAACAAAATTTCTTACTTCTTGAAGAAATACAAAACTGTTCAAATTTTGACCAGTTTTCCTTCCAGTCTGAGATCGTAGAATTCTTCTCTCCAAACTCAGCGGCTAATTTTGACGCACTTTCACCATCGTCTAACTATTTTAAAACTCTAAGTTTGTCTTGTAGTCTAACTGAAGCAAGTTTCCTTTTCAAAGCCATTTCACTAAATTCACATAAAAACGCAGTAGAACAAACAATACAGATTCTAGATGCTAATGTAAGAAGTAGCGTACTAACAAAAAAAAATTGTCAAGTTACGTGAATTCTTCTCCAACTAATTGAGGTTGCCAAACATCTGAACAGTTGAGCAGTGCGCTCATTCTAGCTGGGTGTGAATTATGCTACCACCAACAATATTAAGTATGAATTTGAGTACGCTCACGCTCAGTATTAATTATCGCAGTTATACTGTACTGTACCAGGGTGTCTAGTGACAGGGAAAACCTGGAAAAGTCAGGGAATTTTAAGATTCTGGAAAATTCAGGGAAAAGTCAGGGAAAATTTTTAAAAATCGGGAAAATATTTATTTTGATTAGAAACAAAACTAGTGGCCATTGCTCTCGAATATTTGGTATTGTAAGCCAGCGGTTTAGGGGCAGGGCAGTCAGGAAATAACACTTCTTTATTTAGATGCCCATTATTTATTTGATAAGCCCGTTGCTATGACTTCAGGACTTATGTCAATAAATATTAAACGTGTCGAGTTGGTACAGCTCGGAAGTTTTAGCCTGGACCGTGGCCTTGGGGTGCGCAGTGGTTCTGTTATCATATGGACAGGTGGGGACAACAGATAACTCTGTGGTCTGTTTCTGACCACACAGAACGCTGTGTAAACATTCGTAGCCAGCTATTTGTCTAGACTCGTGATAGTATGTGTTTTATTTGACGGTGATTATTTTTACACTGTTTATTTCAACATGGAAGGTTCCGGTTTTCATTGCCGTAGCGGACAATCGCGTCATGCAGATGTCATCATTACCTCCCCTCCTTCCTTAGGATGAATATAAACTGAAAGATGAAGTGACCGAAGCAGAGATTATATGGTGCGTGAATTTAGTAATGCAACACTTCTTTAAGCAATGCAGAAGGTAGTGTGTGCCTCTTTCCAAGGATGTTCCCTGATAGCATCGGTGCACATAACATGAGATTGCGGAAAGATAAAATTTCCTATAGTGTTGTATTCGGTTTATCAAATTATATTAAAGACCTGTTACTGATATCATTAAATTCAAATTCTAACTATGTAATTGGCTTTGATGAAAGTTTAAACAAAATATCACAAAGAGCCCAAATGGATTTGAGTGTTAGGTATTGGGATGCCGAGAAGGATGAAGTGAAAGCTCGATATTTTTGTTCTGTGTTCCTTACAGACACAAAAGCAAAAGAGTTACTCAATTCGTTCTTCAATGTCTGGATTTATCCAAGATCCTTCAGATATCAATGGATGGGCCCAATGTAAACTGGGCTTTCTATAGACATCTAAAAGAGGAAAAGTCAGGGAAAACTCAGGGAATTTCTTCAAGCTATTTTACTAGACACCCTGTGTACCATATTTTTAGCGTTTTAGGATACACTGTAGCTTTTTAGAACTGTTTTGAACATTGTATTTAATAATTATGTTTATTTTGGTAATAATTTTGCTTAATACCAAATATTCGTTTATCCGAAATGGGTCTGGTCCCGTTCATTTCAAACTATCGAGACTCCACTGTATGTGTTTTCTATATAATATGTATTTTGATAAAAAAAGCCTATTTTCATAACAACTTGGAGCAAATATGTATTTTTTTCAAAAACACTTTTTATTTAAATCCTTATGTACATTTTAATTCCAAAACAATCATCTTCAGAAAAAATTATTACAATGATAATTTATTCTTTAGACGATTACTTTGCAAAATTTCAATAAGTTTTTTCTTATAATTTGTTTAAAAATCAAATCTGAAATATAACAGACTAGAAAGTTTATAATGTATATATCAACATTCTGTTTTAAAATTGTTCAGTCATCAGTTTCATAACTTTAAAATATTATGAGAAACTTAGGCAAAGTTGGTATTCGCAGATAAAAATAACTCATTGTTCTGAGAAAAAAATATTCTCTTTTTATATAAATGGATAATGAAGAAGTTTTTTTATTGAAAGACATTTGTTGCTTTACAAAAATGCTTAGTTAATCATTTATTAAAAATAACAAATCACTATTACTTTTAAACCATTTGTAATATATACAAATATTGTTGTTAGGTGCATGTTTAGCAGAAATCAGTGGAGGAATTGCCAACAACGTGCTGCACTATCATAAAAGTGCAGTGGTTCTGAAATATGAGAATGGGAGTAAATGCAGTGGGGATAAAACTTATACTACAACAATTACCTTTATATGTAATCCAAATGTACCATCAACTGGTCCTCAATTTGTTGATTCTGAAGACAAATGCACCTTTTATATCCTGTGGGAAACATCGTTAGCCTGTGAAAGAGAGGTTAATTTCATTACAGACTATTTTTTTTATTTGTGATGTTTTTTCTTGGAGTCATATTTTATCTTTAGGTTTTAATTATACAATCAATATATTCTTATTTTTTCAAACTTAAACTTTTGATTGACCAAAAAGTTATATCACACCTATAATTAAAAAACAGTGAATACAACTTTATATAACTAAAAATAACCTTAACACATTCGCTACCGAGCGGCACATATATGCGCCGTCTGGGTTTTCACAAGTTACCGGCGGTAAGAATTTGATCTTTCCATACAGACCACGTTAACGTGGGCCTGACCTTTATTATAGACCAAAAGTGGAAAGTTGTTATAATAACTTATTATACTTCATACAAACCCATGGCGTATTTGTGTTTGTTGTATATTTTTGTTTTTGCTGTTTTTAGTGTTTTTTAGGATGGCGCATATATGAGCCGGTCAGTTTATAGCACGAAAATCTTTCATTTTTAAAGTCTGCTGCAGTCAATCCGACTGTCATTAATGCTCGACGATTATTTTGCCTTCGCTTTTCCTGACTAAACCCTTCTGACTTGTGTGATTCGCTTCGTTGTGTACATTTCTTCGCAAAATGTCCTTTTTGTCCACATAGATTGCACGGGTAGACTTTTTTGCAGTATTCAATATACTTGGCGCATGGTTTATTTTTGCAGTCCCTTTTGTTGTGACCCTTCTGTCTACATCGGTTGCATAAAGACACTATCTTTTGTTCCTGTAGAAGATGTTTATGTTCAGGTTGACCTCACGTTTTGTTTTGTTTAGCGACTAGCTCATTCCGTGTACTCTCATGATATTTACTTGCCTCAATTAATCGTTCGTCCTCCAGTCTAAGTCTTTGAACAAGCTTTTCGACTGTTTTCTCAATTTCAGGAACGTTGTCCACGTTGTATGAAAATGTGACAACTTCGTAGAAAGAACACTGAGAATTCTGGTCATCAACCAAGTTTCTCCCATGAGATCATTTTCAGGTGACAGCTGTTCACCAAGTTGTATAATTTCTTAACAATTTTGTACTGCTGATCTACTCTTGTCATATTCAAAACTGAAAAATTTCCTGCGCAAAGTTTCCAAGGTTACTTCGGTCTTTGCACCATACAAATTTACAAGTTTGTCTAACATATCTTTTGATGTGATACAATTCGATATTTTAAATGCTATACTACTGCAAACATTTAATCCAATCAAAGATTGCGCGTCTATATCTTTCTGCAACCAAGTTTTTACATCTATATCATTTTCCTTGCCTACTGGCTTGTCTGTTTGACCAGTTGCAATACTGTATAAGTCTTTAGTTTTTAAGGCTAGGTTTAGCATGAAACGCCATGAGACATAATTTGTGACTCCATTTGAGTCTTCATTCAACATCTCTAACTGAGATTTGACAGAATCCATACTTAACGTAAGATTTTACTTTAAATGCAAAAGATATAAACAACAATATGACTAAATTTACTGACACTACTTGCCTTTACAATTTGTTTATTCTAATACGACTATTCAGTGTAGACTGTTTTAGAATGTGCGTTTGACAATAACAATGACAAATGACAATGACGATTAACTTTCTCTTGCTTCCCAAAATTTTCTTTGGCTGCCTTAAATTTCTTGGTCGACTTAAGTTTCTGGTATGTATCAGAATTCTGGGCTCATAACCTGTTGAGTATTTTGCGTGTGACCAAGATTAATTTAAGTGAAAATAAAATATAGGCCTAAGTTTAATTTATACCTGAGACTATTTATTTAATAGGCAATAATAAATAACAGAATCACAATAATTATTAATTAAATAATTGACAATGTTAAACGTTTCCGTTAAATCTTTCCGTTCTGGACAATAAAACTTGTCCTAGACAATTAAAGCATTTCTTTTTTTGTAACAAACAAAACAGCTGACCCGCTGCCACCACAATATTAAACAAATAGTTAACTTCAACAGAGGCAAAATATGTTTACATTTGTGTTCCATATACAGTAGGCCAACAGAATATTTACAAAGGCACTCATAACTTGTGACAGCTTAGCATCCTGTGTTGATAAATGGCATTTAGAGCACATTCTTTGTGATTCTAATGAAAAGAATGGTGCACGAAGGAATAAACAATGGGTCAGGAGTATTTTGACTTCATTGATCTTGATAACTGAGAGACCAAATGTCCCACATTAACGTCAGACATGTCTATAGTCCGATTCGAATATGTCAACCATTAAAATAAACCACTGATTTGTCAGAGGAAAAAAGTAACACGCAAACATCGATCCATTTCAACTACCCAGAACGGCGCATATGTGAGACATCGGCCGAGGACAGAAGACCGTACGGCGTATATGTGAGCCGGCTGGTCTATACCAATAGTTATTTTATTACCATTGCGGTAGAAAATGTGTTAAACCAATTTTCAAAATGGTATTTGGGTTTTTTTTAGAACACTAATACCATCAATATTGCTTCAAAAGAAATGTACATTGTAACATAGAAAATCTATGTTTTTGGAAACACAGAAAAAATAATAAAACTTGGCATTCATAGCCTCAACATTTTGAAAAAAATACTCTAACTTTACACAAACACAAATTTTAAAAATTGAAATTTTCCTAATAAATACTAGAAATATTATACATGCTATATTATACTAGAAATTAAAATAGATATACATTACTACACTATACCTGTAAGGCTAGGGTTGATTACAAAAAAGTTTTCTAATGTGAGCTAACTAGTTAAAGTATTATGAAGTGGTATAATTGTTTTCCCAGTGGCGGATACAGAGTGATACGAGGGACGAAAGCCCAGATTTGTAACCTTTTTGAAAAATGTAACAAAATCACATAAACCATCTTCTGACAAATTTTTGAGTTGTTAAAACTTCCTCCAGGGTCCTGTTCTGAATAAAAATATTAAATAGTTACAGTGTAATACGTAGAACACAAAGACAGTTAGTTACAGATTTTATCTTAATAATCATGGTCTGTTATATGTCTTCACTAATATAAAATACAGATAAGTTGTATGAGATTGAGGTGACGGATATAAGTAAGACGAGCAATGGGCCCCCATCTTAAGTTGTGATGTTAAACCACAACAAAACAAAAGTAAATTAAAATAATCCTGTATAAAATTTAGTTTAGTTTAGTTCATCATTGTATAGGTAAATACTTTAGGTGTATATGAAAAGGCCCCATATAACACTTGAAAATTTATCAACATTATCGACACTGGGCCCCACGACTCAATAAGACATGAGCTGATTCATCTATTTCATCTGTAGTAATTTTTGTCTAATATTATCTTGCAGAGAATTGGCATTATTTACTATATTGCCTTACTTTTGTTATTTGTGTAATCTTATAACATTTCAGTTTTTTGTTTCCAATAACTGAATAAAAAAGCAGCTTCTCCGGGCCATCATTGATGAAGGCGTGCTTCTCCTGCCACTGGTCCTGTGATAGGAAATCACCCAGGCTCCCTCAACATTTAGAGTTACTGGTTTTTCCATTATTGCAAATAAGAAGGAGCTTTTGTCATTACTTTCTACATCAAAGTTAGCTTTATCAACAGATAATACTTTATTTTTTTTTTCAACCAAACCTATACTAACCTGATACTTTGTAGCTAAAATGTAAAAGCTGTATTCCAACACACTATAACATAATTTGTGATTTATGGGTGTATTTGTAGAATAAAGTTATTTTAGGATGTTTTTCAAGTTTTTGCATCTCAAGGTACAATTTCTTTATACTAAATAACACTGACATGGGTGTAACTGTTAAGGATAAATGCTGGGATTTGTGTAACATTCAAGTGTTTGGTTTTAGGTACAATGTGTTGCCAAAGGTCAAGTGGAAAACTATACTTTAGATTTATCACCTCTCATCTCTAACAATAAGAACTATCAAGTTAAAATTGGAAAAAATACTCTTTTTATCAATGTGTGTCGACCTTTGTTGTTTGTTCATGGGTTGAAATGTCCTTTTGGCTCGTCTGTTTGTCTTGCCAATGAAAATAATTCTACATTTTCTAAAGAAGTGGTAGGTATATTTACAAATTTATTTTGCCTGTATTTAAATATTTTTCTAAACATTTATATTTTTCAAAGGAAGAGCTAAATAAAAGGAATTTTAAACATGTTTTGTATCTTTGCAGAGATATGTTAGTGATGTTAAGAAATTGCAATTATAAAATTAATTCCTTCACTGCTGGGAAGTATGAGATGACATAGTTGTTGTATGTTACCTTAAGCGTACTGTGGTAAAAATATTAATTTTGTAAAGTTTTTAAAAAAATTATCTGATTTTTTTAAAGTAAATCTTGTCTTCTTCTGTGTAAAAAAAATATGTGGCGCTAATACAAAGAAAAAAAAAATCAAAATTTATTATTTGTAAACAAATATGCATAGTTTTTTTAGGCGTAAAACATACTTAAAGTTAAAGTAGGTAACAATGAGAAATACTTCCTAAAAGTAAAAATTGTTTAAACAAATCCTGAAAAGTTGAAATAAATTGTTTTATAATCAACATAAATAAATTTCTGTTTTTGAAGTCAGACTCGTTTTTTCTCCTATATTGCTAGACTCCCTTTTATTTAGCTCTTCAGTGGCTTTAAGCTTGTTGGCAGTTTATGTTTTTTTTTATTTTTAATATTTTTTCAAACTTTTATTTTTTTTCAAATAAGTAACTAACAGCACTGTTGATTTATATCTTTTTTTTGTGGAGCCATGTAGCTCAAGTTCTATAACTTGCTTATTTGTATACTTGTGCCTGTTCCTGATTGATTTGTTTGTTTATGCTGCTTGAAGGACATATTTATGGAATCTGCTTGTCATCATATCAATGTCCATGCAGTGTATTACGAGGGTGGTCCACAAAGTAACCTCCGTTTTGAAATAAAAAATAAACCAGTTGAGATACAAAAATTTTATTATATACATGTTAAAACTACAGCTTTTCTCTACTTTTCTACATATTTACCATACAAATTCAAGCACTTATCATATCTTTTAACAGTTTTTGAAATTCCGTCCTTAAAAAAATCGTAGCTAGCTGTCACAGCATTTTGAAGCTCTTCATCACTCGCAAACCTCTGAGATGCAAGCTACCGCTTCATGTATGGGAAAAGATGGAAATCACTGGGAGCCAAGTCCGGGCTAGGGGGGGTGATCAAAAACGTCCCATTTGAACTTTTCCAAAAGTTCAGTTGTTTTTTGAGCTGTGTGAGGGCGGGCATTGTTATGGACAAACACAACGCCAGATGTCAGAAGACCACGACGCTTGTTTTGAATCGCTCGTCGTAGCCGTTTTTAAGTTTCACAATAAGCTGCAGCTGTAATGGTCATACCACGCTTCATAAATTAAACGAGCAAGATGCCCTTAGCATCCCAAAAAACTGTAGCCATCAATTTTCTCGCTGAAAAGGATTGGCGAGCTTTCTTTGGCTTGCTTAGCGAAGCGGTATGACCCCATTGCGTTGACTGTTGTTTTGTTTCGGCATTCCCATAGGCTACCCAAGTCTCATCTCCTGTAACAATCCTGTTCAAAAATGTTTCTCCTTCAACGTCATACCGAGTACGAAAGTCTATGGCAGAACTCATTCTTTTCATTTTGTGATCATCGGTGAGCACTTTTGGAATCCAATGAGCACAAAACTTGTGATAGCCTAGTTTTTCTGTCACTATCTCATGCACAAGACTTCGAGAAATTCCAGGAAAATGATGTGAAGTTCCGAGATTGTGAAGCGACGGTTCTCGCGAATTTTCTCATCCACTTTCTTCACTAAGTCATCACTGACGAGAGGTGGCCTACCACTCTGGTCTTCATCGTGAACATTCGTTCTTCCATTTTTAAAAAAACGAACCCATTGACGAACTACACCTTCGCTCATAATGTTTGGGTCATACACCGCACTCAATTCACGATGAATTTCAGCTGCTGTGTAACTTTTCAACCAAAGAAATCTTATTACACCTCGCACTTCACACTTGGCGGGATTTTCTATCGCGGCGCTCATGTTTTTACGTTATAACAAGAGAACGCGCGATTGTACGATACTCTCCCTTGCACAGCTAGAAGCATACTGAACGGCTGCGCACACCGATGTGAGAATGGCGGTGCTACCCCCACTACTTATCGCGCCACGCCCAAACGGCGGTTACTTTGTGGGCCACCCTCGTATAATAGAGATTTTTGTCAAAATACCACAAATATCTACCCATAAATTATCAGGTGTTTACTGTCTAATTATTTTTCAAATGCTTGAAATCTCAAAAATTATTAATTATAGGGCTTTAATAAAATAGATACTAAATGATATATCATTTATAGTACTTTTTGGCAAAATGCTGTATGATGAGGTGTGTAGCCCATGGTACTTGCGTTGTTCTGTAGCTCTTTTCAAGGAAAAGGTCAAAACTACATACATCATTCCATACCACTGAAAGGGTCAATAATAAGTCTAACCCTAGGTAAAATTTTAGAAAGTATACTATTTATAAGTGCAATTAAGTTAATCACTTTTGAAAATTACAAATTGTTGTCACTAATTTTAAATGTGTATTTAAATATACCGTTTTTACCTTATATACAGAGTTTTGGATATCTGACATCTTCACCTGTCATTAAAACTGATAGGTCTGTGTGGCTTAGATATGATCAAGGAGACAGCTGTTCTACAGACCAAAACAAAAACTACTCTACCGCTATTAAGTTTATATGTGATCCTGCAGTGGGCATAGTAAGTAATTATTTCTGATAATTATAGGTGAATAATTTTTGCAAAGTGGTTTTTGCCAAGTTAAATTGATAAATTAGTATCTAGAAATTTGATTAAAAAATCAATGTAGAGCTCAAATTATAAAAAAAAGTTGAATTTTGGTCGCTACTTTTGTTTTATAACGTTAATTAGACACTTAAAAAAATATTTTGCAAAAATCTTAATGTTAAATTGTGATTGAAAAATTCTTTTGCGATGGGGGGACACTATTTACTATAGCAGTAAATCGCAGGAAATTTTTTGGAATTTGCAAGTATAGATTTAAAAGGAAGCTTGATACTCAGGTTCATTTAGTTGGAGTGAATTCACCTTTAAGTTTATTTACTTTAGTATTCAATGGAAAAACAACCAATATACTTTAAAAGACATTTGAGTTGATTCTGGACCATTTTCATATGGTTTAAGGTCAAATAAAAATAAAGATTTTATGCATCGACATGTATTTAAATTACTAATAGAAATAAAGGTAACAAGCCCATTATTTGTATTATAAAATTGTTTTTCAACAGGGTTGCTAGTAGATTATAAACTATTTTCCTTCATTATCTTTATAATATTCTTACAATTTGTTATGTTAAAAGGTTGGAGGAATTGACCAAACGCTATTCTTTGTATGATTCCTTCATATTGTTGTCCATCCAGCTAGTTTTATAATACATTGTTCTATAATAACTAGTTTTTACATCTTTAGGGTCAAATTTACCTACAAGAGGTTGGCAGAAATTGTGAATACACATTTACATGGAACACAAGTTACGCATGTGTTGACAAGAAAGTTTATTTTGACTCTGTTCGCTGTTTTATTTATGATACTAAAGACCATCACATCTTGAACCTCACTCAATTCAACTATGCTATTAAGGTAAATATAATATTTTAAAAAACTATTAATAAAACCCACAAAGCTACAGGGGTATTATAATTAATGTCCTCCTTAGTACTGAACAATACAATTTCATTCCAAGATGAAGATAATAAATTAGTTTAAAGAACTAATTGAAAACTAATAAATTTCTTGCTAGAAAGATATTTAAGTGCCAAACTTGTCCCTACATCAATTGGCTGGAAAATGTCTGTCAGTTGTTGGAACATCCGTTTCAGCAGATAGGTTTTTCTCAAAAGCCAGGTGTAATCGGCAGAAAGTAGTAGACTAAAACCCAATCATGGAAATATGCTGAAATTCTTGAGCTCTCTGGAAAGAGAATTTTTTGAAAAATTTTCATTTTGTGAAGAACCTAAAAAATGTGTTTGTCAATTTTAATTTTTTAAAAAGATTTTTTTTAAAGTCAATTTTTCTCATTTGGTTACCGATTTTAATTTCAATACTAAGATTACATTTCCATTTATAATAAATGGGAATATTTATTTATTATTTTGTAGCAGTATATCAATTGCTTTTGACGATATTATCTATATTCTCTGATAGCTTATTTGATAATATTGATATTTTTTTTTCGATGTCTCAACCATAACTATAATGAACTCCTCAATCGTGTGATTTGAAGATTGGTTGAAACAGATAATTGAATATGTTGTGAGTGCTGGATGGTAGTAATTGTATGCAAACAAAGCCCATATGCTAAGATTCTATTGTTTAACACTTTAGCTGCCACATCGGGCCAATTGCCCTAACGGCCCAGTAGGCTGAACCGAATACTCTAGGGCCACTAGGTCCAACATTGTTGTCTAGTAACGTTTTATATTTTATTCGTACTATTCAACCGGTGTTGCTACTTTTGAAAAAATGAATTACAGTATTAAACAACAAGCTTCACACTACTTACAGATATAGTTAAGATGGTTTTTTGTTTGATAGATAAATGCAGACGGTATTATAAACATGATGTTATTTTAGGAACTTTTTGTCGAGATTTGCAGCCCGACATACATTTCTTAACAATTTTAGTGAAGTTGAGTTGATTATTCCAATCAAACAAATTGGTTCTTTTAAAGAAGTTTATCTTTATATACTTTCACAATAAAATAAATTATTTTTAATTACGTATTATATTGATTTTTCACTATTGTTTTCACAATTTCACAAAAGCTAAAAAATAAGTCAGAAATATTGAATAAATAGTTAGTTGTATAATAATTCTTACAAAAACGGATATGGTTGAAGTTAGGTACAAACATTGGTACAATTAGATAAACTCATCCATACTAGGACGTAAATTCCTTAAAAAGTAAATTACAAAGTTTGAAAACTTTTGCTTGATGTAAATCTTGTGTAGTAATTATCGGACCTGGTGCATTACTTATCAGACAGTGAATATATTCACACTTCCGTTCTATGTAAAAAATATTTATAAACTCACAAATCAATCACATGTGACACTTATACATCTCTTCGTGATAAGCGCCAAAACACTTTACTCGCCAGTCAGCTTATTATGTAGGTAAACCGAACTTGAAATTGTTTATTTTTGTTTATTGTTTACACACAAAACAAATATTAAGAGAGAGTTGCAGAGACAAGAAAATATAAATACCTCAAAAACAATGTCGGGCCATTGGCCCGACAAAGTTTATTGAAGTATCATTTATGCTGTAAAAAAACGATATCAGGCCAATTGGCCTGACACGTGTTTATGTATATATTATGATAAGAAATGTATATTCGTACTTAGATATGATAAGACAACAAAAAATAAGTACACATTATTCAAAAATAGTCTTTAAATATTTTGGGAATTCTCTGGGAAAACACCGATATTGTGGCTGGCAGCTTAAGTGTTAAGCATGCATGAATCACTTCATGTATAGCCTATTTCTCTTCTTGACGTTCAGTTCTGTTGTACATCACTCTGCTATTATACCTACTACTAGCATATTCCCTAGTCCCCTTGCTAGGACTAGAGTATCATCACTATTACAACAAAGTTATATACTTCAAATTCCAGACATCTCTGGTCTATAAAGTAAACCAAAACACCTGACATCTAAAGTAATTTTCCATAACTTCCATGTCAGTTTTGCCGTGTGTTTTATATCTGTATTTTATTGTGCTTGAGTTAGGTTGTTTTGTCGTCATTGTGAAAGGAGTGTGTATAAATTGGTAGAACAAAGCCCTTCATATTTGTGTCATGTATGACTGTGGTTTCTAGATTCATGCGATCCAAAATCATATACCAAAGTAGTGAGCCCTTCACTTGTCAATAAGTTAACCTAATTAGGAATTTACTTTTTTTTCCTAACTGGATATGCTGTAGCTCTATTATAATGTAATATAACACTGTGCTGTTTCATAAAAAGAAATTTCGGTTTTATAAAGTTTTATGCGTATTGAAAGTAAGGTTATTTTTTCCTTTTTCATTTTCAGTATTTGTAGTATCAGCAGCAGGTTTATTTATTTTTTCTGGTAGTTATGTGTACGTTGTTGTGTTCGCGCGCGCGCACACACACAAAGAGCAACTAGTACATTTTGTATATTAAAATAATAGTTATTTTCCGTCATTACAGAAGTTTTTATAAAGTTAAATGCTTAAAATTTTCTTAGTTTTGTGATTTATTCAACTGGAACTACAGCAGTTCCCTTGGCCATCTAGCAGATATGGGACTACAGAACTGCTAAGTTACTGGAAGGTTATTCCTAGAACTAATACAAATTAATTTTAAAAATACTCAACTAAGTGAATACGTAATTGCTTACTTGCTGACGCATTTCAAAACATTCGTTCCTTTTACGAAGCTAACTCTCTACTAGCAGCATCGGTTGTGTGCAAAGGCTCTAATGGGAATGGATTTATGACAGTGGAATGGGGTGGGTTGTTTGAGTTGTGTGTCATATAATGGAAAAGACTGTTGGCTTAAAAGTGTGTGTGATCATTTAATAGGTTTTCTTTATCTGTTGCGTAGTGTTTGTAGATTTCATATTTTTCTAAGGTTGTTAGTTTTTTTACTTTGTTTTAATATGTGTAGAACATTTAAATTAGTGTGTATGTCAGTGTGTGTGTGTGTTGGGTGTTTTTAGGTGTTTTGCGTAGCTGGATTTAGGGTTTGTTTGTTTTTTTTTGGGTAATGTGTTCTTCGAAGCGTGTATAGAATGACCTGCCGGTTTGGCCAATGTAATAGATGGGACAATCGTTACAAGTTAATTTGTAAATACCTGAGAGTTTGTATTTGTCAATTTCTTTTTGAAAAGGTTGTATGTGCTGTCTTAAAGTGTTTGTTATTTGTAGGATATTGGGTAATTGAGTTTTTTTAAGTAAGCGTCAGCGGTAAAGTATTTTGAAGCAGTTTTTTGAAGTATTTGGTAACGCGTCAGCAAGTAAGCAATTACGTATTCACTTAGTTAAATATTTTTAAAATTAGTTTCATCAGTTAATTCAAGATGATTACATCAAGCAACTTTAATATAAATTGCAAAATATGACTCGCTTTTCTATCCCTTTACCAGTAAAGTTATGATTTATACTTGGTTGCATTTTTCATAACTGCCAAACATATGTTACTTGATAATAATTCATCATAATATTTAGTTAACACAAATAATCCCACATCTGGTAACCTTCGTTGATCTGATGTATTTCACAAACGTATTAAAAACATGATGACATTATAGGAAGTTTATTTTAGTTAAGACAAAGAAAGTGATTTTTTTTTATGTAACTGATTATGTTATCTTACAACGATTTATTTATCTTATAACTAATAGAAGATAAGATAGTAACAAGCAAACATGGCAGAAAAGGTAATAAATTAGTGGTTAAAAATAATCACAAGTTGGGAAGAAACTAGGGGTTCTGAAAGTGGGAAAGTGTCTCAGAATAAGAAAATATCCTACAACAGAGTTGTATTTATTTTTGGTTTCTTCATGTAAATTATATATATATTATAACGAAATTCATTAGGTTAAGAAAACTGTAACGTTAAGTAACGTGGCAATTTAAAGTAAGGGAGATTATTAAATAGAAAGTGAAGTATAAAGGGTAGATTAAAGGGTAACAAGTGAGATTAAAATAAGGGAGTGATTAATAAAGTCAGTTACGGAATAGAAGCATTTCGAGAAATTAAGAAAAGTTAAATTGATAGGAAAATATTAATAAGTGAATTTGTGTCAAGGGAAGTGCAAGGAACCATGCAAGTAATAAGCAATACATTTATTTTTAACTTAAAGCCAACTCTTTAAAGTAACAAACATTAAGAATCTTTTAAATTTTAGAAATTCCTTAAAAAGTCATAGTTAATTGAAATATAAAATTTATCAAACAAGTGCAGTAACTTATACACGCCCTTAGATAGCTAAAAGAGTCAAATAAGAGTCTTGATGCCTATCGGCAAATATTAGAGTTAGTAAAACGAATTATATGAACTACCTGTAAATGCAATATTGATCTCAGGATAAAATAAATCTGTTATTATAAAAGCAAGTAGCTGGGTTATTAATTTAATTTCCTAAGAGTCAAAATTATCCTGTAGACAAACATAAGTGAAGGTACGTTATATAAAATTTGCACCCAACGTGGATGGCTATGGTCCGTTATAATATATATATGTGTGTGTGTGAATTTTTGGACTAGACAGGAATATGAGACATCAGACTTACCTATACCTGGCAATAGTCCAAAACTGCAATCTCTTGGAAATAAATAAATAAATAGACACACAAAACATATCACACTATTGAAATATTTTGATCATACAATGATCTTTTTCAATCAAAAAAAAATATATTTTTTTTGTACACACACATAAAAAAAAGATTGTAGCATGGCTGATTGTTGGCTTCCTTGCTAACAAGCTATGATGTTAATTGCTGGATTATAGAGGGACTGTTGTATAGCTTTACAGATAGCTGATTAATATTTATTTTTACATTCTTGAATGTTTTTATTCATGCACGATATGGACTGTGTTTGCAGATAGTTAGCACTAGAGGAAGCAAATATATGCTATATCTTTGCAAGAATTCAGGCAAGTCTAGCAACATTCTGTTCCAACAAATTGACACTGTTTGGTCTTCTTTGGGTGAATCAATCGATACAGTGTTTCGCTACTCTGAAAATTCAACCTTGATAACAATTAAAAGTGGTCATAAAAGTATTAACCGAGGTAATAATTTTTACTTTACTTTATTATTACTAAATATTTAGGGTATTTTGTTAAAGTGAACTGCATAACAAATTTTACCTTTCATTTGTCCACTGAATGTTTATATTAGCTTATGAATATTTATAGATACAAGTAGAGTACAGTGCATTATAAAGTACTTTAAGCTACCTCTCACATATTGAATTGTTTTACTAAAATTACTTAATCACAAAATTTGGTAAACATTACCATTAATTTTATTACAAAATTCGTGTGTTAGTCAAAACAATTATCATTTCATTAAGTATTACAGAAAATTTTATGAAATATCTTAATCTAATAACTCTGCATTCTATTTTCTTTGAAGTATCCAGAAACCTCAATTCAAACTTTTTCGAAAAATGTTAACCAATAAAAATATTGAAATTAATTTGAGAACTAATATCTGGCAAAAATTTCTAAGAGTTTTGATGTGAGTCTAACAGCAGTTTTTCTAACAATAATTTCCATAAAATCTATCAAGGATGTATCTGAAGTTTGATCTATGTAGAACATAGGTTCCCAAACTGAGGGGGGGGCAAGTCAGGCGGGTGAGACCAGTTAGAAAATAGTAAAATTAATTCTCATTTAGTTGAAAGTTAAGTACTCAATTTATCAAAATTTAAAACTAAATATACACCGATTTTTTTTACAAATGTAATTTTATTGAACATGATGTTCAGAAAATTTAAATAAAACGTATGCATTCATAAAAAAAATATAAGTAAAGGTTGTCCAAAATTTGTAAACTTGAAATTAAATCTACAAGACAGCTTGACAAGAATAATAGTACAAAGTATTGAAAAACGAATGTTTGCCGTTTAATGTGGCAACAGCGCGACAATGTTCAAATCTTCATTTTGGATAAAACACTTACATGTGTATCACAGGAGCCCTTCTATTGTTTTTTTCAAGCACCTAATTGTGCAAAAAACATTTTTAACACTTGTTGAGATAAAAACAAAGTAAACAAACCTGATGTTGCTAATTACTTGTGTTGTGTCCTTATTGAAATACAACCTCAAATAGGCATGCTAGTGTTACTAATGACTTGTGTTGTGCCCTTATTAAAATACAACCTCAAATAGGCATGCTAGTGAAAAAAATTCAAGGTCATCCTTCTCACTAACAGATTTTTCTTTTATCAGTTAAAATCTGACGTTTGGAAACTCCTGATGTAGAAGGTCATGCATTGGGAAGACAGATTGAGCAGAGTTTAGTTATTAGCTGTTTTGGAAGTCTCTTTCAGGAAGTTGGAAGGATTTTGAACACAACTCTTCTAACACAAAAAGATATTTTATTAATTATTACAACAAAATTTGGGAAATATCTGATTGTGATGATTGGTTTTGGTTTCAGTTTCAAGTGCAAGAAATTTTTAACTCTGCCTTCAGAAGAAAGTAGCCATTAACAAAATTATAAAAATTCAAATCTAGTAAACACATAAGTTTTGATTTGGGATTCATCAATAATTCCTTCATGCTGTAAAGGAGCAATTGAAAGGGCCATCCTTGTACAAGTGCAAAAACTTACAGAGTGAACAGTAAAAGTTCACTAAGAGTTATAGGGATTAGTCACTTTTGATGAGGTCTCTTTCAAAGAGCTAGAAGAGGGTTGAGAAAGAACTCTGCCATTTCCAGAAGTACCAAGTTGCTGCACATGTCAATTTTTTGGAAAACGTTTTTCTAAATTTCATTTTATAATAATTAAAATTATTTGCTCCACCTTCAGTAAAAATTTGCTATGATAGGCACTATGGAATGAATTGGAAGATCATCTGACAAGTTCCTTAACCTTCAAATACACATTTTATATATAATAGAAAAAGGACTTTTGGGCCACATGTGTGTATTTTTATTTACACATATTTTTATTAAATATTTTCTTAAAAGCTTATTTGAGATTTTTTGAATAGGAGACATACTTTTTGGTCTTTCTGTAATAGGACAGACTATGGTAATAAACCTGTCTGTAATCTTAAAATAGATACACATGGACACACAGATATTGATATATTATAGACATTCTTCATCAATCAGAGACAGAAACTGAAATCAGTCACAGATGTGTATAAAAATATAGATAGCCAAATGTTATAGATGCACACTTATATGGTTCATGAAGTATATGATCCACTTACATACAATTTTATTAATTGTGTTTTTGTGTTTTAGAGAAAGTTGCTGAAGTTAGTCTTAAGTGTGATCTGGGCCATGATGCTGCCAGTAGTAAACCTTACATTAGACTGGTGAGTGAAGTTTCATTTCATTTTTTTAAAATAACATATATTATGTTGAGAATTAAACAGATTGTCTTCTATACCACCTTTATGTTAAATGTGATGGAGGTTTTAAAATCAATGTGCTGAATACCATGACAGGCATACCCATTAGGTTGTAGTAACTGACGCTTATTTTAATAAAAAATATTTCAAACTGAGTGATATTTTTACAATTCTATTAATGCAATGCTTGACAGAAACAAACCTTCAACAATCACTATCATTCTTGAATTTTGTAGTCCATTACGTTCGGTGAATCTTATTAATCACTTAAACAATAGTTTATGACTATCCGAACTTTAAATTTAGTAAATTTGGTAAAACTTACTGAGACAGAACGTTTTCGATCGCTAGTTGGCGATCTGCAAAAGAAGTCCCAATGACCACAGAAAATATAAACAAAGAACTAGACACAATTAAATATTTAGCATACACCAATGGATACAACACCACAATAATAGACAAACTATGGTACAAAATAAAATAAACATTACAGACAGGGAAAACAAACATCACATTACCATACATGAAGAAAACAACAAACAAAATAGCCCGCAAATTTCAAAAAATAGGATACAAAATAGCATACAAAACTAATAACAAGTTACAATACAAAATACAACACGACACCAACAACAAAGACAAACTACAAGTACCAGGCGTATACAAACTGAACTGCGACGAATGTAACAAATTCTACATTGGATAAACAGGTCGCAGCTTTAAACAAAGAGTCGAGGAACACAAACTCAACATTTTACAATCACATAAAAGAAACAGGACACAAATACACAGACATTTGCCATAACCTAGAAATCCTACACATCAACAAAAAAGTACCACATCTCAACACACTAGAACAATATGAAATTTACAGACACACAAGAACACAAAGTACAAACATATTAAACGAACAAATCACACATACTCTTTGATACTATCGAAAACCTACCTTTAAAACCGTGACCGCTTGACCCGACATCTCCAAGCAGAAGAGACTGATGAAGATCGTCAACTAGCGATTGAAAACGTTCTGTCTCAGTAAGTTTTAACAAATTTACTACATTCAAGGTTCGAATAGTCATAAACTATTGTTCAAATGATTAATAAAAAAATCACTATCAGTTGGACAAAATTATGGCAGGAAGCTGTTTCCATAATAATTTTTGTGACGATTAATTTGTCGTAGAATTGTTCAATATCAATAAAACTATGTGAAGGTTTCAACAAAGTTGAAAGATAAATTGCCCATAATTCTTAAACAAAGGATGCGAAGGTACAGTACTTTCTTCCATTATCAACAGAGACCAGAGTCTTATGTTCAACCCTATAGGTTGTGGCCTTTTTACCAAATTTAATTTTGAGCCTTAGATTTCACTAAGGCTATGAATAGTGTTCACAGAAGTATTTACTGTGAAATTTTAAAATATATTTTTGTATTTTAATTATTTATTAAAAATATTGATGCTTATATTTAGAGTAGTGTGTGAATAGTAATTTTAGTGTAAATGTACTTACTATATTTAATACATTTACCTTGCAAACTTAACGGAGGGACTATGCGTCATCTCTAAATGTCTCACTGATACATAAGTGGTATTAAATTTTGAGACTGTTCGTCAGGGCTACATGTCAAGACTATGTGTCAGTGATAACTTTGGTGTTAAGTATCAATGCTAAATATTGAGACTATGTGTTTTTGCTAAATTCTGTGACTATGCATTGACTCTAAATATTAGTGCTAAATTTCGGGATTATCCATTGGCGCTAAATGTCAGTACCTTGTATCAACCTTGCCACCATTTTAAATTATAATTAAATCTATTTAGTTTTTATTGATGAAACATTGTTATAGGTCATATTGTTGAAGTTCGTTATAACACTTTGGTTATGTTACTGTATTTATTGTACATTATTAAGGTAAAATGTTATTTAATATTTTTTATCAGTGTATATTAATTTATGTTTAGAAAAAATCTTTACTACAATAAAAATTCTATGCAGTAAATTTTTCAGCATCTTATAAAGGTTGTTTCTATTATTGGGATAGCTTTGTAGAAAAAAACATTACTTAGTGATATATTTCAGTAGACGCTTTTCGCACTAGATCAGTGCATTGTTCAATGCTGTGAGTCACAGACGAGTCTTGTCCTTGACTCACGGCATTGACGATGCACTGATCTAGTGCGAAAAGCGTCTACTGAAATATATCAGCAAGTAGTGATCTCAGTAAGTAGTAAGCATTGGTTTATTTTTGCCAAGCAATACCGTAGTAATTTGAAAAACCTCAAGACGCACAACACAAACACTGAAAGGTTTTCTATTATCTATATAATTTACATGCACTAGATTCTGTTAATAATCTATTACCCATATTCTTCAAAACGGAAGACATGTTCATGTTTTTATTAACTAATTTCAGAATTTAATAATTGTGTATAAATATCAATTATATAATTTTTTTAACATACAAAAGACAATAAAACACTCCTTAGCCACAATAATTATAACGGTCTTATAGACAATACTGATTTTACCCACATTTAATTTACTGTAATTAAAAAAATCATATTAGATTTTTAAAAATGCAAAATATTCACCTATTGGAAAGATAGGGGGTGAGAAAATGTAATACATTACCTATTTAGCTAATATTGGGTACTTGACTAGCAATGTGTATAAAGGTACAACATAACTATTGGAAATGACTCTGCAAATGTATACCTGACCCCAACAGGTTTGGTGGTAAATAAAAAATGCTTAAATTAAATGTGTTATTGAAAAATCAGATTCGAGGATAGTGTTCATTCATTTCTTCTACAAAAAATCGTATATTCTGAGTATAAAACATTTTATTATAATGGAAATTACATGGCTAAAACAATTATATTTCTGAAACATTGAGCACGATGTCTTAAACTAATCAGTCTTATTTTAAAAAATCTGAATTTTACAAAATGGAGAATTTAAATGTAAATTTACTACATAAATTAATCACAGTACTTTTTTTAACACACTGCAGGCTAAATATATATATATTTACATAATTAAAAATTATTCAAAATTAATCAATTACAAAACTCCTAAAAATAAAATTAAAGTATAATATCTATATGTAATTAAAACGAGAAATATTACATCCACCATTTGAAATTCATGGTTGAAGTTCATACATATATTAATAGTTATAATAGAGAAATACTAAAGGCTATTTACAATATTTTAATATTTTTTCATTCAAGTTGAACCAAAATTAAGATATGTCCAATGGTGTACAGCTTGCAAAGGGAGTTATATAGAAAAATCTCTTTCCTCCTCCCCACTTCTCTCTTTCACACAAACACTATATATATATATATATATATATATATGAGGGTTGTCAAAAAATTAAAAACCGTTTGAATTTTACTGCCGCACCGGTGAAATATTCCGCTAGGTGGCAGCACTACCTTGTAGCTTAAACAAGGTATATATAGGGAGGGGGAGGAAATCATTAGTCGGTGAAGCATTGTTATTGAAAATTGAAGGAAAACTATTAAGAAAAACTTCGAGAAAATTGTCGTCTGTGGATCTGAGATCTTGCCGAAATGATACCTGAAGTCAGTAAATCAACAATTCAAACAATTTTGACGGAAAAATTTGGTTACCGAAAAGTGTGTGCTCGTTGGATGCCAAAAATGTTGACCGAAGTTCACAAAGAAAATCGCGTGGAAAGTGCCCAAAAGGTTTTGGATCGTTTCAACAGGGAGGGGGAGGAGTTTTTTAACTCAATTGTGACTGGCGATGAAACGTGGACGTACCACCACACACCTGAGTCCAAACAGTGACATAGCGTTACTCCACATCACCTCGCGTCCAAAAATTTTGCCAAACAATCTCTGCAAAAAAAATCATGGCAACCGTCTTTTGGGACCGTCAAGGAGTTCTTCTTGTCGAATTTTTACCTAATGGCACCGCAATTAACGCTGCTCGGTATTGTGAAACCCTAAAAAAGCTTCGAAGAGCGATCCAAAACAAGCACCGAGGGAGATTGAGCAAGGGAGTCTGTTTGTTGCACGACAATGCTCGGCCCCATACTGCAACGGTCACCACCACGCTCCTGGATTCCTTTAAATGAAACGTTCTTAGCCATCCTGCTTACATCCCTGATCTGGCACCGAGCGATTTCCATCTTTTCATTTACCTGAAGCAACATTTGGCTGGAAAACGCTTCGAGACTGATGAAGAAGTCCAGTAAGAGGTGGAGAAATGGTTGCTGTCACAGGCGGGAGACTTCTATGACCAAGGCATTAAGAAGCTCATCCCCCGGCTAAGCAAGTACATAGATGTTGACAAGGACTAAGTTGAAAAATAGTTTTTATATGTACTTATAACTCCATGTACTTTTTTTGTTAAAATAAAATTTTTCTGCTTTTTAAAATGAAAATGGTCTTTAAGTTTTGGACAACCTTCGTTATATATATATATATATATATATATATATATATATATATATATATATATATATATATATATATTACTATTGTAAATACTATTGTATATATAGTATACATATAAACTGTGTATGTTTTTTATAAATTACATATTTGTATAAAATTCAGTGTGTGTAAAAAAAAGTGAGTGTTTTATATTACTCTGGTTTATTATTTTTCCAAGATAACATTTATGTGTATCGTACACATGACAAAAATAACAAATTAAAGTATCTAAGCTTTATACCTTTGCCTAGGTAAAGATAATATACAGTCATATGAAAAATAATTTCAAAAATTAAATGAAAACTTATTGCTAACAAAATATAAAAACCAGTTCACAAAAGTTTAGATAGAATGATAGTTCTCATGTATATTTTTTCTCTATTTAAACACATCTATTCTTGATTGTCTAATGATCAGCTAATAAATACAGAAAAACATTTAATTATACTCACGCGCTTACTGTTATGGCATTAACACATTAGAATAAATTATTAACACAATTTAAAATTAAAGTCATCTTAATGCAACTGTTTGGCACAAAAAACTGTTGAACCTGAAACAATATATATTAATACAAAACCACTTACATAAACTTTATCGCCAACCTTTTCTTTTACGAGTGGATTTTATTGTCGTTTACAACGGGCAAAACTTTTACCTTTGAAAATGACGAAGCAATGATTTGCTGAACTTTTAACTTAAGAAAATCTGACTAAAACAACATTTCTGATCTTATTAAGTAATCATCATACACTGATGAAGATCACTTACAGAGATCGAAACGTAATATGTCAGCAACGTTTTTTACGTTTAACTATAAGGCTGATTTTTGTTTGATTATATAGAAATATACTTTTAATATTTAGTGTAATGAAACAAAAATAAATTTAATCTGAAACAATTTTAAAATTTCTTTCAACTATATGAATTTAGTTGGAACTTTGTAATGTAATAACTTGTACAAACTTATAATTAATGTAAATCTTTAAAAATAACTTACTTAGACAATATGTTTTCAAATACACTGTCTGATGACTGATACCGCAATGTTGTGATATTACAAAGTTTCAACATAAAAAGATATGCTTAACGTCATGGAGAAATGAATTAATTGAAATATTTACATGTAATTAATATTATCAAACTACAACCAGATCTTTTATTCTATTTCACAAAAATAATGACATAAATTACCCTGGAAATAGTTTGTTTGTTAGTAGTCGCTAGAAATGAGCAACAATCACTAAAAAATAGAATAATATTCAGATCTCTCAATTTCTCTTATCTGAAGGCCTACTGTTCCTTGAAAACTCCATCATCATCTAACATTCACATTAAAATACTTAATATATCTGTTTCGGTGTGCAACAAAAACGTCCTTTAAATTTTATCTTCATTTCTAGAGGAGATTTTATTAGGTCATACAAAATTACAGGTATTCAGGCATTAACTGAACTTTGAATCATAGATTGAATCATGGATTGAATCATATAAGAAATAATTATATTTTTCCAAATAGGTAATGCTTGTGTTTTTACTGCACAAATTGCATTGCATTGAACATCTACTTTTTAAAATTATTTTTGTGTGTGAAATATATCTATGTACACAACATAGAGTATTTCACTAGAATTTTAAAATTAAAAGTTCAAAAGGAACTCTTGAAAAGATAACTCTGTAGACGTGAACTTTGTAGATATCAAAATTAAGAACCTAAAGCTATTTCAAATGTTTTGCTGGGGTGGTAACTTTGGCAGAAAATGTTAGAATAGTTAGGCAAAGACATGCACGAAGCTGAAGAGCTGAACAGGCCCAAACTAATAAACGTTGTGTACACAAGTATTTGAAATTGACTTGAGAAATGATTCACAGTTTTTACAACTGGAAAATTTCCTTGTTAACATCCTCTAGCAAATTTAAGAGCAAGTTAGATATTTAAATTGCACACTTCAAATTTTTTTTTAGTAAATGTATCAGCTACCAAATGTGGGTATAAACTAGACGTAGAAATATTTAAATTGTATTATATATGACAATAAAACAGTGATCACTCTATACAAGAATTTTTTAAGATTTTGTTTGTTCATTCCCAACACTGAATATAATTATAATGTATTTGAAAAATTAAAATGAAAAATATATTTTGCTTTCAGAATTCTTGATTTTTTTTCAATAAACTATTAAATCTAATTGTTATGCGGTTAATCTAAAAGTATTAATAATGTGGGTTTGATGTGGAACTAGACAATGTGTTCAAGATTTTCGTGACAAATAAACAGTCCCATTTAAATGCATAATAGTTTAAGTGTCACATAATAGTACTTACGAGTATATGGCACAAAATGAATTAAACAATAAAAATTGTCTTATATCATAGTTTAACATGTACAAATGCATAAATCTAGAAAGTTTGAATTGGAGAAAATGTTTAGAGACCCTATGCTAGTAGGAAACAATATTTTACAACAAAGAAAGCTTTATTGTACCAACAATTAGGTTTTAATACCAGTCTTGATGATTTTCTACAAATTATTGAAAATTTTCTAGAAATAGTTCATTATTTTATTGAATTTGATTATTATATAATATACATAATAACACAGATTTTCTATATTGATTTTGCAGAAATCAATTTAGATAGACCCAGCTATATCATTGTTTTAAATAATTATTTTTAAAATATCCCCGAGAATTTCTGTTTAAACTGTAAAATATTTTTAAAACTATCGGACATGTCTCACATAATATGGTGAATTACAAATAAATTAATTTGGAGCTAATATTTTTAAAACCATGATACCCATATTTTTCCTTTGTTTGTTTAAACAATTTAAAACATATTCAAGTATGTTTTCACACTCAAAATACAATTGTAAATTATCCCTATAGTTATTAGTATAAAATATTTTGAAAAAACAGAACATGGTTGGTGAACCAATTTCATTTTGAAATAAACTATTGTTGGTAAAATAAAATAATTTGTTATAAAACTTGCATACAATTTTACGTTTTCTTACTATAAAATTAAATAAACTTATTAAAATATCAATTTTTGAGAGTTTTAAGAAATACAAAAACTCAGTCTGTAAAATGTAAAAGAGACATTAGCCGTCTGTAATACATATGTATGTAAGGACCACTAATTTTATATTACATATATACAAACACAGTCATAATTAATTTTTTATGCATGCAACACTTTTTTAAACCTATTTGTACTTGAGTTATGATTGAAAAGTTTATGAACTTATTTATGATATAGTTTTTATGTGTCCATTAGTCTTTTCTAAAGGATCAATAATAATAGAATTTGCTGGTGGAGTTGTTACAGCTGGTGGTGAAGCATTAGGGTCAGTTCCGTTCATCAGTCCTGATTTATCAGAAAGATTTAAAGTGGGTTTAGACTTTTTAGCATTTGGTTTAACAAGAGGAATATTTTTACTTAAGCCTGGTGGGTGAGGCATGGAATATCGTAGTTTATCCCAGAACCAAGGATCACCCCACTTGACATAAGTGTTCATGGATAAATAAGCTTTTAGTTCTGGGTCTAAGTTTTCTGTAGGTCCGATATCTCCATACAGTATGATTATAACTCGTGCCCTGCCTTCACTGAGGGCTTGAGAATGAGCAGTTCGAAATTCCATTCTTCCCCAAATGCTTTCCAAAAAGTTTGGAGATAAAACAACAATAGTTCTGCGCGAGTCTTCAACAGACCGAGCAATTTGATTTGGTATAAATTCTCCAACAATCCAGTCTCTATAATGCAGACAAAGTTTATATTTAATTGGGCCATTTTCAAGTCCTGGAACCAAATGGTCTATTACAAAATCTTCATCAAGATGCGAGTAACTCACGAAAGCATCAAATATCTTATCCTGATCTAAGTCTTCTTCGGAAACAAACCAAAGGCAATAATTATGAGCGTAAAGCCAGACCTTAATTTCTCGTTGGTAACGGTAATATAGTGCAATTAATGCACCAACAAATAAGCCAATAAGAGCAATGCCTGCACTAGCAGCAAGTATTATCTCTCCTTGCATAGGACATAACTCATTCTCACTCATCTGTACAAGAGGAGTGCCATCTGGACAAGTGATGTTGTTCAGTTTGTTTACCTGAAACCATAAACATTAGTTATGATCAAAAAGTTTAACCTACTTTCTTCAACAGATAATTAATATGAAGAACAAATCTGATTAAAAAATTATGTAATTCTAATAATCTACAGTATATATTTTCCAAGTTACATTGTTACTGTATTTTGTCACAAAAAAAGGCTGAATGGTTTAAACCAATAAAGTTTAAACAATTCATAGAGTAATTAGCTTGATGAAAATTTTCTTTCGCCATTACTCTTCTCTGATAACTCAAGTACTGTGAGGCATTAAGATCCTCACTACAGTATGTCAGTGCAATAAAGTTTATTGCATTTTGTAGTTAGCAGAGTTTGGTTAAAATAAAGTTACCTTTCAATAAAAATTTCTGAAAAGTTCTTGAAGATAAAGACAGTTATCATTGAGAAAAAATCATTAAATAGTAGCATAACAGCGTTAAAAAAACTGGTATAGTTAAATTAAAAATCTATCTATGAAAGCTAGAACAAATGGGGAATTTAAGATCATAGTCTCTCCGCTTTTGCATAGTTTTTGTGAAACAAGGTTTACAGGGGAAAATATTTTATGTACAAAATGTGGAATAATGAATTATTTTAGCAGTTGCCAATATTATTCCTAATCATTTATTAAACATTAGAAAAGGTTAATCATTGATCTGATGCATGGAAAGTGACTAGTGGGGTTCAGATGGAGTACTTTACAGCTGGGTTAGTTTGAATTTTAATGCTTACACTGTCACAAAATGGACATCTACTTACATTAAATTAAACTTTTAAATATGGATATTTTTTAGAAATTTACTTTAGAATCTACATCTACATGTGGAAGATTCAACTGAAATGCAGTAAATGTTTTTTTCACATGAATAATATTAATTACTAAAGTTCAGATAAAGCTTCAGTATATTTGTGAAATCAAACTCAAAGAATACAATAAGAAAATTAAAATTATTTTAAAATAACAGAAAGTAGGGGTTTAAACATAATTTATACTTCATATTTTACTACAGTATAAGAAATAGGTTGCTCACAACTTCATATAATTGTAGATATGTCTCACTCTGTCTAATATACACTAGTGAAGAAAATCCTGATATACAGAGATATTGATTAATTGTATCAAAGCTTCCCAGCTTCATAGCAACTTGTAGATATGCCTCACTCTGTCTAATATACACTAGTGAAGAAAATCCTAATTTACAGAGATATTGATTAATTGTATCAAATCTTTCCAGCTCCATAGCAACTTGTAGATAAATAGGACATGTTTGTGAATTCTGTTTGTTTGAGCATCTCCCTTTCAGTCAATTACCTGTGCATGAATATCTTCACAAAGTATATGCTCGTTAATTTTACTAGGAACGTTTGTTGACTTAAATTTCCAGTTTTTGGAAATAATACGTGGAATGTATTCTCCAATTTCGTTTTTCAGCATTAACAAATACTCTGATGTTAGTATATTAGTTTTTCATATTAGTTTTAATTGAAGAGAAGGTCATTCAATCTTAGAAATGATAAAACATTTTGATCCGAACTCTGATGGCATTTTTTACTAAAAAGCTATATTTTCATTGAAATTTCTAAAATACATCATAGGTCTTCGAAATATTTTTCTAATGTTTTAGTTTAGGTTTCTCAAAAGTTTGATAAATATACCAGTAAAATCAAAGTAAATAATTTGTAAACATGCTGTACAGAACTTTTTGTCTTAAAATCACTTAGAGAATTTTAACTTTTGATATCAAGTTAAATCATCTTGTAAGAATATTACCTCTGGTAAGCCAACAAATGTTTGTGTTGGGAAGGAGAGTTTCCTGGTCCCTGTTCAATCCTTAACAATACACAATAGTTTTACTTTTTTGTTTTTAAGTACACTCCACTTTCTTAAAATTCTAGCCCTACCAGAACTCATGGATGTAGATAAAGCTCGACAATTTGTTATTTTTTTGTTATAAGGTCACGAGTTATTTTTTTTTACAGTTTCGTTTCCAATTTATTTTTATATCACAATCATTTTGCAGTACTTCATGATAAATAATGTTTTGTTCCTTTATCTTTATTGCAGTTTAATGGGATTCTAATCTTAGTGAAGTTGCAAACAGCAATTTCATGTAAGGGTAGGTGAAACTTGTAGTGCAACTGATTTATGGTTTGGTTCTTGTATATCATGTCTAGAGCAAATTCTTGCAATTGTAGTGCTACTATGACGATGAGCAAAGTCCACCAGTGGGAGCACAATTCATATCAGTTGTGCTGACAGGAATACAAATAAAGCTGGATACAAGTTGTTATGAAGTCATTTGGGGCAGTTACTGTTGATACAACGATCACATGATCACAAAACTTAAAATATTCTATGTTTTCTAAATGCCAATAACATAACAAGAATAAAGTTGTTTCTAACAAAATTTAAGAGACAATTCTAACTTTTATTAGCAGACCCACCTTTTTAAAATGACCTTGAAGGACGTTCACTAAAGACACTGCAGAGCAGTCACATTGCCATGGGTTATTGTTCAAGGAAATATTCTTAAGATGTTTTGCTTTTTGTAAGAAACTCAGTGAATCCTCATCCAAGTATGTTAAGTTGTTGCTACTCAGATCCAGTTCCTAAGGGGAAATTAACAAAATTACAAAGTAATTTTTGGTTAAATTTGTAAAAAGTCACCTAGGTATTTGCATTATTCTCTGCAGTTAAAGTATTTTACATGTGTAATAAAACAACAAGTATGACCTATTAATGATAAAAAATTTTGTGAATCAATAATAATTCAAATTTGTTTTAATAATTTCATAACAACATAAAATTGGATATTACAACTTATACGTAAAAGTCAAAATAATAGTTGACTCAAAATCTCACCAAAAATTAGTTTTTAATAAACAAACACACTAGTTCACAACAGACTAGTTTTGGCAAAGATGCTCAGTGCCTGGCTACTACTAATAGCACTGAGGAGGGTGACATCGTTGCCAAAACTAGTCTATTGTGAACTAGTAGTTTGTTTATTAAAAACTAATTTTTGATGAGATTTTGGGCTAACTATTTTGACTTTTCCCTTTGTGAATAGTTCTCACTAGCTAAGCTCTAATTAACTAAAACCTTGTACCATGTTTTACACCCAGTGCAATCTCCCCCTATTCTGTACACCCCCCCCCCCCATGATCACCCACCTTGTTGGTTTTCCTCTTTTTCATTTTAACTTATTTTTGGCCCATTTCCCTTTCAACATTTTTAACTCCATTTTGTCCTTTTTAAAATTCTGTCTATTATTAGTTTCCATATCATTCATTCTATTCCTTATTTTTTTGATGCCCAACCTTTTTAATCTCAACATCCTGATGTTTAATATAGGCTAGTCCATTTCTTTTTCCTATTTGTATTTAATGTCTTCCCTTCAAACCCATGCAATAATATTGACACTACAAACATTTTTATGATTCTTTTGTTTATTTCAAAATGTATTGTATATCAAAATTACCCTATTGAGTTCCCCTTTCTTTGCAATATTTTCTTTACTGATATCTTTTCTCCATATTAATATTTCTAAATACTCATTTGCAGGCCTAATGTTTATGTAATTGTGTAACATTGTTTCTTCTCTGCTTTTAAAACTAAGTGTTCGGATTTTCCATAATTAGTTTTGTTCATTCTGTGTAACATCTAATCTTTTCAGCATGTAATCTAAATTGTATACATCATATGCTATTATCAAGTGATGACAAAGTGGCCATCTATAAAGTAAATTGTTAAAACAATTTTGGTTATACTATAGGAGACAATTGTTTCAAATTTTGGATATAGATTGGTTAAGTAGAAATACAAAACACACACCAAATAACAAGGTTATTTTAAAGCAAAAAGAAAATGAAACTTGAAGCAATGTGAGAAATTATTTAAATTTATGGTTTAGGAAGTTTTACCTTTTGGTAAATAGAAGTTTGCTCATTTAAAATGCAAATATGGATTTTTAAATTAGATCTATTATTTTCTATAAAACTCTAAATGGTGAGTTTTGCGCCTTATTGTTTAGCATGAATAATTGTCACATCAAGTAAATTTATAAAATAACTTAGAAAACCATGAACATTGAAATAATATAAGAGTATTTTGTAAAATACATTTAAAACCAGGTATTGATGTTATATCTTCAAAATAGTAAATGTACCTACTTAAATAAGTCACATTCTTACTTGACTCTGCTACTTTCTAATTCTTTTATTGTTCCATAATAGCATTATATGTAGCAGGTTTTCACGAGTTTCCTGCTAATAGTTACTCTGGATTTCGGTTTTTCTTCTTATTGTTGTGTTATAAACACCACAGCTGAATTTGCTCTTATTTTACCCCTCATGCTCTTAAGACTTGATTAATAGGGATATTAGTGTCTGTTGGAATTTGCTTAATTGTTGCTCTTGTTATTATTTGTGGTGTACACAATTTCCCAAACAAACCTTTCAGATAATTTAATTGTTTGACGCAACCTTTAAATTAATGTAAGAATTTATTCCCCTAATATTTAGTTACAGAAAAGAGTATTACCAATGGCCTGCTAATTCTCCAGATAGAAAAAGAGTTTGCTTCATCCAATTCTTCATTTTCCTCATATATAATTATAACCTCATGTTCTGCCGTGTACAATAATAGTCTTTGTGCAATTTTACACCTCTAAAAAATATGTTCAATAGTTTTTTCCTCTTTTGACACTTAAAGTTATTTTCATAGTCAAGTCAGTTATTTCACAATAACAACCACAAATATTTAAACATATTACATTCCCAAAACACATTTAGATGCACTTGGTCAATATAACTTTTCAACATAATTTCCTAAATAGACTCTTGAAAGCAAACTAATTTCGCTTCCCTTTGTTTGTTCACGGCAACACTAGAGCTGGACTACAACTCCCTACTTACAGATCATTGAAGAGACTCTTCCTCGACAAGTAGAAAAAAGGTCAGGCCGAAATGGGCATGCATTCCATTTTCATTGAAGACTTCTGCTTCCTCTCTAATTAATTGCCATAAGTCGAACAATTAGTTAAAGAAGAAGAATATATAACTAGTTGTTGCAAAACTATTATTGTTTTATGAATAAGAGCTTATTTTTATGTGAATTAAAAACTTACTTGGATGTTTGGTGATAGAACAGTCAGGTTGATGTAGGAGATGTTATTATCAGCCAGCAGATATTTTGTCACTCTATTATAACCATTCCCCAGAACTGCAGGGAAACTCGAAATCATGTTGTATGACAGAATGAGTTCTGTATGGTTGGTAAGATTGTATACAGGTAAAGAAGCCGGCAGTGATTCGAGATTTGCTCTCTCGCAGTCAACAACTAAAGCTTCATCAGCAATACGATAATGGCAGTTGCAATGAGTTGGGCAAGTGGTGTTATCAAATTGACATGTGAGCAGTGTTGAAGGTACTGTTGTCACTGGTGAACCTTTAAACCAGCTCGGCTCCGCACAAGTTACATCTTCAGGGATAATATCAAACAGAAATTTTACTTCATCTGCTAAATTATTTTCAAAATAACGGATAAAAGGATACATTTGACAGTCACAGTTTAAGGGGTTGCCATTAATTTTGACCTTCACAGCGGCCATTTGATCAATTTGGTAGGGATGTATACCTTTCAGTTTTGAAACTGCGATTAATTCAGCATTAAACATGTTGATGTTCGAAATTTTGTTGAAAGAGACATCCAAAATAACATTGTTCTTTGAGAGAAAACGCATTTGTTCAATCTGAAAAAGATATATTTTTTATAAATTATTTTGTAGAAATTAAACCTAGGACTGCTACACATCTGTTTTTGAAATGTTAGACTGTGTTTATATATTCTAATTTAGTCTTTATTTAATAATAGGTAGAACTTAAAGCAATGAGTAATTTTTTTAAAAGTAATTCACTGCATCCAAAATTCATGCTATAAACTGTTAATCATTTGTTGAAACTGAATTATTTTTATTTAAATCAAATACACCGTTTATAGTACCCCAACTAAAGTAAGGGTATATATAGTCTTTGACAAGAAAAACTTTAAATATATTTTCAAACACATGGTGTGTTGAATGTCAAAAAGGAAATGCTCACAGAGAGATGTGAAAATAACAGTCTGAAAGCCAATAATAATAGTAGTGATTGCTTTGGGCTGAGGAATGACTTTCCTAAATCTATTGCTTCTTTCTTCAGGGAAATTGCATCATTGTAGAGGCAAGGCTTTATCAATGTATGGAAAGAATAAACACATTATTCTTATGACACACTAAATGCTCTTCATGTATTTTTTGATGTGCATCAGGAAAATGTTTGCACTAAAAATAAACAAGAATCATTGATAAAAAGATAAAATATTTCCTGATAAGAATCTTTAATTATGTATGCATGTGTGTGTGTGTGTGTGGCTAAATTTTATCTATGTAAGTGTGGTTTCATGTAAAACTTAAAGGTTTTTATTTTTACTTTTTTGTAGATTAACCTAAACTAGTTTTTCGGTGTAATTTTATTACTTTCTGTTTTTGTTTCGGTTATTTCAGTTCCTGTTATTTTCATTTTAATAATAACTACCATCAAGGCTTCACCAGTGCAAGTTTAAAATAGCCGGACTAACCAGCTAAGGTGAATGTTGAGACATTTCTACACATAATGTATAGTAATCTGATTAACTACCCTGCATTTTTACCAAAGAAACGTATCCATCTCAGTTTTTTAAGTTGAATAACACTATGAGATGATTAACATGAGTGCTTTTTTTGCATGTGTTCATTTTCGTTTGCTTTTTGAAATACAAAGTTTCTTTAATTTTGATCTGTTTTATAATTAATGATAATTTTAAGCATTGCTGTGATAAATCATATAATGCAGCCACTTTTTTTTATTATGAAGATGATCTGAATGTTAGGTAATGCTCTATTTCTTTTTGGTGGTTTTCTATATATTGGATTTTACGTTTATGGATAAATTTGGTTAAGTTGAGTTCTAATATTGTTTTCAATCTTCGGCTATGAAAGCTTGCAAGGGTAAGCCGCTTTGTTTTTTTTTATTTACAATAATAATAATAATAATTAGAATACGTATTTGTTTTAAGTAGAAGAAATAACTTTTATGCAGTACAAACAAGTAATATAAAAAGAAAATTTTAGTCAATTCCTATTTAGGTCAGCAAAGAGAAATTTTATTTTAGTTACTTTTTATTAAATAATTACAATATACATATGGTTGACTCACAATTTCAAGTGGCAAAATAGAAAGCGAAATTAATTATTAATATTAATGAATTGAGTTTGATTAACAAATTATTATTTGAAAATGCTGTATTAACATCAAGTGTCATCCACTATAAGTTTTAAAAAATGTGTATTTGAACTTGAGTGGACAAATAAAATGTATTTTATTAAAGATTGAAAATTTGAACAAGATATAGATATATATAGTAAGTGTTTCCTACAAATGGTAGGAAATAAAAAATTGGAAATAATAGCCTTTTTAAACAAATTAAAAAGCGCCTTATCTAATTTTAAAACATGATTTCTGTTGGAATACTTTTATGTCTTTAATAGTTCAAAATAATTATGTGTAATGTATTTTATTATTATTAATTATTATTGAAAAAAATGCAATGTACAGCTTTTCCATGTTCCTTGCAACTTGTATATGGCCAGATTCCACTTCTTTTTACTATGTGAAGTTCAGGATAGTATTGTGGATAGTATTCTAAAAGTTAGAATTTTTAACATATTTATATCCACGATGTACAGTTATTCAAAGTATGGAAGTGCATTTAAAAAATAGACTGTGGTTATTTATGTATTTTAATATAATGTTTTTCATAATTAACTAAATTAGATTCAATATAAGTTTCTTAAATATTGTACTAAGTGGACAGTATTAAAAATCAATTAGAACTTTGAAAAGAATTTCAATCCCTATAATAACTTAATGCAGTATCCTATTTTAAAATGATTTATATAATTTTAAAAAAATGCTTTCAATTTGCAAAGTGCCATACTTTTAAGAAAGCTAAATGTAAACTGAGCTTACCTGGAGGTGCTCTATTTTATTATGCGTAAGATTAAGTTTTTGAAGTGACCCCATCACCAAATTCCAGTCTGAAAAAATCTGTTTGATTGAATTGTTGGCTAGTTGTAAATCTTGCATTTGAGTGCAGTATTTCAATGGCGACCTAGGACCAAATTCATCACTCGTAGAACCAAAATCGTCATCATATTCGAATGTCAGTTGGTTGTTGGACATGTTTAAGGTTTTTAAGTTTGTAAGACCAATAAATGTTTGAGGTTTGATGTGAGCTAATAGGTTGTACCTTAGATCCAGGTATTCCAGATTCTTCAACTCGGAAAATAGTCGTCTGAGAAAACACAAACATAATAGATGGAGGCAGGAATGTAAAGAACAAAATGTGCAGGGTTATTTAATTTATAATATTATGACATCATCAGTTAAAGTGTATGTTGTGTGCAAGAGAGAGTTTATGAGTATATACAATAACAGGTCGATCCACAAAGACTGCAAAACGTATTAGAGCTGGTTCTAAAGTTAAAGCTAAGAAAAATGTCATCTAAACAAAGAAGGCCAGAAACATATACTAATGAAAGATTTACCTGGGTTTCAGTTCCTACTTCAAAATTAGTTCATAATGAAATTTGTTGGGAATAATAAAGACAAAAAAGAAGTTAATTACAGTTTTTAAATTGAAAAATTGAGTGAAAATTTGTTAAATAGGTGATATACAAATAATCTTTATAAAATAAACGTATTCGATTTATCTAAGAATATCAATGTTAGTAAGGCTAAATAAAAAAAAAAAACAAAAACAGATTTTATTAACATCAAAATAATAGAAAAATTATTGAAAAAAGCCCTTAATGAAAATTTTAATGCATTCCAAAGTCACCAGGCACAACCTTTCCTTCAACTTGACAAAAAAATGTAGGAAAATACTTGTGTGCAAATTTTGAAAAACTAAAGAGGTTTTTGGATTTAAAATCCTACAGAGTTTCCTCTGCAATATCTGAATATGTAGGTAATTACGCTATTCCTCAGTTGTAAACTAAAATGGAATGTTTAGATTGCAGAACAGAAAAACTCAGGTTTACAATGCACAATTTAAAATTAATTTTGTGTGTAAAGCTATATGAACAAAAGCTTTATTGCAAAAAAAATCACAGAATGATAAATTAAAACTAAAATTATTATTGAAACTTTAAATATTCTAACAGCATTAATGGATTATGAATATATTAAGCAATAATTATCATTCAATAACTTTATTACTCAACCATTAATAAAAGATAGAAATTTATTATAAAAGTGAATATTTTGCCTAAAAAATTATGTAAAAGGGAATTACTAAAGGTGCTAAGAGAAATTCTAGACTTGATAAACGTTTCAGATCTATGAAAACAACGTAATTTTGTAAGCAGGAGAATAAAAATGAATCCATCGTTCTTTACATGCAATTAAAAAAGTAATTCTGGCAAGTTTTGAGAGGAAAAGATTTATTATTACAACTTATTTCATTTAGTGAGTTAGTAAAGTATGAAAAAGGTCTTTTTTCGCATAGTGAGAAACATGATTCCCCCAAATTATCTGACACAGAGTTATTTATAAATAGAATTATTCACTTACTGTGGAAGAACTGTCAATTTGTTGAAGTCTAACCTCAATGTTTTCAGTTTCTTAGTATTTGCAAATAAACTCTCTGGAAACAGATCTATCTGGTTATAACCAAGATCCAGACTAAGCAGGTCTGTACTGTCTCTAAATATTTCCTCTGGAAGAGTGCGCAAGCGATTGCGTGTTAAAATTATCCTGGTAATAGTTGATCCCCAAAGAAGGTCTTCAGGAAGACTTGTCAAATTGCAGCCACTCATTTTGATTTCTCGCAATTTTGTCAGATTTGAAAGTAATCCATTGGGTAAAGTTTTTAAAGTCCTTCTGTTTTCATGAATTTGAAATTTTTCTAATTTAGCATTACTTAACAGGAGTCCAGTGGGTAAGCTTACAAATTCATTTGCATATAAATTAAGAGATTTTAAATGCACCAGATCTGCAAACAGATCAGGTCTTATTGCAGTCAGTCCATTTGAATTCAGATCTAACTCTTCAAGGTTCGCAACATCAGAAAATACCGATCTGTTCAGGTTTGTTAATCTATTTCCCCATAGGTTTAAAAGTCGCAGGTGTGTTAAGTTTCGGAATATTCCTGGCTCCAGCTGTGTTAAGTTATTGCTGCCTAATTCTAACACTTCCAATTTCGGAACATAACGAAATATTCCTTTAGGAAGACGTATGTTGTTATTTTTTAAATCAAGCCAAACTAAATTACCCATATCTTTGAAAACATTTTCTGGTAATCTTGTTAATCCATTCATATTGAGGTTTAAAGTGGTAACGTCATACAGGCCTTCCAGATGTTGTGTTGTTAATGTATCACTTAAGTTGCTAAACGACAGTATTTGCAGAGACTTGACTTTTTTAATCCCCATGCTCTCCATTAGCCTTTTAATTGATGTTTTTGGCAAAGGACATAATCTGAGAAGAAATTTTTCAACATTGCCGACTTCCAATCCTGAAAGAAGGAACAACTCGTCGGGGTTGTCCATTATGTTGCACTGTATCTGGACATATTCGTTGAGCCTGATTTGTACAGCCAAGTCAGGTTGAGCTGGATAAGGGCAAAACAGTTCGTAGGAGCTACTCGTTGGAGTACAACTACAGTTTGAAAATCCGATGCAGTTGAATTCATCTCTCAGTATTTCAGCATTGGCTGATGTAGCTAACCATAGCGTCTGCAGCAACAAAACTCCAATCACACCAAATCCCATTGTTTACCTGAAAAACCGGAAGACATGATTTAGTAAACAGTAATTACGTTATATAACTTCAGTTCTTAGGAACCCTTATATTTAGTTTAAAGTATTTTTACTGACACGGAAAATATTACATTACATAAAATCAAGATTTTGAAGCCCCCGCTGTGTACTAGAGATTCTGATTACATAATTGTTCAAAGTCATAACAGAATAAAGTCATGATTCAATTATGTTTTCTAATATGAATTAAAATCAGCATTACATCAATACCCCGTACTTACGCGATAGGTGGGACCGGGGAATAAGCGTGTAAGTCGAATTCGCATAAGTTGGGGTATAATTTTATATACAGTCACATGAGAATCATGTTTAATTGAAACCAAAGACTAAATAAACTAATAATTTAGACGAAAATGTGTATGTATAAAAATCTTAAATACACAATACAGCAAAAAAGTATATTATATACATACATATCGCAAAGAAGTAAGTAAAAAGAAGTTATTTTGACATAGAAGGCATCATAAAATCTAGTAAATTTGTTTTACGAATTGATGATTTATTTTTCTTCTCATGCATAATTACCTCTTAACTTGCTAATTTTTTTTTTTTTAGTAGCAGAAATACGCTCATTGTTGGAGTCTATGTTTTCCAAAATTTTTTCAGCCTTGCGTAATTAAACTAAGGTCTTTTGTCAACTTTCCATCCATCATTTCATCTTCTACGTCAATGGGGTCTAAAGAATCTGCATTTATAAGATCTTGCTCACACATTTCTATGAGATCATCAATTAATTGTCAGCTCCTGGTTATATAAATCCAGCAATTCTTGAACATCAGCATTATCCATTTCTAAACTGAGTTGTCTGGCAAAACCGAGAACTTCTTCAATCACATCACCAATTTCGTCAGACTCTGGCACTGATTCTGCTTGAGTTTCAGTGGCAAAAAAAAATAACACACCTTTTTCCAAATGGCAAGGTTTTTGTGAAATTTCATTCCGAAATTTCCAATAATTTTCAATGGATTTAAGACATTGAATTGTTTCCAAAAACCTTCAACAGAGAGTTTGTTGTTCTATCTCACAGCGTCATGCAGATGCGCAAATGATCTTCTTGTGTAATAAGCTTTAAATGTTCTGATGACTCCCTGATCCATGGGTTGAAGCAAACTAGTTGAGTTAGGTGGCAAAAATATCACTTTCACGTGTGTCAAATTAGTTAAAGTAGTAGGAGGATGGCCAGGTGCATTGTCAATTAATAGGAATTACTTTAAAAGGAATTTGTTTAGACCGACAATAACGTTCGACTTGAGGTATGAAATGATGACCAAACCCGTCATCAAAAAGGAAGCTGTCACCTTAAACTTCCGATTTGACCTCCAAATCACGGGCTAGCTAGCTTTAGAAATATATTTTAATGCTCTTGGATTTTCTGAGCGATAAACTAGGAGAAGTTGCAACTTACAGTCACCAGCTGTATTAGCGCCAACCATCACTGTCAATCGGTCTTTGGCAGCCTTAAAACTTGGAAATATTCACGGCATATTTCTTCCAAAACAAGCCACTTTCTGCCTAAGTTGGACAGCAGGATTTAAAACCACGTAACTTGGCAATCATGAAATACGGGGTAGAGTAAGTCGAGGTATTACTGTATATAAATAATAAAATTTGTTTGCACTTTTTTTATACATTGTTACATTAACCCATTAAATGTTTAATTAATAAGTCTTATAGTGAATGATATAGATTTTGTGTTACAAATGCAATTATATGAAAACAAAATTATGAAACTGTGTATACAGAGTAAGTAACAACATATGTAGGGCCTATATACCATAATATATGTTGATATATTTTAAAGTAAAAAAAAATTTTTGTTTGGGGCCCAATAGCACTACTTAGCGTAGATAGTATACAAGATGCCTAGATTTAAACAATATATTAAAAAATTTTAAACTCAATTCCTACTTAAATAAAAAAAAAGACAAATTTTATTTTAGTTTTTTTATTTCATAACTACAATTAATCTAAATAAAGTAACATAACCTATCCATTAAAATAGCTGTTCTACCACATAACCTAGAACATAAAATCATCTGTTTTATAAAATCATATGTTATCACTTAAATTAAGCCAAATGGAACAAAATAACTATATTGTGTTCCGATACATTGCCCATTTTTTGAAAATTTTTTCGCCCATATAAACTAAAATTAATTCAATTTAAATTTAATTTTATTAATAAATTATTATTAATTAATATTCGAAAAAACTATTAAAATCAAGTGCCATCCACTTCAAGTTTAAAAAAATGTATTTGAACTTGAGTAAATGAATAAAAAGTATTTTATTAACGATTGAAATTTTGAACAATGTTTATATAGGTAAGGAGAGTGTGAACTAATAGAAAGAATGGAACAAAAAACATTTTGTGGATTTTGTGAGCTATATTGTATGTTTTGAGAAAATTGCTGTTGTTATACATTAGTAGTTATTATTTTAATAACTCGCAACTTGTTTCAAGTACTTTCGAAGGATCAAGTGACATATAATATAAAACAACAAGAATATGTAACATTAGCTGACAAACTACCAAGCCCGCTAATGGGAATGAGTGTGATAAAGTGTGGATGGAGTGCAACAAGTAGCCGGTTGTCAAGAAGCGGACGGGAGACAGGAATAGTAGAATACATACGCAAAAGCATTGCTAGAAATGGGTTTGTCACTTTAGGCAGAGGTTATAGATGGATAAATTATTCAGTTCTCTCCTGATCATTAATTTGAAACTAGAAAGACCATAATTGTTAGAAAATTCGTGCATAATCAGCTTAAATTGGCAACTGATAATATTTGAGGTTTTGTTGATAAAAAGCCTCACAGAATTTGAATTGTTGACGTCCTGGTGAGACGTTGAACAAATAAATACTGATAACTGTTCCGTGGAATTAAAAACTTCATAAACATAAACGGTGATGGTGCCCGTCCAAGCGTAACCTCACAGAAATAGTGATAGATGCGCCGTAGAACAAATTTCATCGAAATATCCAGTAATGTTTCCCGTCCTAGTGAAACTTCTAACAAATAGTGAAACTGCGCCGTAAAATTAAAAGCTCCATCAAAATATGTAGTGATATTGCCCATCCTAGTGAAACTTCAAACAAACCATGATAAATGCGCCGTAAAATTAAAAATTTCATCAAAATATCTAGTGATGTTGCACGTCCTAGTGAAACTTCACACAAATAGTGATAACTGCGCCGAAGAATTAAATCCTCATCAAAATATCCCGTGATATTGCCCGTCCTAGTGAAACTTCAAACAAATCGTGATAAATGGGCCGCAAAATTAAAAACTTAATCAAAATATCTATTGATATTGCACGCCCTAGTGAAACTTCACACACAAATAGTGATTACTGCGCCGTAGAATCTAAAACTTCATCAAAAGATCTAGTGGTATGTGTTTTAATGATAAGGGTCAACTTGCTTTACCATTGAGTAGGCGCATTACGTAGGCTCATTGTATCAAGGAACAAGATTAGCGGTGGGTAATGCGTAAAAATACAAGATCTTTTATCTAAAGTAAAAACTTTTTCGATTATTTTCAAATATCTGTATATTAAGGTATACAAGCCGTATAAATGTGTATTAGCCGAACATAACAACGCAGAACCCGGACCTGCGCAGAGTGAAAGTTTCTACAGGGCTTTGACCTGATATAATGGTTATTTAATGTCCTGCATGTATACGTGTCCATTACACAATATAAACAATTAATCTGTAAACATACAATAATTAATGGCAAACTGAATCGGTTTCTTGTACTGTTCCAATATATTAACTGAAATATTTAAATGAAAACGTGCGAGTCTTTAGATAGAACGCTGCTTAATGGAAGAGAAGTATAAGTTAATTGCAAGTAGGCCTGCCTTTCCTCGTAAACACCTTGATCCTTAATGTTTCATTGGAACTGAATAGTTCCCAATAAACTTTTGTTAATACTTGTTTAAGTGTATAAATATCCCAGATACAATATGGGCTTACAGAAGGCCTATATCGGTGCCAAATTCCTACGCCTTCAGGCCGGGCTTGGCTGCACGCAGTTCTAAGAACCCGTTTCCTTTGCAGGTCATGTTCAGAATAATAAACTTATACCGAAACCCTGGGATTCCCCTGTTCATAAATACACTGATCTTTCCTAAAATAGACTGAAACAAGACAAAACATTATAGGCGCGCGCATTACATTATAACAATATAGATTGCCTACTTTTAACGGTTAAAATGTTAAAAAAATTTAATTTTTAATAATTTTTAAAAATCTAATTACATTGACCGTACTATTTTACGGCTGTAATTCTTTAAAATACATTTAGAATCAGAACCTCGACAAAATTAAATTTTCTTCTTTTATTCATAAAAGAAGGTAAATTTATAGCTTTTATTACAAATTTCTAATTAATCGGAATTTAATTTCAATATTAAATCTCAATCTCTGGCCAAGCTATGTAACTGCATGAATTAAATCGCTACAATGCCAACACACTCTGCAACTTGGGATTTTGTTTCCTTGCTTAAACCAGTTGTCAGGTCAAGTGTTACAGTACTTATTCAAAGTAAAGCGACGGTCCATTGGCCGCCAGAAATCTGACAACACTGCATAGAAGCGCATGACCTTGAGAGCTACATAATTATTGCGAGGAGCATGAGACTAATTGTAGTGAACATGCAAAAGTCATTGTTAGAACAACTCTTGGCCCATTGCAAAAGAAATACATTTTAAAATTATCAAAGGGCACTAAAAATCTACGCTTCCGTATTTACAAATGAAAGAGGTGGTATCTCGGGTCAGTTGGTTCTTTTAAAAAGTGAACATGAAGGCTAAAAAAATTAATTTTGGTTTTTAAAATTATTTTTACATTAGGTTTAATTTTAAAATAATAACTATGAAGATTGATAATAGATAAGGTTTTCTGAAACAGAGCCGCAATAATGTTTCGGGACACATTGCTGCGCCCTGCTGTATACCGCGACTGGACTATCAATATTTTATCCATAGTTTGTTATACACTTCATTAAACATTTAAGATCTTAGCCCAAATCGAGCCTGAAAACGTCCGACTTTGGTATAACTGACAATGCATTAGAACCACAATAATAAGCAATACAATCAGATATTACCTGAATAAAAACCAGTTGTACAAAGTTTCGGTTACTCACGTGAAATCTTCAAAGGATTAGCTTTTAGTACAGTAACGTTACCAATACATTTAAAAACTTTATCAACTTGTTTTATATAAGTTAAGATTTGATTGTATAACTTGTTATTGTAACCCATTGTTACTGTCAACGTGATATTTATATATTGCTGCAATGCTCACAGATTTACTTAATCCCAAAATGGTGGTTATTATAAGTTTATATTTCGTATATAAAGAAATAATATAACCTGGTTTGAAATTCTCTAGAATAGTAATAATTTATATTGTGTTTCTTCTGATGATATATCAGAGCTGAAAAGGCATTGTTGGTCTCTAATTTGGGGAAAGTTATTTATCGTAGTGGTGACGTAAACATAGATCAGTCAATGGCTAGATCGAGAATGCTGTGATGTAACACGGCCTTGACGATGAATGGAACCACAGCTTCCACGCACGGCATTTATATATACTTACATGTTTTCTCAGGCAGACCCTGAGGCTTTAATGCGTTAATAAATTCTAAGAAAAAACAAAAGCACTTTTTAAAATACCAAACTAATTATCCAAACTAAAAATTACAAGCGATTCAACAAAAGTATAATTTTCTAATGCCTTTAAATCTTTGCATCCGTTTCTTTGAGGCCAGAATTGCAACTGGGATATCAATGTGCTAGATATTGTGCCAACATGTCGCACGGTTTTACAGTGTGACCCAAGTCTGATTATACTCCACATTCACGTTATTATAAACATTGCTGCCAACAAGTCCGATTACACTCTGCATTCACAATAAAAAACTTGATTGACTTCCGGTTGTTTGGTGGTTCGTCTTTTTTGGCTCCGTGAAAAGCTGCATCCGTTTTTAAAAGGTATAAAAACTCCCCATTCTTCTTCTCTCTGAGTATTCCATTGTTTCGCCGGAAACTGCCTAATGGGCACCAACCGGAAGTGAATAATGACGGGAGTAGGTAATCCGGATTTAAGACTATGCGATAGCGTTGCAGGAGTCACAGACTGCACAGCATGAGCCTCCACGCACTCATATAGGCGCCGGGTAAGGGGTGTCTACAGTGTGCTGCTAAGCTTTCGTTTAAAGTTGCCTCAGTGAAAATTGCGTGTTTACAAAACTGTCTATGAATGTTAGAAAGGGCCGCAGTGTTCTGTAACGTGACAGCTTGCTCAAAAACATATGTCCATTATAATACAATTAAATAAGTAGTTTATAAATAGAGCGTATAAGGAACAGAGTGTAAGGGAAATGCGTCATCACTTCCTGTTCCTGCTGTAGTTTTATCTCATTTCGCTCTCTGTAACCCAAGTGACTTTGCTTTATCAGTAAGAAGCGTTGAAAGCAATTCCTATTTAATACGTATACAACGTGAATCCTCTGAGAACTTGCGCCAAATTCTAAATACATTTGTAGCCGTAGGCTGTATTAACGCCCTCCAGGAAGCATTAACGCTACTTTTCAAACATTATCCCAAAGAACGTTGGCAAGTCGGGTCGAGGGATAACACTGTACAGTCCAACCATTACAGCCGTCGCGGGACCCTTCCATTCATTAGTTTCGTGTGTGACCCCTTCTTTCAGTATTTTCTATTCTCCTTTCAGTGATACTACACATTTTTTTAAATATGTTTTTGTATAATTAAAACAGATTTTCATTTTGAAGCGCACAGCACGCTTCCGAAACTTGACCCAGAGACAGAGCAAACGACAAGTTTCGCCCTATGTTTGCACTTGCTAGTAGGCCTACATTAACGGTTGTTATAACTGTATATTATTTATATAGCTACTTGATTCCATCGCAATAGAATTTATTGGTAAAAGTAATTATATTAATGGATTTTATAAAATAGATTTGATCCTACTAGTTTCGAAAAGTTATAAAAACTCCTTTTTAAAAATTAAGGAACAATTAATCGATATAGAGATTATAAAGTTAATATTGAAAAATTTCGTTTTAAAGTTTTTTCGTTGCATTTTTCGAAATCGGGATTCATCTATGTTGGTAATGCCCAGAGTAAGAATATGTACCTGTTAATTTTGTGATTAGTTACACAAACCTTGTCTTTTTCATTGATGTATTTTTCGTCTTTCACATTTTATATTTTATTTTAAAACTGTGTCACAAAACCTTCTTCAATTAGTTAGTTTGTGTTGCAAATATCTGAAACTCTGGTGAAACCAGGTAAGGGGCTAGTTAGTGTAAGTAGCTATTGGGAGAAAATTTTATACAAAATGTATCTATTTCTTGTTCAAAACATTTTAGTTTATTCATATCAATGTTTATTATATTATAATCTACGTATTAGTTGTAGTCCATGTACTATACTGAATGTTACTTTAACTGCAACATATTATTAACAATATTTATTAGCAAAAATAGCAGTAACAATTATTCAATCACTTCACACTCTCCTGATATATATCGTATTCAAATTTTCAATCGTTAGTGAAATACTTTTTGTTCATACACTCAATTTCAAATACATTTTTTAAACCTGTAGATGATGACACTTGATGCAATAGGTTATGTTACTTTATTTATATTAATTGTAATTATTTAATAAAAAGTAACTAAAAAAAATTATGTTTGTTGACCCCAGTTGGTATAGACTTTAATACATTTCTGTTTATTTTACTTGTTTTACTGTACTTTTATATATACAAATAAAGGAAAAAATATTATATTTAAAATCCAATATATTTGTGTGTGTGTGTGTGTGTGTGTGTGTGTGTGTGTGTGTGTGTGCTTTGGCACACTAAAACATGAAGTGTAGAGGTACAAAACTGCATTGTAGCTTTCGTGTTTCCCAGCCGATCTGTTACCTCCACCCACGGCTTTTATAAAGCAATCGGTATATTGAGAGATTAGGAGATGTAGGGAAGTATGCTTTGGCACGCTAATACCCGGAGTGTGGAGGTACAAAACTGTATTGTAGTTTTCGTGCCTCCTAGACGAGCTGTTACCTCTACTCACGGCTTTTGTAAAGCAATCGGTATATTGAGAGGTTAGGAGAGGATGTAGAGAAGTAGGCTTTCTAATACCTGGAGAGTGGAGGTACAAAACTGTATTGTAGCTTTCGTGCCTCATAGACGAACTGTTTCCCCTACCCACGGCTTTTGTAAAGCAATCGGTATATTGAGAGGTTAGGAGAGATCTAGGGAAGTAGGGCTGGCACGCTAATTCCCGGAGTGTGGAGGTACAAAACTGTATTGTAGTTTTCGTGCCTCCTAGACGAGCTGTTACCTCTACTCACGGCTTTTGTAAAGCAATCGGTATATTGAGAGGTTAGGAGAGGATGTAGAGAAGTAGGCTTTGGCGCGCTAATACCCGGAGTGTGGAGGTACAAAACTGCATTGTAGCTTTCGTGTTTCCCAGCCGATCTGTTACCTCTACTCACGGCTTTTGTAAAGCAATCGGTATATTGAGAGATTACTAGATGTAAGTAATTAGGCTTTGGCGCGCTAATACCCGGAGTGTGGAGGTACAAAACTGCATTGTAGCTTTCGTGTTTCCCAGCCGATCTGTTACCTCCACCCACGGCTTTTGTAAAGCAATCGGTATACTGAGAGATTAGGAGATGTAGAGAAGTAGGCTTTGGCATGCTAATACCTGGAGAGTGGAGGTACCCAACTGTATTGTAGCTTTCGTGATTCATAGACGAACTGTTTCCCCTACCCACGGCTTTTGTAAAGGAATCGGTATATTGAGAGGTTAGGAGAGATCTAGGGAAGTAGGGCTGGCACGCTAATACCCGGAGTGTGGAGGTACCCATCTGTATGGTAGCTTTCGTGCCTCATAGACGAACTGTTTCGCCTACCCACGGCTTTTCTAGAGCAATCGGTATATTGAGAGATTAGGAGAGGATGTAGAGAAGTAGGCTTCGGCACGCTAATACCTGGAGAGTGGAGGTACAAAACTGTATTGTAGCTTTCGTGCCTCCTAGACGAGCTGATACCTCTACTCACGGCTTTTGTAAAGCAATCGGTATATTGAGAGATTAATAGATGTAAAGAATTAGGCTATGGCGCGCTAAAACCCGGAGTGTGGAGGTACAAAACTGCATTGCAGCTTTCGTGTTTCCCAGCCGATCTGTTACCTCCACCCACGGCTTTTGTAAAGCAATCGGTATATTGAGAGATTAGGAGATGTAGAGAAGTAGGCTTTGGCATGCTAATACCTGGAGAGTGGAGGTACCCAACTGTATTGTAGCTTTCGTGATTCATAGACGAACTGTTTCCCCTACCCACGGCTTTTGTAAAGGAATCGGTATATTGAGAGGTTAGGAGAGATCTAGGGAAGTAGGGCTGGCACGCTAATACCCGGAGTGTGGAGGTACCCATCTGTATGGTAGCTTTCGTGCCACCTAGACGAGCTGATGCCTCTACTCACGGCTTTTTTAGAGCAATCGGTATATTGAGAGATTAGGAGAGGATGTAGAGAAGTAGGCTTTGGCACGCTAATACCTGGAGAGTGGAGGTACAAAACTGTATTGTAGCTTTCGTGTTTCCCAGCCGATCTGTTACCTCCACCCACGGCTTTTATAAAGCAATCGGTATATTGAGAGATTAGGAGATGTAGGGAAGTATGCTTTGGCACGCTAATACCCGGAGTGTGGAGGTACAAAACTGTATTGTAGTTTTCGTGCCTCCTAGACGAGCTGTTACCTCTACTCACGGCTTTTGTAAAGCAATCGGTATATTGAGAGGTTAGGAGAGGATGTAGAGAAGTAGGCTTTGGCGCGCTAATACCCGGAGTGTGGAGGTACAAAACTGCATTGTAGCTTTCGTGTTTCCCAGCCGATCTGTTACCTCCACCCACGGCTTTTGAAAAGCAATCGGTATATTGAGAGATTACTAGATGTAAGTAATTAGGCTTTGGCGCGCTAATACCCGGAGTGTGGAGGTACAAAACTGAATTGTAGCTTTCGTGTTTCCCAGCCGATCTGTTACCTCCACCCACGGCTTTTGTAAAGCAATCGGTATACTGAGAGATTAGGAGATGTAGAGAAGTAGGCTTTGGCATGCTAATACCTGGAGAGTGGAGGTACCCAACTGTATTGTAGCTTTCGTGATTCATAGACGAACTGTTTCCCCTACCCACGGCTTTTGTAAAGGAATCGGTATATTGAGAGGTTAGGAGAGATCTAGGGAAGTAGGGCTGGCACGCTAATACCCGGACTGTGGAGGTACCCATCTGTATGGTAGCTTTCGTGCCTCATAGACGAACTGTTTCCCCTACCCACGGCTTTTCTAGAGAAATCGGTATATTGAGAGATTAGGAGAGGATGTAGAGAAGTAGGCTTCGGCACGCTAATACCTGGAGAGTGGAGGTACAAAACTGTATTGTAGCTTTCGTGCCTCCTAGATGAGCTGATACCTCTACTCACGGCTTTTGTAAAGCAATCGGTATATTGAGAGATTACTAGATGTAAAGAATTAGGCTTTGGCGCGCTAAAACCCGGAGTGTGGAGGTACAAAACTGCATTGTAGCTTTCGTGTTTCCCAGCCGATCTGTTACCTCCACCCACGGCTTTTGTAAAGCAATCGGTATATTGAGAGATTAGGAGATGTAGAGAAGTAGGCTTTGGCATGCTAATACCTGGAGAGTGGAGGTACCCAACTGTATTGTAGCTTTCGTGATTCATAGACGAACTGTTTCCCCTACCCACGGCTTTTGTAAAGGAATCGGTATATTGAGAGGTTAGGAGAGATCTAGGGAAGTAGGGCTGGCACGCTAATACCCGGAGTGTGGAGGTACCCATCTGTATGGTAGCTTTCGTGCCACCTAGACGAGCTGATGCCTCTACTCACGGCTTTTTTAGAGCAATCGGTATATTGAGAGATTAGGAGAGGATGTAGAGAAGTAAGCTTTGGCACGCTAATACCTGGAGAGTGGAGGTACAAAACTGTATTGTAGCTTTCGTGTTTCCCAGCCGATCTGTTACCTCCACCCACGGCTTTTATAAAGCAATCGGTATATTGAGAGATTAGGAGATGTAGGGAAGTATGCTTTGGCACGCTAATACCCGGAGTGTGGAGGTACAAAACTGTATTGTAGTTTTCGTGCCTCCTAGACGAGCTGTTACCTCTACTCACGGCTTTTGTAAAGCAATCGGTATATTGAGAGGTTAGGAGAGGATGTAGAGAAGTAGGCTTTGGCGCGCTAATACCCGGAGTGTGGAGGTACAAAACTGCATTGTAGCTTTCGTGTTTCCCAGCCGATCTGTTACCTCCACCCACGGCTTTTGAAAAGCAATCGGTATATTGAGAGATTACTATATGTAAGTAATTAGGCTTTGGCGCGCTAATACCCGGAGTGTGGAGGTACAAAACTGAATTGTAGCTTTCGTGTTTCCCAGCCGATCTGTTACCTCTACTCATGGCTTTTGTAAAGCAATCGTATATTGAGAGATTATGAGAGGATGTAGGGAAGTAGGCTTTGGCACGCTAATACCCGGAGTGTGGAGGTACAAAACTGTATTGTAGCTTTCGTGTTTCCCAGTCGAGCTGTTACCTCCACCCACGGCTTTTGTAAAGCAATCGGTATATTGAGGAATTAGGAGAGGGTGTAGGGAAGTAGGCTTTGGCACACTAATACTCGAAGTGTGGAGATACAACACTGTATTGTAGCTTTCGTGCCTCCTAGACGAGCTGTTACCTCCATTAATGGCTTTTGTAAAACAATCGGAATATTGAGCGATTAGGAGAGGATGTAGGGAAGTAGGCTTTGACACGCCAATACCCGAAGTGTGGAGGTGCAAACTGTATTGTAGCCTCATGTTTCCTAGACGATCTGATACCTCTACTCATGGCTTTTGTAAAAGCCTATCGGTATATTGAGAGATTAGGGGAGAATGTAGGGAAATAGGCATTGGCACGCTAATACACGAAGTGTGGAAGTACACAACTGTGTAGTAGCTTTCGTGTCTCCTAGCTGAGTTGTTACCTCCTCTCAAGACTTTTGTAAAGCAATCTTTATATTGAGAGATTAGGAGAGGATGTAGGGAAATAGGCATTGGCACGCTAATACACGAAGAGTGGAAGTACACAAATGTGTAGTAGCTTTCGTGTCTCCTAGCTGAGTTGTTACCTCCTCTCAAGACTTTTGTAAAGCAATCTTTATATTGAGAGATTAGGAGAGGATGTAGGGAAATAGGCATTGGCACGCTAATACACGAAGAGTGGAAGTACACAACTGTGTTGTAGCTTTCGTGTCTCCTAGCTGAGCTGTAACCTCCACTTATGGCTAGAAAATAATAAATGTTTGTTAAATAAATGAGAAAGAAATGTTGATGATCAAGTCAAAGTTATTTATTGTAATAATAAAACTTTTCGGGAACTAGTTCGTTGCCCTAAAACAATATTACGTTGGTTAGTATTTTATTGGTGTTAATTTGTATTGTTGATCTTTTTTGTGTTTATGTAGTTACTTTTGTGTATTTTGTATGTTAATATTGTTGTTCTCTTAGTGTTGTTACTGTTAATTTTTTAGATGATTTTATGGCTCTCACTACTTTTGTAGGTTATTGCACTAAATCGTTGACTAAATTTTATTGAATTTTATAGAGTTTTAAATTACAACAATAAGTGTACTAGTATTTTGTAAGTGAAGTTAAAAGCAATGTAATATTGTTTTCAAGCTTGATATGGGCAGCCAATTATTTGCCGAAACTTTGCATTGTTAAAATAAATATCTTAAACTCGATGATGATTTATTTAATAGTTAATTTTATCGTTTATTAAATACTTAATTCGAGTGCTTAAATAAATGCGAATAACATCTTGTTATTGTAAACCATTAAAGCCAGAGGGCAGGAAAGATTTTGTATCGGCTTCCTTGGGACTGTATAATTTAATTGAAGATTCGTTTATTTATTGGGCGTTTACTGGCCAGCATTACGTAGGCTTAACGGGTTAACAAGTCAGAAATAAGGATCGGATACAGGCTTGATATGAGGTCGTGTCCCGAGCCATCAACCTGTTACACATTAGGGTCAGCTTGTTGGCATTGAGTAACATACACTTATAAAAAAAGTGATTGCCTATAACGAAGGTAAGTGACGTTTTATGAAGCGTAGCCAGTAATCAGACTTGAAGTTGCCCGATCAACATGAGACAACACCCAATTGTTTGTTTAGTAGTAATTAAGAAAACCCTATCAACGTTTTTCCCATATAATGCGTATTTATTAGAACTACGTCTTTAAGTGGAGTAATCGGCGATGCGTCATTTTGGGATTTTCTCGCAGGGCTGTCCCAGCCTATTCATAGGCCCAGGCCGGTCCTAATCCCCCAGCTACCTGGCTTCCCTCAATTTAACCTGAGACGCCGCATAGTAACACATGGCAAGGCTTGAAGCAGAGAGCCTACGAGGGGAACTTCAAGGCGTCGCTTCGGTCGGTGTAGAAGTCCACTGTCTTCACAGTTTTAGTAAAAAAACAAGTAATGTAAACAAACATGTCTAAAGTCAATTCCTACTCAGGGGAACAAAGAAAAGTTTTATTTGAGTTACTTTTTATTAAATAGTTACAGTTAATATAAATAAATTCACATACCAATTCGTTAAAACAGCTGTTCTACTACATAACCTATAACATGAAATCAGCTGTTTTATGAAATCATATGTTAACACTTATTTTAAGCCAAATGGAGCAAAATAACTGGCCTATATTGCATAACTTGCACCTTTTGTGAAAGTTTTTGTCCAATATAAAACTAAAATTAATTCATTTAATGAACTAATTTAAAAAAACTATTAGCAACAAGTGTCATTCACTACAAGTATGAAAAATGTGTTTGAACTTGAGTTGATGAATAGAAAGTATTTCTATTCAGTTAATACTGAATATTTTTTTGATTAAGTTGTTTAATATCATTCTAACCAGTTTGAATTTTTAATCATTTCCGGATATAGTACTAACTGGTCATGTCTGCATTCAAAATTTCTGCATTTCTCTAATGAGCTTATCGTTTAATAAGGTTCATGCAGAGGGGCATACGTTCTGAAACGAATGACAAACAAGTAATATAAACACAAATTTTATAGTCAATTTCTACTTATGCCAAGGGAAAAAATTAGTTTAGTTACTTTATATTAAATAATTACAATTAATATGAATAAAGTAATATAACCTATGTGATGAACCAGCTGTTCTACCACTCAACCTTTAACATAAAATCAGCTGTTTTACGAAATCATATGTTAATCATTTATTTCAAGTCAAATGGGACAAAATAACTATATTGCATACCTTGCCCTTTTAGTGAAAGTTTTTGTCCCATGTTAAACTAAAATTAATTCATTTTAAATTTATTTAATGAACTAATTTTTTTAAAAACTGTATTAACATCAGTTATCATCAACTGCAAGTTTAAGAAATTCAACTTCAGTGGATGAATAGAAAGTGTTTTATTAACGACTGAAAATTTGAACAGGATATACGTAAAGAGATTGAAAACTTATATATGAGGAGTTGAATGAGATTGTCAAATAGTAGGCCTAGATTCAAGCAAAACTTGCGACTCTTGACATTTATAATCCTATGACACGGGTTATAACTATAATCTCACATATATATTAAAATATAGCATTTTAGAATATATACGATGAAGTAAATTTCAATAAATTTAGTTGCTTCGTTGCAAAGGTGTAAAAACAAATGGCACAGAATGGCCCAAACCAACCCTAATTGGCAATGTAAATAATGCTGCACATAACGTTAGCAGACAGGCCTTAACAATGTTATCGTGTAATGATGATCGACTGACCTCTGCCCTCCCATGGACAAGGGGCAGTGTTTGTTACAACAGCAATTAAGATTAAGAGCGAAGGTCGTTAGGAAAAAAATTAATACAAACATTCATTCGGAAGCGTTAGGTAAGTTAGTGGTATTTCCATTTTTTTCTAAGTTCTAAATAAGAGGTTTTATTTTCCGTTAGTTGTCTCAACTTGTGAAATTCTCTACACTGCAATACGCAGACTGAAACACTGAAACAAGGCCCACATTAAATGCAAACTAAGAAGGGTCGTAAACTGTTCCTTCTAGAGACGGGGGTCTAGAATCCAGCGGGATTTCCGTTAAGTTTCTATTATGCGCCTTTCTATTGTCCTAAGCCCCCTGTGCTGCCCTGTGTACACCTACTGGGATGAGGCCAGGTTGTCGGCCTGAATCATTGCGTATAACGGCCAATACAATTTAGGGAGTATATTCCCTTACTAAAGTAAATGTACAGGCGCGTATACAGCGACTTGCTTGGGGGGGGGGGCGATCGATGCAGTATATATATATATATATATATATATATATATATATATATATATGTGTGTGTGTGTGTGTGTGCGTGCGCGCGAGCGCGCATATGTAAAAACATAGAACAGAAAAAGTTCTTTCTACGCTTGCGTTAGAAATCGGTAGCGTGATAAAGATTCGTAGCAAATTAGACTTTTTAATAAATAATTCTTCCAGTTTCGATAACACTTATGGCTAGAGAATATTATTAATTTCATAATAAGCTATTATTATAAAAACGGTTTATTAATTAATATAAGTAGTTATTCTTCCAACACGAACAATTCCGGAGTCAACTGCGAATATTACACTTGCAAAATTACGTATTGAAAATCATATGTTCGAGACTAAGCTTCACTAGCGCTATCTGTTGTTAAAACGTTTAGACGTTTACGAGGGTATGCCGAGGGAACGCGTCACATTTTCAAATTAAAAATTAAAATTTTATTTTTTATTTACAATAAAAGACGAATTAACTTAAGTAAAAGTATAATTTAATAGAAAGTCCTAATTTAATAATATATTGTCGATTTTTAACCCAAAGTTCTTGAGGGTTGGGGGAGGCGATCGCCCAATCCCCCCCTTGGATACGCGCCTGATGTAACACACTATACACTCACACTCCATGAGACCGCTCATGGAAATAACCGCTATTCAGTGGTTTTACTTAGAGATGAAAATAAAATTTAATAATTTAGTTTGTGGGAGAAGTTTACCACTTTTATTAACTAATCGGTAAACTTCTATTTGTTTATAGAACGTCATTGCGGCATCTGGATACATTAACACTGCCGGCAGGTAGAATGCGTGACCAGGGATGTTTGTATTAGATCAGTAGCTAGCAAGGACCTTTTGTTTTATAGGAATAGATAGATGATTTTTGTTTTATAGGAACGGATAGATGATAGTATGTTATGCTTGAGGGGGTTGTTTTACGCAACACTAAACGGTAATCTTCTATCTCTGTATACCAGAGAAGGTCTTTGTTGCGTCAGGATACCTTAATACTACCTGCAGGTAGAATATGTGACCATGGCTGTTTGTATTAGACCAATAGTTAGCAAATGCGTTTTGTTTGGTAGGAACAGTTAGATGATAGTATCTTATGCTAGAGGGGGCGGTTTTACGCAACACTAATCGGTAATCTTCCATCTCATTTGATCAGAGAAGACCTTTGCGGCGTCAGGATACCTTAACACTACCTGCAGGTAGAATACGTGACCATGGCTGTTTGTATTAGACCAATAGTTAGCAAAGGCGTTTTGTTTGGTAGGAACAGTTAGATGATAGTATCTTATGCTAGAGGGGGCGGTTTTACGCAACACTAATCGGTAATTTTTCATCTCATTTGATCAGAGAAGACCTTTGCGGCGTCAGGATACCTTAACACTACCTGCAGGTAGAATACGTGACCGTTAACAGGTGTTTGTATTAGACCAGTAGCTAGCAAGGACATTTTGTTTACTAGGAATAGTTAGTAATATATAAAGTAAATGCGTGTCACCTGTTAGTCAGTGGCTGGAAGAGAATCTAAACAAAGAATAACTAATAACGGAGAAAACTCGTCAATGCTTGACTTAGTGCGCCCATACACTGACTTCGGGGCATCCAACTCCCTTCTTTTCTGACTGACTGACTTACAAAACCATATAAAGCAAAAGCTTGTCACCTGTCAGTCAGTGGCTAGAAGAGAACCTAAGCAAAGAATAACTAATAACGGAGAAAACTCGTCAATGCTTGACTTAGTGCGCCCATACACTGACTTCGGGGCATCCAACTCCCTTCTTTTCTGACTGACTGACTTACAAAACCATATAAAGCAAAAGCTTGTCACCTGTCAGTCAGTGGCTAGAAGAGAACCTAAGCAAAGAATAACTAATAACGGAGAAAACTCGTCAATGCTTGACTTAGTGCGCCCATACACTGACTTCGGGGCATCCAACTACCTTCTTTTCTGACAGACTAACTTACAAAACCATATAAAGTAAAAGCTTGTCACCTGTCAGACAGTGGCTGGAAGAGAACCTAAGCAAAGAATAACTAATAACGGAGGAAACTCGTCAATGCTTGACTTAGTGCGCCCATACACTGACTTCGGGGCATCCAACTCCCTTCTTTTCTGACTGACTTACTTACAAAACCATATAAAGTAAAAGCTTGTCACCTGTCAGACAGTGGCTGGAAGAGAACCTAAGCAAAGAATGACTAATAACGGAGGAAACTCGTCAATGCTTGACTTAGTGCGCCCATACACTGACTTCGGGGCATCCAACTCCCTTCTTTTCTGACTGACTGACTTACAAAAGCATATAAAGTAAAAGCTTGTCACCTGTCAGACAGTGGCTGGAAGAGAACCTAAGCAAAGAATGACTAATAACGGAGGAAACTCGTCAATGCTTGACTTAGTGCGCCCATACACTGACTTCGGGGCATCCAACTCCCTTCTTTTCTGACTGACTGACTTACAAAACCATATAAAGTAAAAGCTTGTCACCTGTCAGACAGTGGCTGGAAGAGAACCTAAGCAAAGAATAACTAATAACGGAGGAAACTCGTCAATGCTTGACTTAGTGCGCCCATACACTGACTTCGGGGCATCCAACTCCCTTCTTTTCTGACTGACTTACTTACAAAACCATATAAAGTAAATGCGCGTCACCTGTTAGTCAGTGGCTGGAAGAGAATCTAAACAAAGAATAACTAATAACGGGGGAAACTCGTCAATGCTTGACTTAGTGCGCCCATACACTGACTTCAAGGCATCCAACTCCCTTCTTTTCTGACTGACTTACTTACAAAACCATATAAAGTAAAAGCTTGTCACCTGTCAGACAGTGGCTGGAAGAGAACCTAAGCAAAGAATAACTAATAACGGGGGAAACTCGTCAATGCTTGACTTAGTGCGCCCATGCACTGACTTCGGGGCATCCAACTCCCTTCTTTTCTGACTGACTGACTTACACAACCATATAAAGTAAAAGCTTGTCACCTGTTAGTCAGTGGCTGGAAGAGAATCTAAGCAAAGAATGACTAATAACGGAGGAAACTCGTCAATGCTTGACTTAGTGCGCCCATACACTGACTTCGGGGCATCCAACTCCCTTCTTTTCTGACTGACTTACTTACAAAACCATATAAAGTAAATGCGTGTCACCTGTTAGTCAGTGGCTGGAAGAGAATCTAAGCAAAGAATGACTAATAACGGAGGAAACTCGTCAATGCTTGACTTAGTGCGCCCATACACTGACTTCGGGGCATCCAACTCCCTTCTTTTCTGACTGACTTACTTACAAAACCATATAAAGTAAATGCGTGTAACCTGTTAGTCAGTGGCTGGAAGAGAATCTAAACAAAGAATAACTAATAACGGGGGAAACTCGTCAATGCTTGACTTAGTGCGCCCATACACTGACTTCGGGGCATCCAACTCCCTTCTTTTCTGACTGACTGACTTACAAAACCATATAAAGTAAAAGCTTGTCACCTGTCAGACAGTGGCTGGAAGAGAACCTAAGCAAAGAATGACTAATAACGGGGGAAACTCGTCAATGCTTGACTTAGTGCGCCCATACACTGACTTCGGGGCATCCAACTCCCTTCTTTTCTGACTGACTGACTTACAAAACCATATAAAGTAAAAGCTTGTCACCTGTCAGACAGTGGCTGGAAGAGAACCTAAGCAAAGAATGACTAATAACGGAGAAAACTCGTCAATGCTTGACTTAGTGCGCCCATACACTGACTTCGGGGCATCCAACTCCCTTCTTTTCTGACTGACTGACTTACAAAACCATATAAAGTAAAAGCTTGTCACCTGTCAGACAGTGGCTGGAAGAGAACCTAAGCAAAGAATGACTAATAACGGAGGAAACTCGTCAATGCTTGACTTAGTGCGCCCATACACTGACTTCTGGGCATCCAACTCCCTTCTTTTCTGACTGACTGACTTACAAAACCATATAAAGTAAAAGCTTGTCACCTGTCAGACAGTGGCTGGAAGAGAACCTAAGCAAAGAATAACTAATAACGGAGGAAACTCGTCAATGCTTGACTTAGTGCGCCCATACACTGACTTCGGGGCATCCAACTCCCTTCTTTTCTGACTGACTTACTTACAAAACCATATAAAGTAAAAGCTTGTGACCTGTCAGACAGTGGCTGGAAGAGAACCTAAGCAAAGAATAACTAATAACGGGGGAAACTCGTCAATGCTTGACTTAGTGCGCCCATGCACTGACTTCGGGGCATCCAACTCCCTTCTTTTCTGACTGACTGACTTACACAACCATATAAAGTAAAAGCTTGTCACCTGTCAGACAGTGGCTGGAAGAGAACCTAAGCAAAGAATAACTAATAACGGAGGAAACTCGTCAATGCTTGACTTAGTGCGCCCATACACTGACTTCGGGGCATCCAACTCCCTTCTTTTCTGACTGACTTACTTACACAACCATATAAAGTAAAAGCTTGTCACCTGTCAGACAGTGGCTGGAAGAGAACCTAAGCAAAGAATGACTAATAACGGGGGAAACTCGTCAATGCTTGACTTAGTGCGCCCATACACTGACTTCGGGGCATCCATCTCCCTTCTTTTCTGACTGACTGACTTACAAAACCATATAAAGTAAATGCGTGTCACCTGTTAGTCAGTGGCTGGAAGAGAATCTAAACAAAGAATAACTAATAACGGAGGAAACTCGTCAATGCTTGACTTAGTGCGCCCATACACTGACTTCGGGGCATCCATCTCCCTTCTTTTCTGACTGACTTACTTACAAAACCATATAAAGTAAATGCGTGTCACCTGTTAGTCAGTGGCTGGAAGAGAATCTAAACAAAGAATAACTAATAACGGAGGAAACTCGTCAATGCTTGACTTAGTGCGCCCATACACTGACTTCGGGGCATCCATCTTCCTTCTTTTCTGACTGACTTACTTACAAAACCATATAAAGTAAATGCGTGTCACCTGTTAGTCAGTGGCTGGAAGAGAATCTAAACAAAGAATAACTAATAACGGAGAAAACTCGTCAATGCTTGACTTAGTGCGCCCATACACTGACTTCGGGGCATCCATCTCCCTTCTTTTCTGACTGACTTACTTACAAAACCATATAAAGTAAATGCGTGTCACCTGTTAGTCAGTGGCTGGAAGAGAATCTAAACAAAGAATAACTAATAACGGAGGAAACTCGTCAATGCTTGACTTAGTGCGCCCATACACTGACAACGGGGCATCCATCTCCCTTCTTTTCTGACTGACTTACTTACAAAACCATATAAAGTAAAAGCTTGTCACCTGTCAGACAGTGGCTGGAAGAGAACCTAAGCAAAGAATAACTAATAACGGGGGAAACTCGTCAATGCTTGACTTAGTGCGCCCATACACTGACTTCGGGGCATCCATCTCCCTTATTTTCTGACTGACATACTTACAAAACCATATAAAGTAAATGCGTGTCACCTGTTAGTCAGTGGCTGGAAGAGAATCTAAACAAAGAATAACTAATAACGGGGGAAACTCGTCAATGCTTGACTTAGTGCGCCCATACACTGACTTCGGGGCATCCATCTCCCTTCTTTTCTGACTGACTGACTTACACAACCATATAAAGTAAAAGCTTGTCACCTGTCAGACAGTGCCTGGAAGAGAACCTAAGCAAAGAATAACTAATAACGGAGAAAACTCGTCAATGCTTGACTTAATGCGCCCATACACTGACTTCGGGTCATCCAACTCCCTTCTTTTCTGACAGACTTACTTACACAACCATATAAAGTAAAAGCTTGTCACCTGTCAGACAGTGGCTGGAAGAGAACCTAAGCAAAGAATAACTAATAACGGAGAAAACTCGTCAATGCTTGACTTAGTGCGCCCATACACTGACTTCGGGGCATCCAACTCCCTTCTTTTCTGACTGACTTACTTACAAAACCATATAAAGTAAATGCGTGTCACCTGTTAGTCAGTGGCTGGAAGAGAATCTAAACAAAGAATAACTAATAACGGAGGAAACTCGTCAATGCTTGACTTAGTGCGCCCATGCACTGACTTCGGGGCATCCATCTCCCTTCTTTTCTGACTGACTTACTTACAAAACCATATAAAGTAAATGCGTGTCACCTGTTAGTCAGTGGCTGGAAGAGAACCTAAACAAAGAATAACTAATAACGGAGGAAACTCGTCAATGCTTGACTTAGTGCGCCCATGCACTGACTTCGGGGCATCCAACTCCCTTCTTTTCTGACTGACTTACTTACAAAACCATATAAAGTAAATGCGTGTCACCTGTTAGTCAGTGGCTGGAAGAGAATCTAAACAAAGAATAACTAATAACGGGGGAAACTCGTCAATGCTTGACTTAGTGCGCCCATACACTGACTTCGGGGCATCCATCTCCCTTCTTTTCTGACTGACTGACTTACAAAACCATATAAAGTAAATGCGTGTCACCTGTTAGTCAGTGGCTGGAAGAGAATCTGAACAAAGAATAACTAATAACGGGGGAAACTCGTCAATGCTTGACTTAGTGCGCCCATACACTGACTTCGGGGCATCCATCTCCCTTATTTTCTGACTGACTTACTTACAAAACCATATAAAGTAAATGCGTGTCACCTGTTAGTCAGTGGCTGGAAGAGAATCTAAACAAAGAATAACTAATAACGGGGGAAACTCGTCAATGCTTGACTTAGTGCGCTCATACACTGACTTCGGGGCATCCATCTCCCTTCTTTTCTGACTGACTGACTTAAACAACCATATAAAGTAAAAGCTTGTCACCTGTCAGACAGTGGCTGGAAGAGAACCTAAGCAAAGAATAACTAATAACGGAGAAAACTCGTCAATGCTTGACTTAGTGCGCCCATACACTGACTTCGGGGCATCCAACTCCCTTCTTTTCTGACTGACTTACTTACAAAACCATATAAAGTAAATGCGTGTCACCTGTTAGTCAGTGGCTGGAAGAGAATCTAAACAAAGAATAACTAATAACGGAGAAAACTCGTCAATGCTTGACTTAGTGCGCCCATACACTGACTTCGGGTCATCCAACTCCCTTCTTTTCTGACTGACTGACTTACACAACCATATAAAGTAAAAGCTTGTCACCTGTCAGACAGTGGCTGGAAGAGAACCTAAGCAAAGAATAACTAATAACGGAGAAAACTCGTCAATGCTTGACTTAGTGCGCCCATACACTGACTTCGGGGCATCCAACTCCCTTCTTTTCTGACTGACTGACTTACACAACCATATAAAGTAAAAGCTTGTCACCTGTCAGACAGTGGCTGGAAGAGAACCTAAGCAAAGAATAACTAATAACGGAGAAAACTCGTCACTGCTTGACTTAGTGCGCCCATAAACTGACTTCGGGGCATCCAACTCCCTTCTTTTCTGACTGACTTACTTACAAAACCATATAAAGTAAATGCGTGTCACCTGTTAGTCAGTGGCTGGAAGAGAATCTAAACAAAGAATAACTAATAACGGGGAAACTCGTCAATGCTTGACTTAGTGCGCCCATACACTGACTTCGGGGCATCCAACTCCCTTCTTTTCTGACTGACTGACTTACACAACCATATAAAGTAAAAGCTTGTCACCTGTTAGTCAGTGGCTGGAAGAGAATCTAAACAAAGAATAACTAATAACGGGGAAACTCGTCAATGCTTGACTTAGTGCGCCCATACACTGACTTCGGGGCATCCAACTCCCTTCTTTTCTGACTGACTGACTTACACAACCATATAAAGTAAAAGCTTGTCACCTGTTAGTCAGTGGCTGGAAGAGAATCTAAACAAAGAATAACTAATAACGGGGAAACTCGTCAATGCTTGACTTAGTGCGCCCATAAACTGACTTCGGGGCATCCAACTCCCTTCTTTTCTGACTGACTTACTTACAAAACCATATAAAGTAAAAGCTTGTCACCTGTTAGTCAGTGGCTGGAAGAGAATCTAAACAAAGAATAACTAATAACGGGGGAAACTCGTCAATGCTTGACTTAGTGCGCCCATACACTGACTTCGGGGCATCCATCTCCCTTCTTTTCTGACAGACTTACTTACAAAACCATATAAAGTAAATGCGTGTCACCTGTTAGTCAGTGGCTGGAAGAGAATCTAAACAAAGAATAACTAATAACGGGGGAAACTCGTCAATGCTTGACTTGGTGCGCCCATACACTGACTTCGGGGCATCCATCTCCCTTCTTTTCTGACTGACTGACTTACAAAACCATATAAAGTAAAAGCTTGTCACCTGTCAGACAGTGGCTGGAAGAGAACCTAAGCAAAGAATAAGTAATAACGGAGAAAACTCGTCAATGCTTGACTTAGTGCGCCCATATACTGACTTCGGGGCATCCAACTCCCTTCTTTTCTGACTGACTAACTTACAAAACCATATAAAGTAAATGCGTGTCACCTGTTAGTCAGTGGCTGGAAGAGAATCTAAACAAAGAATAACTAATAACGGGGGAAACTCGTCAATGCTTGACTTAGTGCGCCCATACACAGACTTCGGGGCATCCAACTCCCTTCTTTTCTGACTGACTTACTTACAAAACCATATAAAGTAAATGCGTGTCACCTGTTATTCAGTGGCTGGAAGAGAACCTAAGCAAAGAATAACTAATAACGGAGGAAACTCGTCAATGCTTGACTTAGTGCGCCCATACACTGACTTCGGGGCATCCATCTCCCTTCTTTTCTGATTGACTGACTTACAAAACCATATAAAGTAAATGCGTGTCACCTGTCAGTCAGTGGCTGGAAGAGAACCTAAGCAAAGAATAACTAATAACGGAGAAAACTCGTCAATGCTTGACTTAGTGCGCCCATACACTGACTTCGGGGCATCCATCTCCCTTCTTTTCTGACTGACTGACTTACAAAACCATATAAAGTAAATGCGTGTCACCTGTCAGTCAGTGGCTGGAAGAGAATCTAAACAAAGAATAACTAATAACGGGGAAACTCGTCAATGCTTGACTTAGTGCGCCCATAAACTGACTTCGGGGCATCCAACTCCCTTCTTTTCTGACTGACTTACTTACAAAACCATATAAAGTAAAAGCTTGTCACCTGTTAGTCAGTGGCTGGAAGAGAATCTAAACAAAGAATAACTAATAACGGGGGAAACTCGTCAATGCTTGACTTAGTGCGCCCATACACTGACTTCGGGGCATCCAACTCCCTTCTTTTCTGACAGACGTACTTACAAAACCATATAAAGTAAAAGCTTGTCACCTGTCAGACAGTGGCTGGAAGAGAACCTAAGCAAAGAATGACTAATAACGGAGGAAACTCGTCAATGCTTGACTTAGTGCGCCCATACACTGACTTCGGGGCATCCAACTCCCTTCTTTTCTGACAGACTTGCTTACAAAACCATATAAAGTAAAAGCTTGTCACCTGTCAGACAGTGGCTGGAAGAGAACCTAAGCAAAGAATGACTAATAACGGAGAAACTCGTCAATGCTTGACTTAGTGCGCCCATACACTGACTTCGGGGCATCCAACTCCCTTCTTTTCTGACAGACTTACTTACAAAACCATATAAAGTAAAAGCTTGTCACCTGTCAGACAGTGGCTGGAAGAGAACCTAAGCAAAGAATGACTAATAACGGAGAAACTCGTCAATGCTTGACTTAGTGCGCCCATACACTGACTTCGGGGCATCCAACTCCCTTCTTTTCTGACAGACTTACTTACAAAACCATATAAAGTAAAAGCTTGTCACCTGTCAGACAGTGGCTGGAAGAGAACCTAAGCAAAGAATGACTAATAACGGAGGAAACTCGTCAATGCTTGACTTAGTGCGCCCATACACAGACTTCGGGGCATCCAACTCCCTTCTTTTCTGACTGACTTACTTACAAAACCATATAAAGTAAAACCTTGTCACCTGTTAGTCAGTGGCTGGAAGAGAATCTAAACAAAGAATAACTAATAACGGGGGAAACTCGTCAATGCTTGACTTAGTGCGCCCATACACTGACTTCGGGGCATCCAACTCCCTTCTTTTCTGACTGACTTACTTACAAAACCATATAAAGTAAATGCGTGTCACCTGTTAGTCAGTGGCTGGAAGAGAATCTAAACAAAGAATAACTAATAACGGAGGAAACTCGTCAATGCTTGACTTAGTGCGCCCATGCACTGACTTCGGGGCATCCAACTCCCTTCTTTTCTGACTGACTTACTTACAAAACCATATAAAGTAAATTCGTGTCACCTGTTAGTCAGTGGCTGGAAGAGAATCTAAACAAAGAATAACTAATAACGGAGGAAACTCGTCAATGCTTGACTTAGTGCGCCCATACACTGACTTCGGGGCATCCATTTCCCTTCTTTTCTGACTGACTGACTTACAAAACCATATAAAGTAAAAGCTTGTCACCTGTCAGACAGTGGCTGGAAGAGAACCTAAGCAAAGAATGACTAATAACGGAGAAACTCGTCAATGCTTGACTTAGTGCGCCCATACACTGACTTCGGGGCATCCAACTCCCTTCTTTTCTGACAGACGTACTTACAAAACCATATAAAGTAAAAGCTTGTCACCTGTCAGACAGTGGCTGGAAGAGAACCTAAGCAAAGAATGACTAATAACGGAGGAAACTCGTCAATGCTTGACTTAGTGCGCCCATACACTGACTTCGGGGCATCCAACTCCCTTCTTTTCTGACAGACTTGCTTACAAAACCATATAAAGTAAAAGCTTGTCACCTGTCAGACAGTGGCTGGAAGAGAACCTAAGCAAAGAATGACTAATAACGGAGAAACTCGTCAATGCTTGACTTAGTGCGCCCATACACTGACTTCGGGGCATCCAACTCCCTTCTTTTCTGACAGACTTACTTACAAAACCATATAAAGTAAAAGCTTGTCACCTGTCAGACAGTGGCTGGAAGAGAACCTAAGCAAAGAATGACTAATAACGGAGAAACTCGTCAATGCTTGACTTAGTGCGCCCATACACTGACTTCGGGGCATCCAACTCCCTTCTTTTCTGACAGACTTACTTACAAAACCATATAAAGTAAAAGCTTGTCACCTGTCAGACAGTGGCTGGAAGAGAACCTAAGCAAAGAATGACTAATAACGGAGGAAACTCGTCAATGCTTGACTTAGTGCGCCCATACACAGACTTCGGGGCATCCAACTCCCTTCTTTTCTGACTGACTTACTTACAAAACCATATAAAGTAAAACCTTGTCACCTGTTAGTCAGTGGCTGGAAGAGAATCTAAACAAAGAATAACTAATAACGGGGGAAACTCGTCAATGCTTGACTTAGTGCGCCCATACACTGACTTCGGGGCATCCAACTCCCTTCTTTTCTGACTGACTTACTTACAAAACCATATAAAGTAAATGCGTGTCACCTGTTAGTCAGTGGCTGGAAGAGAATCTAAACAAAGAATAACTAATAACGGAGGAAACTCGTCAATGCTTGACTTAGTGCGCCCATGCACTGACTTCGGGGCATCCAACTCCCTTCTTTTCTGACTGACTTACTTACAAAACCATATAAAGTAAATTCGTGTCACCTGTTAGTCAGTGGCTGGAAGAGAATCTAAACAAAGAATAACTAATAACGGAGGAAACTCGTCAATGCTTGACTTAGTGCGCCCATACACTGACTTCGGGGCATCCATTTCCCTTCTTTTCTGACTGACTGACTTACAAAACCATATAAAGTAAAAGCTTGTCACCTGTCAGACAGTGGCTGGAAGAGAACCTAAGCAAAGAATGACTAATAACGGAGAAACTCGTCAATGCTTGACTTAGTGCGCCCATACACTGACTTCGGGGCATCCAACTCCCTTCTTTTCTGACAGACGTACTTACAAAACCATATAAAGTAAAAGCTTGTCACCTGTCAGACAGTGGCTGGAAGAGAACCTAAGCAAAGAATGACTAATAACGGAGGAAACTCGTCAATGCTTGACTTAGTGCGCCCATACACTGACTTCGGGGCATCCAACTCCCTTCTTTTCTGACAGACTTGCTTACAAAACCATATAAAGTAAATGCTTGTCACCTGTCAGACAGTGACTGGAAGAGAACCTAAGCAAAGAATGACTAATAACGGAGGAAACTCGTCAATGCTTGACTTAGTGCGCCCATACACTGACTTCGGGGCATCCAACTCCCTTCTTTTCTGACTGACTGACTTACAAAACCATATAAAGTAAAAGCTTGTCACCTGTCAGACAGTGGCTGGAAGAGAACCTAAGCAAAGAATGACTAATAACGGAGGAAACTCGTCAATGCTTGACTTAGTGCGCCCATACACTGACTTCGGGGCATCCATCTCCCTTCTTTTCTGACTGACTGACTTACAAAACCATATAAAGCAAAAGCTTGTCACCTGTCAGACAGTGGCTGGAAGAGAACCTAAGCAAAGAATGACTAATAACGGAGGAAACTCGTCAATGCTTTACTGGGTGCGCCCATACACTGACTTCGGGGCATCCAACTCCCTTCTTTTCTGACTGACTTACTTACAAAACCATATAAAGTAAATGCGTGTCACCTGTCAGACAGTGGCTGGAAGAGACCCTAAGCAAAGAATGACTAATAACGGAGGAAACTCGTCAATGCTTGACTTAGTGCGCCCATACACTGACTTCGGGGCATCCATCTCCCTTCTTTTCTGACTGACTTACTTACAAAACCATATAAAGCAAAAGCTTGTCACCTGTCAGACAGTGGCTGGAAGAAAACCTAAGCAAAGAATGACTAATAACGGAGGAAACTCGTCAATGCTTGACTGGGTGCGCCCATACACTGACTTCGGGGCATCCAACTCCCTTCTTTTCTGACTGACTTACTTACAAAACCATATAAAGTAAATGCGTGTCACCTGTTAGTCAGTGGCTGGAAGAGAATCTAAACAAAGAATAACTAATAACGGAGGAAACTCGTCAATGCTTGACTTAGTGCGCCCATACACTGACTTCGGGGCATCCATCTCCCTTCTTTTCTGACTGACTTACTTACAAAACCATATAAAGCAAAAGCTTGTCACCTGTCAGACAGTGGCTGGAAGAGAACCTAAGCAAAGAATGACTAATAACGGAGGAAACTCGTCAATGCTTGACTGGGTGCGCCCATACACTGACTTCGGGGCATCCAACTCCCTTCTTTTCTGACAGACTTACTTACAAAACCATATAAAGCAAAAGCTTGTCACCTGTCAGACAGTGGCTGGAAGAGAACCTAAGCAAAGAATGACTAATAACGGAGGAAACTCGTCAATGCTTGACTGGGTGCGCCCATACACTGACTTCGGGGCATCCAACTCCCTTCTTTTCTGACTGACTTACTTACAAAACCATATAAAGTAAAAGCTTGTCACCTGTCAGACAGTGGCTGGAAGAGAACCTAAGCAAAGAATGACTAATAACGGAGGAAACTCGTCAATGCTTGACTTAGTGCGCCCATACACTGACTTCGGGGCATCCATCTCCCTTCCTTTCTGACTGACTTACTTACAAAACCATATAAAGCAAAAGCTTGTCACCTGTCAGACAGTGGCTGGAAGAGAACCTAGGCAAAGAATGACTAATAACGGAGGAAACTCGTCAATGCTTGACTGGGTGCGCCCATACACTGACTTCGGGGCATCCAACTCCCTTCTTTTCTGACAGACTTACTTACAAAACCATATAAAGCAAAAGTTTGTCACCTGTCAGACAGTGGCTGGAAGAGAACCTAAGCAAAGAATGACTAATAACGGAGGAAACTCGTCAATGCTTGACTGGGTGCGCCCATACACTGACTTCGGGGCATCCAACTCCCTTCTTTTCTGACTGACTTACTTACAAAACCATATAAAGTAAATGCGTGTCACCTGTTAGTCAGTGGCTGGAAGAGAATCTAAACAAAGAATAACTAATAACGGAGGAAACTCGTCAATGCTTGACTTAGTGCGCCCATACACTGACTTCGGGACATCCATCTCCCTTCTTTTCTGACTGACTTACTTACAAAACCATATAAAGTAAAACCTTGTCACCTGTCAGACAGTGGCTGGAAGAGAACCTAAGCAAAGAATGACTAATAACGGAGGAAACTCGTCAATGCTTGACTTAGTGCGCCCATACACTGACTTCGGGGCATCCAACTCCCTTCTTTTCTGACTGACTGACTTACACAACCATATAAAGTAAAAGCTTGTCACCTGTCAGACAGTGGCTGGAAGAGAACCTAAGCAAAGAATGACTAATAACGGAGGAAACTCGTCAATGCTTGACTTAGTGCGCCCATACACTGACTTCGGGGCATCCAACTCCCTTCTTTTCTGACTGACTGACTTACACAACCATATAAAGTAAAAGCTTGTCACCTGTCAGACAGTGGCTGGAAGAGAACCTAAGCAAAGAATGACTAATAACGGGGGAAACTCGTCAATGCTTGACTTAGTGCGCCCATACACTGACTTCGGGGCATCCAACTCCCTTCTTTTCTGACTGACTTACTTACAAAACCATATAAAGTAAAAGCTTGTCACATGTCAGACAGTGGCTGGAAGAGAACCTAAGCAAAGAATGACTAATAACGGAGGAAACTCGTCAATGCTTGACTTAGTGCGCCCATACACTGACTTCGGGGCATCCAACTCCCTTCTTTTCTGACTGACTGACTTACAAAACCATATAAAGTAAAAGCTTGTCACCTGTCAGACAGTGGCTGGAAGAGAACCTAAGCAAAGAATGACTAATAACGGAGGAAACTCGTCAATGCTTGACTTAGTGCGCCCATACACAGACTTCGGGGCATCCAACTCCCTTCTTTTCTGACTGACTTACTTACAAAACCATATAAAGTAAAACCTTGTCACCTGTTAGTCAGTGGCTGGAAGAGAATCTAAACAAAGAATAACTAATAACGGGGGAAACTCGTCAATGCTTGACTTAGTGCGCCCATACACTGACTTCGGGGCATCCAACTCCCTTCTTTTCTGACTGACTTACTTACAAAACCATATAAAGTAAATGCGTGTCACCTGTTAGTCAGTGGCTGGAAGAGAATCTAAACAAAGAATAACTAATAACGGAGGAAACTCGTCAATGCTTGACTTAGTGCGCCCATGCACTGACTTCGGGGCATCCAACTCCCTTCTTTTCTGACTGACTTACTTACAAAACCATATAAAGTAAATTCGTGTCACCTGTTAGTCAGTGGCTGGAAGAGAATCTAAACAAAGAATAACTAATAACGGAGGAAACTCGTCAATGCTTGACTTAGTGCGCCCATACACTGACTTCGGGGCATCCATTTCCCTTCTTTTCTGACTGACTGACTTACAAAACCATATAAAGTAAAAGCTTGTCACCTGTCAGACAGTGGCTGGAAGAGAACCTAAGCAAAGAATGACTAATAACGGAGAAACTCGTCAATGCTTGACTTAGTGCGCCCATACACTGACTTCGGGGCATCCAACTCCCTTCTTTTCTGACAGACTTACTTACAAAACCATATAAAGTAAAAGCTTGTCACCTGTCAGACAGTGGTTGGAAGAGAACCTAAGCAAAGAATGACTAATAACGGAGGAAACTCGTCAATGCTTGACTTAGTGCGCCCATACACTGACTTCGGGGCATCCAACTCCCTTCTTTTCTGACAGACTTGCTTACAAAACCATATAAAGTAAATGCTTGTCACCTGTCAGACAGTGACTGGAAGAGAACCTAAGCAAAGAATGACTAATAACGGAGGAAACTCGTCAATGCTTGACTTAGTGCGCCCATACACTGACTTCGGGGCATCCATCTCCCTTCTTTTCTGACTGACTGACTTACAAAACCATATAAAGCAAAAGCTTGTCACCTGTCAGACAGTGGCTGGAAGAGAACCTAAGCAAAGAATGACTAATAACGGAGGAAACTCGTCAATGCTTTACTGGGTGCGCCCATACACTGACTTCGGGGCATCCAACTCCCTTCTTTTCTGACTGACTTACTTACAAAACCATATAAAGTAAATGCGTGTCACTTGTCAGACAGTGGCTGGAAGAGACCCTAAGCAAAGAATGACTAATAACGGAGGAAACTCGTCAATGCTTGACTTAGTGCGCCCATACACTGACTTCGGGGCATCCATCTCCCTTCTTTTCTGACTGACTTACTTACAAAACCATATAAAGCAAAAGCTTGTCACCTGTCAGACAGTGGCTGGAAGAGAACCTAAGCAAAGAATGACTAATAACGGAGGAAACTCGTCAATGCTTGACTGGGTGCGCCCATACACTGACTTCGGGGCATCCAACTCCCTTCTTTTCTGACTGACTTACTTACAAAACCATATAAAGTAAATGCGTGTCACCTGTTAGTCAGTGGCTGGAAGAGAATCTAAACAAAGAATAACTAATAACGGAGGAAACTCGTCAATGCTTGACTTAGTGCGCCCATACACTGACTTCGGGGCATCCATCTCCCTTCTTTTCTGACTGACTTACTTACAAAACCATATAAAGCAAAAGCTTGTCACCTGTCAGACAGTGGCTGGAAGAGAACCTAAGCAAAGAATGACTAATAACGGAGGAAACTCGTCAATGCTTGACTGGGTGCGCCCATACACTGACTTCGGGGCATCCAACTCCCTTCTTTTCTGACTGACTTACTCACAAAACCATATAAAGTAAAAGCTTGTCACCTGTCAGACAGTGGCTGGAAGAGAACCTAAGCAAAGAATGACTAATAACGGAGGAAACTCGTCAATGCTTGACTTAGTGCGCCCATACACTGACTTCGGGGCATCCAACTCCCTTCTTTTCTGACTGACTGACTTACAAAACCATATAAAGTAAAAGCTTGTCACCTGTCAGACAGTGGCTGGAAGAGAACCTAAGCAAAGAATGACTAATAACGGAGGAAACTCGTCAATGCTTGACTTAGTGCGCCCATACACTGACTTCGGGGCATCCATCTCCCTTCTTTTCTGACTGACTAACTTACAAAACCATATAAAGCAAAAGCTTGTCACCTGTCAGACAGTGGCTGGAAGAGAACCTAAGCAAAGAATGACTAATAACGGAGGAAACTCGTCAATGCTTTACTGGGTGCGCCCATACACTGACTTCGGGGCATCCAACTCCCTTCTTTTCTGACTGACTTACTTACAAAACCATATAAAGTAAATGCGTGTCACTTGTCAGACAGTGGCTGGAAGAGACCCTAAGCAAAGAATGACTAATAACGGAGGAAACTCGTCAATGCTTGACTTAGTGCGCCCATACACTGACTTCGGGGCATCCATCTCCCTTCTTTTCTGACTGACTTACTTACAAAACCATATAAAGCAAAAGCTTGTCACCTGTCAGACAGTGGCTGGAAGAGAACCTAAGCAAAGAATGACTAATAACGGAGGAAACTCGTCAATGCTTGACTGGGTGCGCCCATACACTGACTTCGGGGCATCCAACTCCCTTCTTTTCTGACTGACTTACTTACAAAACCATATAAAGTAAATGCGTGTCACCTGTTAGTCAGTGGCTGGAAGAGAATCTAAACAAAGAATAACTAATAACGGAGGAAACTCGTCAATGCTTGACTTAGTGCGCCCATACACTGACTTCGGGGCATCCATCTCCCTTCTTTTCTGACTGACTTACTTACAAAACCATATAAAGCAAAAGCTTGTCACCTGTCAGACAGTGGCTGGAAGAGAACCTAAGCAAAGAATGACTAATAACGGAGGAAACTCGTCAATGCTTGACTGGGTGCGCCCATACACTGACTTCGGGGCATCCAACTCCCTTCTTTTCTGACAGACTTACTTACAAAACCATATAAAGCAAAAGCTTGTCACCTGTCAGACAGTGGCTGGAAGAGAACCTAAGCAAAGAATGACTAATAACGGAGGAAACTCGTCAATGCTTGACTGGGTGCGCCCATACACTGACTTCGGGGCATCCAACTCCCTTCTTTTCTGACTGACTTACTCACAAAACCATATAAAGTAAAAGCTTGTCACCTGTCAGACAGTGGCTGGAAGAGAACCTAAGCAAAGAATGACTAATAACGGAGGAAACTCGTCAATGCTTGACTTAGTGCGCCCATACACTGACTTCGGGGCATCCAACTCCCTTCTTTTCTGACAGACGTACTTACAAAACCATATAAAGTAAAAGCTTGTCACCTGTCAGACAGTGGCTGGAAGAGAACCTAAGCAAAGAATGACTAATAACGGAGGAAACTCGTCAATGCTTGACTTAGTGCGCCCATACACTGACTTCGGGGCATCCAACTCCCTTCTTTTCTGACAGACTTGCTTACAAAACCATATAAAGTAAATGCTTGTCACCTGTCAGACAGTGACAAGAAGAGAACCTAAGCAAAGAATGACTAATAACGGAGGAAACTCGTCAATGCTTGACTTAGTGCGCCCATACACTGACTTCGGGGCATCCAACTCCCTTCTTTTCTGACTGACTGACTTACAAAACCATATAAAGTAAAAGCTTGTCACCTGTCAGACAGTGGCTGGAAGAGAACCTAAGCAAAGAATGACTAATAACGGAGGAAACTCGTCAATGCTTGACTTAGTGCGCCCATACACTGACTTCGGGGCATCCATCTCCCTTCTTTTCTGACTGACTGACTTACAAAACCATATAAAGCAAAAGCTTGTCACCTGTCAGACAGTGGCTGGAAGAGAACCTAAGCAAAGAATGACTAATAACGGAGGAAACTCGTCAATGCTTTACTGGGTGCGCCCATACACTGACTTCGGGGCATCCAACTCCCTTCTTTTCTGACTGACTTACTTACAAAACCATATAAAGTAAATGCGTGTCACCTGTCAGACAGTGGCTGGAAGAGACCCTAAGCAAAGAATGACTAATAATGGAGGAAACTCGTCAATGCTTGACTTAGTGCGCCCATACACTGACTTCGGGGCATCCATCTCCCTTCTTTTCTGACTGACTTACTTACAAAACCATATAAAGCAAAAGCTTGTCACCTGTCAGACAGTGGCTGGAAGAAAACCTAAGCAAAGAATGACTAATAACGGAGGAAACTCGTCAATGCTTGACTGGGTGCGCCCATACACTGACTTCGGGGCATCCAACTCCCTTCTTTTCTGACTGACTTACTTACAAAACCATATAAAGTAAATGCGTGTCACCTGTTAGTCAGTGGCTGGAAGAGAATCTAAACAAAGAATAACTAATAACGGAGGAAACTCGTCAATGCTTGACTTAGTGCGCCCATACACTGACTTCGGGGCATCCATCTCCCTTCTTTTCTGACTGACTTACTTACAAAACCATATAAAGCAAAAGCTTGTCACCTGTCAGACAGTGGCTGGAAGAGAACCTAAGCAAAGAATGACTAATAACGGAGGAAACTCGTCAATGCTTGACTGGGTGCGCCCATACACTGACTTCGGGGCATCCAACTCCCTTCTTTTCTGACAGACTTACTTACAAAACCATATAAAGCAAAAGCTTGTCACCTGTCAGACAGTGGCTGGAAGAGAACCTAAGCAAAGAATGACTAATAACGGAGGAAACTCGTCAATGCTTGACTGGGTGCGCCCATACACTGACTTCGGGGCATCCAACTCCCTTCTTTTCTGACTGACTTACTTACAAAACCATATAAAGTAAAAGCTTGTCACCTGTCAGACAGTGGCTGGAAGAGAACCTAAGCAAAGAATGACTAATAACGGAGGAAACTCGTCAATGCTTGACTTAGTGCGCCCATACACTGACTTCGGGGCATCCATCTCCCTTCTTTTCTGACTGACTTACTTACAAAACCATATAAAGCAAAAGCTTGTCACCTGTCAGACAGTGGCTGGAAGAGAACCTAGGCAAAGAATGACTAATAACGGAGGAAACTCGTCAATGCTTGACTGGGTGCGCCCATACACTGACTTCGGGGCATCCAACTCCCTTCTTTTCTGACTGACTTACTTACAAAACCATATAAAGTAAATGCGTGTCACCTGTTAGTCAGTGGCTGGAAGAGAATCTAAACAAAGAATAACTAATAACGGAGGAAACTCGTCAATGCTTGACTTAGTGCGCCCATACACTGACTTCGGGACATCCATCTCCCTTCTTTTCTGACAGACTTACTTACAAAACCATATAAAGTAAATGCTTGTCACCTGTCAGTCAGTGGCTAGAAGAGAACCTAAGCAAAGAATGACTAATAACGGAGAAAACTCGTCAATGCTTGACTTTGTGCGCCCATACACTGACTTCGGGGCATCCAACTCCCTTCTTTTCTGACAGACTTACTTACAAAACCATATAAAGTAAATGCTTGTCACCTGTCAGACAGTGACTGGAAGAGAACCTAAGCAAAGAATGACTAATAACGGAGGAAACTCGTCAATGCTTGACTTAGTGCGCCCATACACTGACTTCGGGGCATCCAACTCCCTTCTTTTCTGACTGACTTACTTACAAAACCATATAAAGTAAAACCTTGTCACCTGTCAGACAGTGGCTGGAAGAGAACCTAAGCAAAGAATGACTAATAACGGAGGAAACTCGTCAATGCTTGACTTAGTGCGCCCATACACTGACTTCGGGGCATCCAACTCCCTTCTTTTCTGACTGACTGACTTACACAACCATATAAAGTAAAAGCTTGTCACCTGTCAGACAGTGGCTGGAAGAGAACCTAAGCAAAGAATGACTAATAACGGAGGAAACTCGTCAATGCTTGACTTAGTGCGCCCATACACTGACTTCGGGGCATCCAACTCCCTTCTTTTCTGACTGACTGACTTACACAACCATATAAAGTAAAAGCTTGTCACCTGTCAGACAGTGGCTGGAAGAGAACCTAAGCAAAGAATGACTAATAACGGGGGAAACTCGTCAATGCTTGACTTAGTGCGCCCATACACTGACTTCGGGGCATCCAACTCCCTTCTTTTCTGACTGACTTACTTACAAAACCATATAAAGTAAAAGCTTGTCACATGTCAGACAGTGGCTGGAAGAGAACCTAAGCAAAGAATGACTAATAACGGAGGAAACTCGTCAATGCTTGACTTAGTGCGCCCATACACTGACTTCGGGGCATTCAACTCCCTTCTTTTCTGACTGACTGACTTACAAAACCATATAAAGTAAAAGCTTGTCACCTGTCAGACAGTGGCTGGAAGAGAACCTAAGCAAAGAATGACTAATAACGGAGGAAACTCGTCAATGCTTGACTTAGTGCGCCCATACACAGACTTCGGGGCATCCAACTCCCTTCTTTTCTGACTGACTTACTTACAAAACCATATAAAGTAAAACCTTGTCACCTGTTAGTCAGTGGCTGGAAGAGAATCTAAACAAAGAATAACTAATAACGGGGGAAACTCGTCAATGCTTGACTTAGTGCGCCCATACACTGACTTCGGGGCATCCAACTCCCTTCTTTTCTGACTGACTTACTTACAAAACCATATAAAGTAAATGCGTGTCACCTGTTAGTCAGTGGCTGGAAGAGAATCTAAACAAAGAATAACTAATAACGGAGGAAACTCGTCAATGCTTGACTTAGTGCGCCCATGCACTGACTTCGGGGCATCCAACTCCCTTCTTTTCTGACTGACTTACTTACAAAACCATATAAAGTAAATTCGTGTCACCTGTTAGTCAGTGGCTGGAAGAGAATCTAAACAAAGAATAACTAATAACGGAGGAAACTCGTCAATGCTTGACTTAGTGCGCCCATACACTGACTTCGGGGCATCCATTTCCCTTCTTTTCTGACTGACTGACTTACAAAACCATATAAAGTAAAAGCTTGTCACCTGTCAGACAGTGGCTGGAAGAGAACCTAAGCAAAGAATGACTAATAACGGAGAAACTCGTCAATGCTTGACTTAGTGCGCCCATACACTGACTTCGGGGCATCCAACTCCCTTCTTTTCTGACAGACTTACTTACAAAACCATATAAAGTAAAAGCTTGTCACCTGTCAGACAGTGGCTGGAAGAGAACCTAAGCAAAGAATGACTAATAACGGAGGAAACTCGTCAATGCTTGACTTAGTGCGCCCATACACTGACTTCGGGGCATCCAACTCCCTTCTTTTCTGACAGACTTGCTTACAAAACCATATAAAGTAAATGCTTGTCACCTGTCAGACAGTGACTGGAAGAGAACCTAAGCAAAGAATGACTAATAACGGAGGAAACTCGTCAATGCTTGACTTAGTGCGCCCATACACTGACTTCGGGGCATCCAACTCCCTTCTTTTCTGACTGACTGACTTACAAAACCATATAAAGTAAAAGCTTGTCACCTGTCAGACAGTGGCTGGAAGAGAACCTAAGCAAAGAATGACTAATAACGGAGGAAACTCGTCAATGCTTGACTTAGTGCGCCCATACACTGACTTCGGGGCATCCATCTCCCTTCTTTTCTGACTGACTGACTTACAAAACCATATAAAGCAAAAGCTTGTCACCTGTCAGACAGTGGCTGGAAGAGAACCTAAGCAAAGAATGACTAATAACGGAGGAAACTCGTCAATGCTTTACTGGGTGCGCCCATACACTGACTTCGGGGCATCCAACTGCCTTCTTTTCCGACTGACTTACTTACAAAACCATATAAAGTAAATGCGTGTCACCTGTTAGTCAGTGGCTGGAAGAGAATCTAAACAAAGAATAACTAATAACGGAGGAAACTCGTCAATGCTTGACTTAGTGCGCCCATACACTGACTTCGGGGCATCCATCTCCCTTCTTTTCTGACTGACTTACTTACAAAACCATATAAAGCAAAAGCTTGTCACCTGTCAGACAGTGGCTGGAAGAGAACCTAAGCAAAGAATGACTAATAACGGAGGAAACTCGTCAATGCTTGACTGGGTGCGCCCATACACTGACTTCGGGGCATCCAACTCCCTTCTTTTCTGACTGACTTACTTACAAAACCATATAAAGTAAAAGCTTGTCACCTGTCAGACAGTGGCTGGAAGAGAACCTAAGCAAAGAATGACTAATAACGGAGGAAACTCGTCAATGCTTGACTTAGTGCGCCCATACACTGACTTCGGGGCATCCATCTCCCTTGTTTTCTGACTGACTTACTTACAAAACCATATAAAGCAAAAGCTTGTCACCTGTCAGACAGTGGCTGGAAGAGAACCTAGGCAAAGAATGACTAATAACGGAGGAAACTCGTCAATGCTTGACTGGGTGCGCCCATACACTGACTTCGGGGCATCCAACTCCCTTCTTTTCTGACAGACTTACTTACAAAACCATATAAAGCAAAAGCTTGTCACCTGTCAGACAGTGGCTGGAAGAGAACCTAAGCAAAGAATGACTAATAACGGAGGAAACTCGTCAATGCTTGACTGGGTGCGCCCATACACTGACTTCGGGGCATCCAACTCCCTTCTTTTCTGACTGACTTACTTACAAAACCATATAAAGTAAATGCGTGTCACCTGTTAGTCAGTGGCTGGAAGAGAATCTAAACAAAGAATAACTAATAACGGAGGAAACTCGTCAATGCTTGACTTAGTGCGCCCATACACTGACTTCGGGACATCCATCTCCCTTCTTTTCTGACAGACTTACTTACAAAACCATATAAAGTAAATGCTTGTCACCTGTCAGTCAGTGGCTAGAAGAGAACCTAAGCAAAGAATGACTAATAACGGAGAAAACTCGTCAATGCTTGACTTTGTGCGCCCATACACTGACTTCGGGGCATCCAACTCCCTTCTTTTCTGACAGACTTACTTACAAAACCATATAAAGTAAATGCTTGTCACCTGTCAGACAGTGACTGGAAGAGAACCTAAGCAAAGAATGACTAATAACGGAGGAAACTCGTCAATGCTTGACTTAGTGCGCCCATACACTGACTTCGGGGCATCCAACTCCCTTCTTTTCTGACTGACTGACTTACAAAACCATATAAAGTAAAAGCTTGTCACCTGTCAGACAGTGGCTGGAAGAGAACCTAAGCAAAGAATGACTAATAACGGAGGAAACTCGTCAATGCTTGACATAGTGCGCCCATACACTGACTTCGGGGCCTCCACCCCTCTTTTTCGAATAGACTGACATATAAAACAATATAAAGTACATGTTCCAAATATTACGACATTAATATATCCGTAGGTACAATATACACTCTATGTACAGGTTAGGCATTGATTTGGTTATGAAAGAAATAATTACCCTTTCAATAAAGTTCTTTATAAACAATCCTAACCTAACAGGATATTTTGTATTTGTAGTTTAAGACGGGTTTATAGCAATGTAGTGTAGCACAGTGTGGGTATACGTAAGGAGTTCTTGCCTTACAGGGTTGTGTTAGTAAAGTGTGGTTATGTTCCCTGCACCAGTTTCTTATTCAGAACTATTTTAGGTAATACAGTATATAGAAAAACGTTTACAGTCACTGGTTCGAATATTAGCCAAATTTTGTTATTTATTCCAGCACTCCTATAAAATTAAAAATATTCCAAGTTGATGATATCTTGCATATAGAACGAGATAGCACAAAGCAATGTGTTGATAAACATGCGGATACAGACATTGCACAGCCGCTGTATCAAGGGGTGATGTTCATCTGCCTTAGTGTTGTAGAATTCCAGTTTGCTTGTAAACACTTTAACCCCAAATTATTGCAATACTGTACCAGTGGCAGGGGGCGGTCCACCCCAGGCCACATGTTGGATATAGGTCCCAAATTAGTTGGTAATTTTTTTATAACAAATTAATATTATTTGACACGTAAACTATAGATCTCCATTTGAGACCGGCGACGGGTGTGTGTAAATTAATTCTGGAAAAATAACACATGTCCCAGTAGCCAGAACTAAATTACTTATTTTGCTATTGTTTTACATAGAAATTTGTAAAGTAAACCGTAATAGACCCTCCGTACTTAAAACTATAGCCTTTTATTGATGCAAATAATCTACATAATCTGATTATTTCCATGCAAAAGATTGAAAATATGTAAAATTTTGACATTCGCTTTACACGCACAAATTGCTATCAAATTTAAAATAAAATTCGAACACATTACTCCTCAAAAAAAAATCCCGTCGATTATTTTTATTTTTACATAATATGGTACAATACCGCCCTTTTAGAACGTTTTTTCCCGAAAAACAACGAATGTATATACAAAAAGCGGTACTGAAATATGCGACGTAATAATTGTCTATTATAATATTACTATTACTAATTATATCTATTTTTATAGGTGATTGTTTTTATCAAGTGTTATTATTAGCCTATTACTCGATTATAAGCATTGTAACTATTTTATTTATCGCTTGATATTAATATTTTAATTTAATTTTAATAATTGTATTAAAATAGGCCTCCATATATAGGCCTGGGGCGGTAATAGACCCCCTATATTTACCGCCCCAGGCCTCATTTTTCAAGACATGCCACTGTCATGTAGGAGACTTAGAGTTAATATTTCTTGAGAAATCTTTAAATTTGGAATCTATTTAAATTAAGAAAAAATTTAATAAACATATTTTGTCAACTAGTCTAATTTGAAGGCATCACTTGTGTCCCAATTAGTTTTCAAAATTTTGCCCAAGGAGTATGAGTGGCTCCCAGTCCCCCCGGAGTAATCAGCCCTCCCCAGAACGATTGTCTGCCTGCAAACTAAAATCAAATAGTCGTTTTTTGGTATTTTAAGCTTATTTTTACTAGAAACTAAATTAACGCCAGTTTTTTTTTTTTTTTTTGATGTGGGGGAATATACCTTGACAGACAATAAGTTAGGATTATAGAGTTACATATCCTTCATATACTCAAGAGGATTGTTTGCTGTAACCTGTTTTGTTTTAAAATATACAATTTATTGAAACGAATTTAATAATCAAGACAAATATATGGTATATGGACTCGTTTTTATCTAGATAACAGTTGTCGGTTTATCTTTTAAAACAATTAAAGAAAACTCAAAGATATGAAAACATTGACCTTGTCTTGCATTCCATAAGAACATGTAAAGTTATCAAAATTTGCAAATTAAAATTCCTAACACTACGAAATTTATTTATAAACAAAAGAGTTTCACGCCAATGTGTAGCGTGACATTAGGGCGTTACTTATGACTAATGAGAGCTGCAGCTTACCTCTGATACTTCGCAATAACTTCTTTGTAAACACCATGTACCCTAACCTCACTCTGACCACATCCGGGCTTCACTCGCGTTGTTTTTCTCTATAGAAACTCATTACCCTTGATGACGATATTTTATCTCTCGTATAAAGTTCACATTTGTAATTTTAGGGAAACATATCTCGTCTAATGGGAAAACAAAAACACATTAGCACTATCAACACTGTGACGTTAAATCTCGCCTAGACGAACCTACTTTGTACTCGCACTGTTGGAACTGGTTTCATTCCCCTCCGCTACGCTAGTTGAGACAGCTGTTCTCCCTCCTTACCCACAGAGTAGAGGGGATGAGCACAACATCAGGTTTTGTTATCCTCTTGTTGTTGTGCAGCTATTACATTTCCTCCCTTTTGTTAAGACCTTACATTGTTTAATTTTGGAAAGCAAAGTTTTATAGAAGTTTGATTATAATTTTCAAAAAGATTTGGTTTAACCATTTAAATATTTAAGAATATAAAAATGGAAACTACTGCAGTTTATCTAAATAGATTAAACACTTTGTAAAGTCCAAGTTTAATGTAAGTAAAGGTTTCCATAGAGAATCGAGGAAAACAACAAATAAGGAAGGGGTGGATGCACATCGTTTACCCTAAGATATGCTGGATTAATGACTTTATCCCACCGTTGTCTCTTTCTTTCGCTTTCCAAAGTCGTAATGAGCCGTTACCGTTTATAGACATTCACTGTTCTACTGATGCGTTGAACGTTGGGTCGTTTTGCATTTCAAGTATTTGGCTTGTTCTATTATATTTTGTACACTCAGAGTACGGTCTCCATCTTAGATGTCGGTGTTCCTTTTTAGACCAAGCTGTGTTCAGTCATTCAGGGACAACAGAACTGAGACCGTGTATCCGCGTACAAACTTGACTTAACTTAACTAGTGAGGGAAACCAGTTACGAAAACACTAAAGAGCGATAAGCGCTAATGGTGCTAATAGCAAGAGTGACGTTGAATTTCAAGACATTGAAATGGACGTTTTACATCGGTATTGATGAAAAGAGATTAATTATTGGACGTTGAACCAAAAAACAATAATAAAACCTTAAATAAATATTACGAAAATCAGTACAAAAATTGTAATAAATTGAGACATCTCCCAATAAAATCATGATAATAATAAAAATAATAGATAAGGCAATAAACTGTATAAAACGTAATATAACAATAAAGCTTTGTAAGTGGTCCCGTGTGTTCCATTGCTAAGTCTAGTCTCATTGGTTGTCAGTATTTGGATAGAATTAAAAAAAAGTATAACTCAATATAACCGGGTAAAACCAAGCTATCTTAGCTAATGTGGCCAACCGTCTAATTAGTCTCACTTGATTACGCTTCCGTCTGTCCAGCGCCATTAAAATATTTCACGATCCAGAGTTTTCTCTAATGATTCGTTTTCTATTTGATTATGCAGATACTTACCACAGAAATGTTTAACAGTGGATTTTAATGCACATGAAAATTGAATTAAAATACGTGCAGAATAAAATAATTTACAATAAAATTTTGTATGATTTTGTTTAAACTGTGAGACGTTATCGTCATCGAGTGCAAGGGAAGCTGCATCATGTCGCATGTCCTGGATAGGGGTAGGCTGACGTCCTAGCCCCAGTGTTATTATTAGCTGCTTTACTCACCCCCTAAGCCCTGTGATCCCTAACGCAATGTGCATATATTTATGTTCCCTTATGGCAAGATGATTGCACTATTATTAGCATCCGGCGTGAGGGAACCCCCCTTCCAGTATTTCTCCAATCACTGCTTTCCTTCTATAATTAAATGACTGCAATTTATTCCGTCACTTCGATACTGCGACACGTACTGCCTCTCAAGTTCGTAATTATGTTTAAAGTGTAAAAATATTTGAAACCAGATTCGATAAAACTCTCTTCCGCCATATTATTCGCACGGTTTGTAATTGTACACTTCAGTTAGTTGCCTCTAAATCAGAAAGAAACTTAAGAATTGTTAATCACTTAAACAATAGTTTATGACTATCCGAACTTTAAATTTTGTAAATTTGTAAAAACTTACTGAGACAGAAAATTTTCGATTTGCCGATCTCTATGTGCCGATCTTAATCAGTGTCTTGAAGACGCTGGTGTAGACACTGATGAAGATCACCACATAGAGATCGAAAACGTTCTGTCTCAGTAAGTTTTAACAAATGTACAAAATTTAAAGTTCGGATAGTCATAAAATATTGTTTAAGTGATTAATAAGATTCACCGAACGCAATGGACTACAAAATTCAAGAATTAAGAATTGTCTTTAAACTCCGCAAAACTAAACGGTCATGTTTAACACCAGGTGCTATGTTCGCGAAGTGTAGTTAGGTCGGGAGAAGAGGGTTTGTTGTAAAATGATGAGATGCAATGTTTTATCGTGAATCCCATCAAGACTTTACCGTGCATAGAGTTAGGAGCGCGTGTTGTGTGCAGCTGCGACAGATGAGATGGAAGGAAGGAACCGTCACAGGATGTACCATCTGTTAAACTTAGGGTGGTGCGCGTGCCAAACACTGAGGGGCATTTGTTTCTGGTTTCCTGCTGTTAAATCACTGAAGGAAACTGCCGTCAGGAGTGTTTATGTCAAAGAAAATCACATTTATTCGACCCATTCCACTACAGTCTTGTGTCTGAGTATGGTCGTATGGCCAAGGTCAATGAGGAGTTCTGTAGAAGCTGTAACAGGTGGCTTGTGTACTCCCTAATTGGAAGATGCCGCCGTACGGCCGGCCCCAGTTTAATTGTCGTTGCAGTGTGCAGTCATTTTAACGATTCCAAAATAAATGGTTCCAAGAACCACGTAAGGGGTTCAAATAAAACAGGTCCTTGCGGAGGCAGGAATATTCCCAATGTAAGCCTCGTAATTTGGTGATAACACATAGGCAGCGTGATTTCGCATCTGTCTACGTATTAAAAGTCCGTATCTGCCCAACTAACCCCAAAAGTCTTCGTTAAGTCTCCGAGATCCACTTAGCACTACATTTCCTTCAAAACAGTTTACTGTGCCTATAATATTTATAAATACGTCATCTGCTGGAAACCTTTACGAATAAACCCCATGTGTGTCTACACCAGTTTCCTTTGTTTCGCTTTGTCCAATTGGTAACTTAACGTTATTATATTCAAATCATACTAAACCGATATTAATTTTAAAGCAATATTATGCAGTTATTACCGTATATTCAAAGTAATATTAAACACTTGTTATATTTAAAGTAACATTAAACAATTACTAGCCTATATTTAAAGTAATATTAAACAGTTACTATATTTAAAGTAATATGAAGCCGTTATTATATTTAAAGTAATATTAAACAGTTACTATATTTAAAGTAATATTAAATAGTTAAGTCTATTATATTTAAATTAATAATTAACAGTTATTCTATAAATAATATTCGAGCTGGCTTGTGAGTGAAAGTTATAATTAAATAATAAAAATATATACAACTCACAAATATACATCCAAAAACTTTATAGGTTATGTTTAATATATATATATTTTTTAGTTAATTTCATTTGTGTATTTTCACTGAAGATGACGACAAAGTAGTCGTCGAAACGCGTTTGAAATAAAAAAATTGTATATTTGTGAGTTGTATATATTTTTATTATTTAATTATAACAGTTATTCTATTTAAAGTAATATTAAACAGTGACTATATTAGAAGTAATATTAAATAGTTACTATATGTAAAGTAATATTAAATAGTTAGGCCTATTATATTTAAATTAATAACTAACAGTTATTCTATTTAAAGTAATATTAAACAGTGACTATATTTAAAGTAATATTAAATAGTTAGGTCTATTATATTTAAAGTAAAAATAAAAAGTTACATATTTAAAGTAATATTAAACAGTTATTGTTTTTAAAGTAATAATAAACAGTTACTATATTTAAAGTAATATCAAACAGTTTCTATATTTATAGTAATAAAAATTAGTTAGGTCTATTATATTTAAAGTAATATTAAACAGTTATTCTATTTAAAGTAATATTAAACAGTTACTATATTTAAAGTAATATATACGCTTTCTATATTTATAGTAATAAAAATTAGTTAGGTCTATTATATTTAAAGTCATATTAAACAGTTATTCTATTTAAAGTAATATTTAACAACTATTATATATAAAATATGATCAAACCGTTACTATATTTAAAGTAATATTAAATTGCTAGGCTTATTATATTTAAAGTCATATTAAACAGTTGTTCTATTTAAAGTAATATTTAACAACTATTATATATAAAATATGATCAAACCGTTACTATATTTAAAGTAATATTAAATTGCTAGGCTTATTATATTTAAAGTCATATTAAACAGTTGTTCTATTTAAAGTAATATTTAACAACTATTATATATAAAATATGATCAAACCGTTACTATATTTAAAGTAATATTAAATTGCTAGGCTTATTATATTTAAAGTCATATTAAACAGTTATTCTATTTAAAGTAATATTTAACAACTATTATATATAAAATATGATCAAACCGTTACTATATTTAAAGTAATATTAAATTGCTAGGCTTATTATATTTAAAGTCATATTAAACAGTTATTCTATTTAAAGTAATATTAAACAGTTATTCTATTTAAAGTAATATTTAACAACTATTATATATAAAATATGATCAAACCGTTACTATATTTAAAGTAATATTAAATTGCTAGGCTTATTATATTTAAAGTCATATTAAACAGTTATTCTATTTAAAGTAATATTTAACAACTATTATATATAAAATATGATCAAACCGTTACTATATTTAAAGTAATATTAAATTGCTAGGCTTATTATATTTAAAGTCATATTAAACAGTTATTCTATTTAAAGTAATATTAAACAGTTACTCTATTTAAAGTATAGAGCACAGTAATTAAAGTAAAGTATTTCGTTTAAAGTAATATTGAACAGTTTTATAAAGTAATTATAAGTTTAAAGTAATTATAAACAGTTAACATATTTACAGTAATATTAAATATGTTCTGCAATTTAAAGTAATATTAAAAAAAGTAGTTTGTGGTTGACTTCAGCGTAGTTACACCCACCCTCTGATAATGATCAGCTGTATACCTACAATATTTTTTTTTAATAGCTTCTTTAATAACATACTATACAGGGTGATTCATGAAGATATGCAGAAACTTTGCATGTAAAATTAACTAAAAAATGTTTATATAAACATGTTCCCGGAAATACTTCGTTAACGAGTTACGGCTAGCGAAAGATTACGCCCGGATTTCAGTTCACCATGTAAAGCGAGGTCTCTGAAATTCTTGTAAGGTAGATTAAGGGGCGAATTCAATTGTTTCTAATGGTTTTTAACCTGATAAATTGAATAAAACATTTCCCAGATTGTGCGCTAAGTAGTTTTTCAAAAAAAAAAAAAAACAGTGTCAAATGCTAAAGAATGGAGTGAAAAATACTTTTTTTCATCTTTGGGCAATAATAACTTTTTTACTTCATTAAGAAAAAAACCAAACTTTTAATAAAACTTGCAGAAAATTTTATTCTGAACAAAACTGTGTAAATAAAGAACGAAGTTATTGTTGCCCAAAGATGAAAAAAATGTGTTTTCCCCTCAATATTTTTGCACTTGACACTGGAACCTGTTTTATTCAATTTATCCGGTAAAAAACAAATGAATTCGTCCCTTAATTTACTTTACCAGAATTTCAGGAAGGTGAACCAGTCTCGTACACGGTGAACTGAAATCTTTCGCTAGCCGTAACGAAGCATTTCGGCATTTCGGTATAAACTTGTTTCATTATTTTTACATAAGCTCCCAAAGTTTCTGCATATCTTCGTGAATTAACCTACAGTAGCGTTTTAAAGATGAATGGAGTTAGCGAGGAGTATTGCAGGTTCAGTTTACTTTAAGTATTGCCGGGTGTTGATTGAAAATTTGGTAATTCTTGAACGTATTGTTAAAACAATCCAATGACCGCTGTATTTCTGGCATTGATCTCTACTTTTTGGCAGCTATTTAAACCGTAACTATAAAAAAGCCCTACAGATTTATATCGCCTTCAATACATTCAATACTATCATTACATTCAACATGTATCTCATAGGCCACAGCCAAATTGTCTCCCAAAGCTAACTTCATGAAAGGAAATCAGGTTTTTCTAGTTTGTCTTGAAATTTTAAATATCCTTAAACTGTGAGTGACTTTCGCCGAGGTACAAAGTACGAGCTAGCAACATTCATGTTTCAATAACCATCAAAAACATTTCTTTAAAATCTGCTTTGTACGGGCGTTTTTTTTTTAAATGTTTATCTTTAATGACTTAAATAATTAGAATTGTTCACTAAGGCGGCCTGACTTAACGATTTCTTGGGAAAAGTTGAAAAACAAGGTAGGCACAATAAAGTTAGGTAATTTACTACAATGGAAGGCTCAGGTAGCCAGGTGGGGTTTGGAGCAGCTGACGAAACCATCTGTGAACACTTCCTCTCAGCACAGATGCTTCTAATTGTAGAATGCAATCTCAGAAAACTTCTGAATGAAGTACACCCTACTTGTTAAAGGATATGAATAATATTAAATCCAAAATCACATGAAGCATATCAAAATATGCGTGTAGTCAGAGAAATAAACCTTCATACGTTTTTCCACAACTGAACTGTAAAAGACAAACCTGGTTCCTATTTTCCACGAAGCAACATTAAAAGATTGTACTAACAAATAATTATAGGGTATACAGCTGTTTATTTACACCAGGATGTGGCCAAAAGCGTTATATATATTTCTGTTATTGCTATAGAAATCGTAGGAGTACGATTTAGGTTTTAAAAATAAAGTAATTCCGAAACGCGTCAAAAAAAAAAAAAAAAAATTGTGAAGTTGGGAGAGGCACAAAATGTACTCAGTTTTATAAAAATATGCATGAGCTTAATGTTTTTTTTTGCCACAAAACAACTTACATGTTTTGAAGTTTCATCTTTAAATCAAGGTTTTCCTGTTTTTTATTTGATTTTTGAAAGACTAAATGCCTCCATTGCAATCAAATTATGTTACTTGAAGCATTGTTTGTTCTAAATACTATTTCATTTAAACACAAACATGTATCAAAGTGTTTCTTAATCTGAACACGAGTACATAAGAACATAGATATGCCAAACAATGTTTCTTGATCTGAACACGAGCACATAAGAACACAGACATGCCACAAGGTGTTTCTTGATCTGAACACGAGTTCATAAGAACAACAATATGCCTAAAAGGTGTTTCTTAATGTGAACACGAGTACATAAGAACACAGATATGCCAAACAATGTTTCTTGATTTGAGCACGAGTTCATAAGAACACAGATATGCCAAAATATTTTTCTTGATCTGAACACGAGCACATAAGAACACAAACATGCCACAAGGTGTTTCTTGATCTGAACACGAGTTCATAAGAACACCAATATGCCTAAAAGGTGTTTCTTAATGTGAACACGAGTACATAAGAACACAGATATGCCAAACAATGTTTCTTGATTTGAACACGAGTTCATAAGACCACAAACATGCCAAAAAATATTTCTTGATCTGAACAAGAGTTCATAAGAACACCAATATTCCACAAGGCGTTTCTTGATCTGAATACGAGTACATAAGAACACAGACATGCCACAAGGTGTTTCTTGATCTGAACACGAGTTTATAAGAGCACAGATATGCCAACAATTTTTTCTTGATCTGAACACGAGTTCATAAGAATACCAATGTGCCAAAAGATGTTTCTTAATGTGAACACAAGTTCATAAGAACACAAATATGCTAAAAGGTGTTTCTTAATTCAAACACGAGTTAATAAGAACACAAATACTCCAAAAGGTATTTCTTGATCTGAACGCGAGTTCATAAAAACACAAATATTCTAAAAGGTGTTTCTTGATTTGAACACGAGTTCATAAGAACACAAATATGCCTCAAGATGTCTCTTGATCTGTAGACCAGTTATAAGAACACAGACACGCCAAAAAGTGTTTCTTGATCTCAACACGAGATTATAAGACCACAAATATGCCAAGAGTGAACACCAGCTTATAAGAACACAAATATTCCACGATGTGTTTCTTGATCTGAACACCAGTTCATAATTACACATATGCCAAAAGTTGTTTCTTGAACTGAACACGAGTTCATAAGAACACAAATATGCCAAAAATTATTTCTTGATTTGAACACAAGTTCATAAGAACACAAATATTCCAAGAGGTGTTGCTTGATGTGAACACTAGTTTATAAGAACACAAATATTCCAAGAGGTGTTTCTTGATGTGAACACTAGTTTATAAGAACACAAATATTCCCAGAGGTGTTTCTTGATCTGAACACGAGTTCATAAGAACACAACATGAAAAAAGGTGTCTCTTGATGTGAACACGAAATCATAAGAACACAAACATGCCAAAATTTATTTTTGATGTGAACACGAGTACATAACGTCACAAACATGCCAAAAGCTGTTTCTTGATCTGAAAACGAGTTCATAAGAACACGAATATGCCAAAATCTATTTTGTGATTTGAACACAAGTTCATTGGAACACAAATATGCCAAAAAGTATATCTTGACCTGAACACAAGTTCATAAGAACACAAATATGCCACAATTTATTTCTTGATATGAACACGAGTTCATTGGAACCTAAATATGCCAAAAAGTATTTCTTGACCTGAACACAAGTTCATAAGAACACAAATATGCCAAAAAGTATTTCTTGACCTGAACACGAGTTCATAAGAACACGAATATGCCAAAATCTATTTCTTGATTTGAACACAAGTTCATAAGAACACAAATATACCAAGAGGTGTTTCTTGATGTGAACACTAGTTTATAAGAACACAAATATTTCAAGAGGTGTTTCTTGATGTGAACACGAGTTCATAAGAATATGAATATGCCAAAATCTATTTCTTGATTTGAACACAATTTCATAGGAACACAAATATACCAAGAGGTTTTTCTTGATGTGAACACAAGTTCATAAGAACACAAATATACCAAGAGGAGTTTCTTGATTTGAACACAAGTTCATAAGAACACAAATATACCAAGAGGTGTTTCTTGATGTGAACACGAGTTCATAAGAATATGAATATGCCAAAATCTATTTCTTGATTTGAACACAATTTCATAGGAACACAAATATACCAAGAGGTTTTTCTTGATGTGAACACTAGTTTATAAGAATATGAATATGCCAAAATCTATTTCTTGATTTGAACACAATTTCATAGGAACACAAATATACCAAGAGGTGTTTCTTGATCTGAACACGAGTTCATAAGAATATGAATATGCCAAAATCTATTTCTTGATTTGAACACAAGTTCATAAGAACACAAATATACCAAGAGGAGTTTCTTGATGTGAACACTAGTTTATAAGAACACAAATATTCCAAGAGGTGTTTCTTGATCTGAACACGAGTTTATAAGAACACAAATATTCCAAGAGGTGTTTCTTGATCTGAACACGAGTTTATAAGAACACAAATATGCCAAGAGGTGTTTCTTGATCTGAACACGAGTTTATAAGAACACAAATATGTCAAAATTCATTTCTTGATTTGAATACTAGTTTATAAGAACACAAATATGCCAAAAGGTGTCTCTTGATCTGAACACGAGTTCATAAGAACACAAATATGCCAAAAATTATGTCTTGATTTGAACACAAGTTCATAAGAACACAAATACTCCAAGAGGTGTTTCTTGATGTGAACTCTAGTTTATAAGAACACAAATATGTCAAAAATTATGTCTTGATTTGAACACAAGTTCATAAGAACACAAATACTCCAAGAGGTGTTTCTTGATGTGAACTCTAGTTTATAAGAACACAAATATGTCAAAATTCATTTCTTGATTTGAACACTAGTTTATAAGAACACAAATATGCCAAAAGGTGTCTCTTGATCTGAACACGAGTTCATAAGAACACAAATATGCCAAAAATTATGTCTTGATTTGAACACAAGTTCATAAGAACACAAATATGCCAAAAATTATGTCTTGATTTGAACACAAGTTCATAAGAACACAAATACTCCAAGAGGTGTTTCTTGATGTGAACTCTAGTTTATAAGAACACAAATATGTCAAAATTCATTTCTTGATTTGAACACTAGTTTATAAGAACACAAATATGCCAAAAGGTGTCTCTTGATCTGAACACGAGTTCATAAGAACACAAATATGCCAAAAATTATGTCTTGATTTGAACACAAGTTCATAAGAACACAAATACTCCAAGAGGTGTTTCTTGATGTGAACTCTAGTTTATAAGAACACAAATATGTCAAAATTCATTTCTTGATTTGAACACTAGTTTATAAGAACACAAATATGCCAAAAGGTGTCTCTTGATCTGAACACGAGTTCATAAGAACACAAATATGCCAAAAATTATGTCTTGATTTGAACACAAGTTCATAAGAACACAAATATGCCAAAAATTATGTCTTGATTTGAACACAAGTTCATAAGAACACAAATACTCCAAGAGGTGTTTCTTGATGTGAACTCTAGTTTATAAGAACACAAATATGTCAAAATTCATTTCTTGATTTGAACACTAGTTTATAAGAACACAAATATGCCAAAAGGTGTCTCTTGATCTGAACACGAGTTCATAAGAACACAAATATGCCAAAAATTATGTCTTGATTTGAACACAAGTTCATAAGAACACAAATACTCCAAGAGGTGTTTCTTGATGTGAACTCTAGTTTATAAGAACACAAATATGTCAAAATTCATTTCTTGATTTGAACACTAGTTTATAAGAACACAAATATGCCAAAAGGTGTCTCTTGATCTGAACACGAGTTCATAAGAACACAAATATGCCAAAAATTATGTCTTGATTTGAACACAAGTTCATAAGAACACAAATACTCCAAGAGGTGTTTCTTGATGTGAACTCTAGTTTATAAGAACACAAATATGTCAAAATTCATTTCTTGATTTGAACACTAGTTTATAAGAACACAAATATGCCAAAAGGTGTCTCTTGATCTGAACACGAGTTCATAAGAACACAAATATGCCAAAAATTATGTCTTGATTTGAACACAAGTTCATAAGAACACAAATACTCCAAGAGGTGTTTCTTGATGTGAACTCTAGTTTATAAGAACACAAATATGTCAAAATTCATTTCTTGATTTGAACACTAGTTTATAAGAACACAAATATGCCAAAAGGTGTCTCTTGATCTGAACACGAGTTCATAAGAACACAAATATGCCAAAAATTATGTCTTGATTTGAACACAAGTTCATAAGAACACAAATACTCCAAGAGGTGTTTCTTGATGTGAACTCTAGTTTATAAGAACACAAATATGTCAAAATTCATTTCTTGATTTGAACACTAGTTTATAAGAACACAAATATGCCAAAAGGTGTCTCTTGATCTGAACACGAGTTCATAAGAACACAAATATGCCAAAAATTATGTCTTGATTTGAACACAAGTTCATAAGAACACAAATACTCCAAGAGGTGTTTCTTGATGTGAACTCTAGTTTATAAGAACACAAATATGCCAAAAATTATGTCTTGATTTGAACACAAGTTCATAAGAACACAAATATGCCAAGAGGTGTTTCTTGATCTGAACACGAGTTTATAAGAACACAAATATGTCAAAATTCATTTCTTGATTTGAACACTAGTTTATAAGAACACAAATATGCCAAAAGGTGTCTCTTGATCTGAACACGAGTTCATAAGAACACAAATATGCCAAAAATTATGTCTTGATTTGAACACAAGTTCATAAGAACACAAATACTCCAAGAGGTGTTTCTTGATGTGAACTCTAGTTTATAAGAACACAAATATTCCAAGAGGTGTTTCTTGATGTGAACACGAGTTCATAAGAACACAAATATGCCAAAAATTATTTCTTGATTTGAACACAAGTTCATAAGAACACAAATATTCCAAGAGGTGTTTCTTGATGTGAACACTAGTTTATAAGAACACAAATATTCCCAGAGGTGTTTCTTGATCTGAACACGAGTTTATAAGAACACAAATATGTCAAAATTCATTTCTTGATTTGAACACTAGTTTATAAGAACACAAATATGCCAAAAGGTGTCTCTTGATCTGAACACGAGTTCATAAGAACACAAATATGCCAAAAATTATGTCTTGATTTGAACACAAGTTCATAAGAACACAAATATTCCAAGAGGTGTTTCTTGATGTGAACTCTAGTTTATAAGAACACAAATATTCCAAGAGGTGTTTCTTGATGTGAACACGAGTTCATAAGAACACAAATATGCCAAAAATTATTTCTTGATTTGAACACAAGTTCATAAGAACACAAATATTCCAAGAGGTGTTTCTTGATGTGAACACTAGTTTATAAGAACACAAATATTCCAAGAGGTGTTTCTTGATGTGAACACTAGTTTATAAGAACACAAATATTCCAAGAGGTGTTTCTTGATGTGAACACTAGTTTATAAGAACACAAATATTCCCAGAGGTGTTTCTTGATCTGAACACGAGTTCATAAGAACACAAACATGGAAAAAGGTGTCTCTTGATGTAAACACGAGTACATAACGTCACAAACATGCCAAAAGCTGTTTCTTGTTCTGAAAACGAGTTCATAAGAACACGAATATGCCAAAATCTATTTCGTGATTTGAACACAAGTTCATTGGAACACAAATATGCCAAAAAGTATATCTTGACCTGAACACAAGTTCATAAGAACACAAATATGCTACAATTTATTTCTTGATATGAACACGAGTTCATTGGAACCTAAATATGCCAAAAAGTATTTCTTGACCTGAACACAAGTTCATAAGAACACAAATATGCCAAAATCTATTTCTTGATTTGAACACAAGTTCATAAGAACACAAATATACCAAGAGGTGTTTCTTGATGTGAACACGAGTTCATAAGAACACAAATATGCCAAAAATTATTTCTTGATTTGAACACAAGTTCATAAGAACACAAATATTCCAAGAGGTGTTTCTTGATGTGAACACTAGTTTATAAGAACACAAATATTCCCAGAGGTGTTTCTTGATCTGAACACGAGTTTATAAGAACACAAATATGTCAAAATTCATTTCTTGATTTGAACACTAGTTTATAAGAACACAAATATGCCAAAAGGTGTCTCTTGATCTGAACACGAGTTCATAAGAACACAAATATGCCAAAAATTATGTCTTGATTTGAACACAAGTTCATAAGAACACAAATATTCCAAGAGGTGTTTCTTGATGTGAACTCTAGTTTATAAGAACACAAATATTCCAAGAGGTGTTTCTTGATGTGAACACGAGTTCATAAGAACACAAATATGCCAAAAATTATTTCTTGATTTGAACACAAGTTCATAAGAACACAAATATTCCAAGAGGTGTTTCTTGATGTGAACACTAGTTTATAAGAACACAAATATTCCAAGAGGTGTTTCTTGATGTGAACACTAGTTTATAAGAACACAAATATTCCAAGAGGTGTTTCTTGATGTGAACACTAGTTTATAAGAACACAAATATTCCCAGAGGTGTTTCTTGATCTGAACACGAGTTCATAAGAACACAAACATGGAAAAAGGTGTCTCTTGATGTAAACACGAGTACATAACGTCACAAACATGCCAAAAGCTGTTTCTTGTTCTGAAAACGAGTTCATAAGAACACGAATATGCCAAAATCTATTTCGTGATTTGAACACAAGTTCATTGGAACACAAATATGCCAAAAAGTATATCTTGACCTGAACACAAGTTCATAAGAACACAAATATGCTACAATTTATTTCTTGATATGAACACGAGTTCATTGGAACCTAAATATGCCAAAAAGTATTTCTTGACCTGAACACAAGTTCATAAGAACACAAATATGCCAAAATCTATTTCTTGATTTGAACACAAGTTCATAAGAACACAAATATACCAAGAGGTGTTTCTTGATGTGAACACTAGTTTATAAGAACACAAATATGTCAAAATTCATTTCTTGATTTGAACACTAGTTTATAAGAACACAAATATGCCAAAAGGTGTCTCTTGATCTGAACACGAGTTCATAAGAACACAAATATGCCAAAAATTATGTCTTGATTTGAACACAAGTTCATAAGAACACAAATATTCCAAGAGGTGTTTCTTGATGTGAACTCTAGTTTATAAGAACACAAATATTCCAAGAGGTGTTTCTTGATGTGAACACGAGTTCATAAGAACACAAATATGCCAAAAATTATTTCTTGATTTGAACACAAGTTCATAAGAACACAAATATTCCAAGAGGTGTTTCTTGATGTGAACACTAGTTTATAAGAACACAAATATTCCCAGAGGTGTTTCTTGATCTGAACACGAGTTCATAAGAACACAAACATGGAAAAAGGTGTCTCTTGATGTAAACACGAGTACATAACGTCACAAACATGCCAAAAGCTGTTTCTTGTTCTGAAAACGAGTTCATAAGAACACGAATATGCCAAAATCTATTTCGTGATTTGAACACAAGTTCATTGGAACACAAATATGCCAAAAAGTATATCTTGACCTGAACACAAGTTCATAAGAACACAAATATGCTACAATTTATTTCTTGATATGAACACGAGTTCATTGGAACCTAAATATGCCAAAAAGTATTTCTTGACCTGAACACAAGTTCATAAGAACACAAATATGCCAAAATCTATTTCTTGATTTGAACACAAGTTCATAAGAACACAAATATACCAAGAGGTGTTTCTTGATGTGAACACTAGTTTATAAGAACACAAATATGCTACAATTTATTTCTTGATATGAACACGAGTTCATTGGAACCTAAATATGCCAAAAAGTATTTCTTGACCTGAACACAAGTTCATAAGAACACAAATATGCCAAAATCTATTTCTTGATTTGAACACAAGTTCATAAGAACACAAATATACCAAGAGGTGTTTCTTGATGTGAACACTAGTTTATAAGAACACAAATATGTCAAAATTTATTTCTTGATTTGAACACTAGTTTATAAGAACACAAATATGCCAAAAGGTGTCTCTTGATCTGAACACGAGTCATAAGAACACAAATATGCCAAAAATTATTTCTTGATTTGAACACACAAGTTCATAAGAACACAAATATTCCAAGAGGTGTTTCTTGATGTGAACACTAGGTTATAAGAACACAAATATTCCAAGAGGTGTTTCTTGATGTGAACACTAGGTTATAAGAACACAAATATTCCAAGAGGTGTTCCTTTATCTGAACACGAGTTCATAAGAACACACATATGGCATAAGCCGATCCTTGATCTGAACACGAGTTCATAAGAACACACATATGGCATAAGCCGATCCTTGATCTGAACACGAGTTCATAAGAACACACACGACATAAGCTGTTCCTTGATCTGAACACGAGTTTATAAGAACACATATGACATAAGCCGTTCCTTTATCTGAACACGAGTTCATAAGATCACAAACATGATATAAGCCGATCCTTGATCTGAACACGAGTTCATAAGAACACACACATGACATAAGCCGATCCTTGATCTGAACACGAGTCCATAAGAACACTAACATTCCACAATGTTTTTCTTGATCTGAGCACGAGTACATATGAACACGCACACGTACACACAACACTCACATCTTAAGGAAACGTTTAATGCTACTTTATTGTATTTTTTTATATGAACAATCTTTGAGGTAAGTTTTAGCTGCACGAATTTGGGTTTAAGAAGAACTTTTTATTTACTACTTACGGAATATATCTAAACGAAATTTTTTTGTTGCACATCTTGTGGTTTTTGTATAAATTACACTTTTTTGTATAATTTGGCAAAAACCCACTACTTACTGTTTTCCTCAGCAGACGTATTTCGCACTACGTCAGCGCATTATTCAATGCTGTGAATTACTGACAAGATTGTTGACAGGTGTGTTGTATTGGTGTGAGTCTGTGGTGTATTTTTGTTCTGTTTTGTGTTATTGTTCATAGAGTAGTTGTTAATTATGTGCTCAAATAAAATATTTGATTGCGAGTGTGTTTTTTCTTTTAGAATGTGTTGTGGATAGTATTTATGGTGTTTGTATACCTTGTAGTTTTCTACCGTGTTAAGTTGGTTGCTTTTTTTGATGTACTGTAGGATTTTTTGATTGGTGTCTATGACAGGCTGTGAGTGTAGTGTGATTTGTATGTGTATGGCGAAATTTGATTTGAGTTGTGTCTTTTTTATCTGATTTACGTGTTCTTCGTATCTTGTAAAAATTCTTCCTGTTTGTCCTGTTGTTTCATGTAATCTTGTATACGCCTGTCCTGTCTCGTTTGTCCTGGTGTGTTTTTGAACTGTGAAGGTGTTTTTTAATCGTGTTGGATGTTGTTAATGCTATTTTGTATTTAACTTTGCGGAACGAGGAAGCTCTTTTTTGTGATGTATTGTCGTGATATGTAAGTGTTATATACTTTTGTGTTATTGCTTTTTGTTGTGTTATGTGTGCGTTGTTTTTTGCGCATTATGTTGTCTATCAAGGTGTGTGTTTATCCGTTTTTATAGGCTCCTGTATATTTTCAATGTGTGTTTGTTGTTTTGTTATCATTAGGTCTAAGAAGTTGATTTCGTTCTGTTGTTCTGTTTCTACTGTTAAGTTTATGTCATTGTGTAATTTGTTTATATAATTGAGGAAGGTGTTTTTCTGTCGTATGTTGCCGTTGTATAAGATTAGGATGTCATCTACGTATTTTTACCAATATATTATTTTGTGGGCGTGTTTGTTGTTGTTTATGATATGTTTTTGTTCTAAATTGTGTATGAATATTTCTGACAATATGCTTGAGATGGGGGAACCCATAGGCAAACCTTTTGTTTTGTGTGTAGTATTTGGAGTTGTATGTGAAGTAATTCTGAGAAGTGATTGTTTCTGTTAGTGTTATTATTTCTTTGGTTGTGTTGCCTGGTGTATTATTTTTTATTAACATTTGTTTGAGTATGTTTATTGTTTCTTTGACTGGTATGTTTGTAAATAGGTTGGTGATGTCGAATGATGCTAGTGTAGCGTTATTTGATATGTGTGTGTTTTTTATTCTTTTTTTGTGTAAGATCTATGCGGTTTTTTACGCTGGTGTGGCTATGAAATGTGATGTCTTTTCTTATTATTTTGTCGAGGTGTTTCGCGATTTTGTGTGAGGCGATATTAGTGGGCGTATTGGTATATCTTTTTTGTGTATTTTTGGTAAGGCGTTGAGTGTTGGTGTTGGAATATATCACCTTTGTCATGTAATTTAGAAAGATTAATGTTTGTAGAACAGGTAGTAGTCTAGTGAACAGAAAAAAGCTCCATTGAGTATGTTTAAACTATTAGCCTACTACGATAAGGAAATAAATTTTGTTGGAGCTTAGAATAAAACTCTAGTGCACGGATCTACGCATATGGTGGACTTCCCAGTTGCTGCTGGGGTGAGTGTTCGTTTCGTTTTATAATCGTTAGCCATCCTGAAACTCATTACAAAAAGGTGAAAACTTACGCGTTGTGATCAAACATAGCGTGGAGATTGCCTAAGCTCCAATACATCATAAGAAATACTTGGAAATACCCCTATTTGGGAGAGGGCTTTATTGTCCTAACTGTGTAAGATACAATATCGTGCGTGGAACTCGTTTACTTAATGAAAGTTTTGCACTTTGTGGAACTGTTTATTATTTTAAAGTAACTAATTTAAACCTTTTCAGTCTGTAAGGAGGGAAGTCTAACCAGGAGCAAAGGTTTCACTTCACTTCTGTCAATATGCACACAAAGTTTTATATGTCCATTTGTGTAGATCGCCAACTTTAAAAAGTTTCAACAAAGAGGTAAATTCTAAAGACTTTGCTCGTAAAAGCAGAGTTTGGGTTCTTGGGGTAGCCACTTATTGTGCTGAGCGCTCCCCACGCTTCTTCCCTTAGGGGACTTGAATTGAATAGTTTCAAGGTGTATTCGTCTCATTTCATGCGACTCGAATATTTTTACTTTCTCACACAGTTTGTTTGCCTTAGGTGAAGGCTGTTGTTGAAAGAGGACGAAACAACGGGAAATTATCAACATGACGGGAAAATCTACAGTTATGGCCCTCAGCCAATTTAGATCTTAGACTGCCGGAGGGGCTAAGAAATCACTCAGGAAGGAGATAGCGACTGGGAATGTAAAAAGTACGTTTGAGCTGGACAAATCCAATGCTATAAAAGAAATGAAGAAACCGGAAGTCGAAATACTCGGAATCAGCGTGATGCGTTAGCCAGGTTCAGAAAACGAAGATGGGAACCGTGTGGACATCAAGGGACGATAAAAGCTTTTTCTTCAGTGTCTGACAGAGTAACACTGCTGCAGTTGAATGCGGATATAGTTCAGACATACGCGCTGACGTGCGACTACCTGACGAGAAAGTGGATTTGTTTTATGGACAGATTAGCTCGGCGATGAGAGGGGTTCACAAATCCGACTTGGCCATGGTAATGGCCGACTTCAACGCATATGTAGAAATATGCCGAGAGTAAATTTAGTTGGTGTAGCGAATGCACGGGGTGATAGACTGGTACAACCTTGTCAGGGAAAAGATCTAGTAATTACAAACCTCCCTTTCGTTGTCTATACACGGAAGAGAACACACAGAGACTGCAGGGGGTTATAGGGAACTCTCCTCTCGTCGTCTATCACGGGAAGTCACACACAGAGACTGCAGGGGGTTATAGGGAACTCTCCTCTCGTCGTCTATCACGGGAGGTCACACACAGAGACTGCAGGGGGTTATAGGGAACTCTCCTCTCGTCGTCTATCACGGGAGGTCACACACAGAGACTGCAGGGGGTTATAGGGAACTCTCCTCTCGTCGTCTATCACGGAAGGTCACACACAGAGACTGCAGGGGGTTATAGGGAACTCTCCTCTCGTCGTCTATCACGGGAGGTCACACACAGAGACTGCAGGGGGTTATAGGGAACTCTCCTCTCGTCGTCTATCACGGAAGGTCACACACCTGTTGCACCTCCCTCCTCACAACATCCAAGCCCTGGACTTTGACAGGCTCAGCTCGGTTTTGGCCTCCCCTTCGTTTTTTCAGGGTTATTGGCCCTCCCGCTGCTCTCGCCTGTTCTTTTCGGAGCCGCCTTTTGGCCGCTCCACTCATACGCTTTCTCCGTAAAGAGAGCGTGCTGAACTCTGCAGCCACTTCACCGGTTTCTGCAGTCGGCAGCTTGACAGCCGCCCCCGCACCCCCAGTGATGGTTGCCGTTGACACCTCTGCTACAGATCACGGTTTGCCGTATCATTGGCTCCCGCTGTTTGTGCAGTTTCAAAATCAATTTTTGTATTAGTCTGGTCCATTAACGTCCCACGAGTATGGGGGAAATAACGGTCGACCAGAGCAGAGCCCCCACTGCCCTGGCAAGACAACATACAATGAGGTTTTGTCTGGTTCCTCAAGGGGATCGTGTGCGACTGAATTTTATACCCTGCAGCCATTCATCCTTCGGCACGATGCCTTCCACCTTGGATTGGGTATTCAGTCACTGACCTTGAAGCATACCCCAAGTTCAGGACATTATTAACTGTTGCTCATGGAGCGAACAGCCTGCTTTACTCTCTTTTTTACAACTGTGTCGTTAGGGTAGTTTCCCGCCCATACTTCACTGTCGCATTGCCCTTGGTTCACCCGGGAGGTGAGAGTAGCATTGTGAGGACTTAATTCCCAACTACCCCATTCTCCCTAGTCAGAGCAGTTATTTCTACCACACCCAACCGGTTGACTGACGAGGAGGGATAATTCCTCACCTTTGAACCATTGCCTTCGTCCAGGCCTGCATATTCAGAAACCTTCCGGAATCCTTATTCACAGGTAACCTACATTTCTGTAGGCCGTCCCACTATCCGCCACCTGTGGACTCTCCTCTCGTCGTCTATCACGGGAGGTCACACACAGAGACTGTAGGGAGGGTTATAGGGAACTCCCCTATTGTCGTCTATCACGATAAGTCATGCGCAGAGACTGCAGGGAGGATTATAGGGAACTAACTTCTCGTCGTCTATTCACGGAAGGTCACAAGTAGAGAATGCAGGGATGGTTATGGGAAACCCCCTCTTGTCGTCTATACACGAGTGGTTACACGCTGAGACTGCGGGTAGGGTTATAGGGAACTCTCCTCTCGTCGTCTATCGCGGAAGAGAACACACAGAGACTTCAGGGAGGATTATAGGGAACTTACTTCTCGTCGTCTATTCACGGAAGGTCACAAGTAGAGAATGCAGGGATGGTTATGGAAAACACCTTCTTGTCGTCTATACACGGGAGGTTACATACAGAGACTGCGGGAAGGGTTATAGGGAATTCCGCTCTCGTCGTCTATCACGGGAGGTCACACACAGAGACTGCAGGGGGTTATAGGGAATTCTCCTCTCGTCGTCTATCACGGGAGGTCACACACAGAGACTGCGGGGGATTATAGGGAACTCCCCTCTCGTCGTCTATCACGGGAGGTCACACTCAGAGACTGCAGGGGGTTATAGGCAACTCTCCTCTCGTCTATCACGGGAGGTCACACACAGAGACTGCAGGGGGTTATAGGGAACTCTCCTCACGTCGTCTATCACGAAAGGTCACACACAGAGACTGCAGGGGGTTATAGGGAACTCTCCTCTCGCCGTCTATCACGGGAGGTCACACACAGAGGCTACAGGGGGTTATATGGAACTCCCCTCTTGTCGTCTATCACGGGAGGTCACACACAGAGACTGCAGGGATTTATAGGGAACTCTCCTCTCGTCGTCTATCACGGGAGGTCACACACAGAGACTGCAGGGAGTTATAGGGAACTCCAATATTGTCGTCTATCACGGGAGGTCACACACAGAGACTGCAGGGGGTTATAGGGAACTCTCCTCTCGTCGTCTATCACGAAAGGTCACACACACAGACTGCAGGGGGTTATAGGGAACTCTCCTCTCGTCGTCTATCACGGGAGGTCACACACAGAGACTGCAGGGAGTTATAGGGAACTCCACTATTGTCGTCTATCACGATAAGTCATGCGCAGAGACTGCAAGGAGGATTATAGGGAACTAACTTCTCGTCGTCTATTCACGGAAGGTCACAAGTAGAGAATGCAGGGATGGTTATGGGAAACCCCCTCTTGTCGTCTATACACGGGTGGTTACACGCAGAGACTGCGGGGAGGGTTATAGGGAACTCTCCTCTCGTTGTCTATCACGGAAGAGAACACACAGAGACTGCAGGGAGGGTTATAGGGAACTCCCCTATTGTCGTCTTACACGATAAGTCATGCGCAGAGACTGTAGGGAGGATTATAGGGAACTTACTTCTCGTCGTCTATTCACCGAAGGTCACAAGTAGAGAATGCAGGAATGGTTATGGAAAACACCCTCTTGTCGTCTATACACGGGAGGTTAAATACAGAGACTGCGGGTAGGGTTATAGGGAATTCCGCTCTCGTCGTCTATCACGGGAGGTCACACACAGAGGCTACAGGGGGTTATAGGGAATTCCGCTCTCGTCGTCTATCACGGGAGGTCACACACAGAGACTGCAGGGAGGGTTATAGGGAACTCCCCTCTCGTCGTCTATCACGGGAGGTCACTCACAGAGATTGCAGGGAGTTATAGGGAACTCTCTTCTCGTCGTCTATCACGGGAGGTCACACACAGAGACTGCAGGGGGTTATAGGGAAATCTCCTCTCGCCGTCTATCACGGGAGGTCACACACAGAGGCTACAGGAGGTTATATGGAACTCCCCTCTTGTCGTATATCACGGGAGGTCACACACAGAGACTGCAGGGGGTTATAGGGAACTCTCCTCTTCTTGTCGTTTATCACGGGAGGTCACACACAGAGACTGCAGGGGGTTATAGGGAACTCTCCTCTCGTCGTCTATCACGGCAGGTCACAAACAGAGACTACAGGGGGTTATAGGGAACTCTCCTCTCGTCGTCTATCACGGAAGGTCACACACAGAGACTGCGGGAAGGGTTGTAGGGAACTCTCCTCTCGTCGTCTATCACGGGAGGTCACACACAGAGACTGCAGGGGGTTATAGGGAACTCTCCTCTCGTCGTCTATCACGGGAGGTCACCCACAGAGACTGCAGGGGGTTATAGGGAACTCTCCTATCGTCGTCTATCACGGGAGGTCACACACAGAGACTGCAGGGGGTTATAGGGAACTCTCATCTCGTCGCCTATCACGGAAGAGAACACACAGAGACTGCAGGGAGGGTTATAGGGAGCTGCCCTATTGTCGTCTATCACGGTAAGTCATGCGCAGAGACTGCAGGGAAGATTATAGGGAACTAACTTCTCGTCGTCTATTCACGTAAGGTCACAAGTAGAGAATGCAGGGGATGGTTATGGTAAACTTCCTCTTGTCGTCTATACACGGGAGGTTACACACAGAGACTGCAGGGGGTTATAGGGAACTCTCCTCTCGTCGTCTATCACGGCAGGTCACAAACAGAGACTACAGGGGGTTATAGGGAACTCCCCTCTCGTCGTCTATCACGGGAGGTCACACTCAGAGACTGCAAGGGGTGTTAGGCAACTCTCCTCTCGTCTATCACGGGAGGTCACACACAGAGACTGCAGGGGGTTATAGGGAACTCTCCTCTCGTCGTCTATCACGAAAGGTCACACACAGAGACTGCAGGGGGTTATAGGGAACTCTCCTCTCGCCGTCTATCACGGGAGGTCACACACAGAGGCTACAGGGGGTTATATGGAACTCCCCTCTTGTCGTCTATCACGGGAGGTCACACACAGAGACTGCAGGGGTTTATAGGGAACTCTCCTCTCGTCGTCTATCACGGGAGGTCACACACAGAGACTGCAGGGAGTTATAGGGAACTCCACTATTGTCGTCTATCACGATAAGTCATGCGCAGAGACTGCAAGGAGGATTATAGGGAACTAACTTCTCGTCGTCTATTCACGGAAGGTCACAAGTAGAGAATGCAGGGATGGTTATGGGAAACCCCCTCTTGTCGTCTATACACGGGAGGTTACATGCAGAGACTGCAGGGAGGGTTATAGGGAACTCTCCTCTCGTCGTCTATCACGAAAGGTCACACACACAGACTGCAGGGAGGGTTATAGGGAACTCCCCTATTGTCGTCTTACACGATAAGTCATGCGCAGAGACTGTAGGGAGGATTATAGGGAACTTACTTCTCGTCGTCTATTCACCGAAGGTCACAAGTAGAGAATGCAGGAATGGTTATGGAAAACACCCTCTTGTCGTCTATACACGGGAGGTTAAATACAGAGACTGCGGGTAGGGTTATAGGGAATTCCGCTCTCGTCGTCTATCACGGGAGGTCACACACAGAGGCTACAGGGGGTTATAGGGAATTCCGCTCTCGTCGTCTATCACGGGAGGTCACACACAGAGACTGCAGGGAGGGTTATAGGGAACTCCCCTCTCGTCGTCTATCACAGGAGGTCACTCACAGAGATTGCAGGGAGTTATAGGGAACTCTCTTCTCGTCGTCTATCACGGGAGGTCACACACAGAGACTGCAGGGGGTTATAGGGAAATCTCCTCTCGCCGTCTATCACGGGAGGTCACACACAGAGGCTACAGGAGGTTATATGGAACTCCCCTCTTGTCGTATATCACGGGAGGTCACACACAGAGACTGCAGGGGGTTATAGGGAACTCTCCTCTTCTTGTCGTTTATCACGGGAGGTCACACACAGAGACTGCAGGGGGTTATAGGGAACTCTCCTCTCGTCGTCTATCACGGCAGGTCACAAACAGAGACTACAGGGGGTTATAGGGAACTCTCCTCTCGTCGTCTATCACGGAAGGTCACACACAGAGACTGCGGGAAGGGTTGTAGGGAACTCTCCTCTCGTCGTCTATCACGGGAGGTCACACACAGAGACTGCAGGGGGTTATAGGGAACTCTCCTCTCGTCGTCTATCACGGGAGGTCACCCACAGAGACTGCAGGGGGTTATAGGGAACTCTCCTATCGTCGTCTATCACGGGAGGTCACACACAGAGACTGCAGGGGGTTATAGGGAACTCTCATCTCGTCGTCTATCACGGAAGAGAACACACAGAGACTGCAGGGAGGGTTATAGGGAGCTGCCCTATTGTCGTCTATCACGGTAAGTCATGCGCAGAGACTGCAGGGAGGATTATAGGGAACTAACTTCTCGTCGTCTATTCACGTAAGGTCACAAGTAGAGAATGCAGGGGATGGTTATGGTAAACTTCCTCTTGTCGTCTATACACGGGAGGTTACACGCAGAGACTGCAGGGGGGTTATAGGGAACTCCCCTATCGTCATTTATCTCGGGAAGGCACACGCAAAGGCTGCAGGGAGGGTTATACCGTACCAGATACTACATAGTGATCGGGAAATGTTTTCGAAATCGTATTCAATCAGCTGAGACGTACCCTGGAGCAGATACTCCGGCCACATCCCGGTAGTGTTGTCCCTAAGGTTAGGTACTAAGAAACTAAAAGTAAAGAGGAAATATATAACTGCATTGTAAATCTCGAAGTGTTGGATGACAGACAAAATTTTGGAACTCGTGGAACAACGAATATTTTCAAAAAACAAAAACCAAGAGAAGTATTCCCAACTTAAAACGGAACAAGAAGTGGAACACGCAATACACCTTGCAGAAAGCGGTAATGGGGGACATAAAGCCTATCCTATTCTCTGACATTATTACATTGTAATTGCCGTATTTATGAATGACTGTTTCATGCGTTATAGTGAATAATATGGGTTTGTAAACATATTTTACTTATTAATAAGTAGATTTAAATCGGGACCAAACGCAATGATCGGAAATGACATATTTTATATTTAGTGTTATTTTATAGTTTAAATATTTTAACAGATTTAGTCCATTCTATTTGAAAAAATGCTAAAGAAAAATTAAATTTATTGGGTGGGAATTTCCGATGGTTTTAATTGATAACACTTGAGTAAATAATTTCCTGTCATTTTGGCTGTTTGCCAATATGGATTTTCCGCCCAGGTAAACAACCGGTTGCCGGGTCTTCCCTAACAGCTGCTTTTGAATGGAACATTATTAGCAAATTTTGTGTTAAAGAAAGTGAAAGTAATACTGGACTAAATACATTATTTTCTAGTCATATACATAATTTTGACAGTTGAATAATGGTTCAACAATTCTTATACTGAAATTTGAATTACCACGTGAGAAAAAACATTTAAATAACGACACCAACTCTCAATCAATAGTTTTTTTCAACGACAAAACCATAATCAGAGAGTATAATTTCACAGTTATAGTTTAAAGTTGGTGTAATTATAGCGACTGATGATGACTTTTTCGTTGAAACGCGTATGTGAAAATAAATTACGTAATTCTTTTGTCAAGCTTCTTCCACTTATGCCTTGAAACTTCCCATAATTCTGTCCTCAGGTCTTTTCTTTGGCTATAAAATAAACTTCTATTTGTTTTTAAATATAAAAATGTACTCTTTATTATTTCTAATTTAATAAATTAAATTTTAATACAGAGAGAATACAATTTTATCCTATGCAGAGGTGCAGCGAGAGCAGAAAGAGTAAACTTTCTTTTTAATATTTCAACATTAAAAAAATAATTACTTGACTGAACTGTAGTGTACTTTTTAATTATAAATAAATAAAACCTCTTAAACCACAAATACGTTTTAGTTATGTCCTGATGTACATTTCGATTGCAAAGCGTTTATCTTCAGAGGAAATTATTACAAGACTCTTCAAGAGGTTTTATTTATTTACAATTACCTAAAGAAAATATTGTTTTAAATTAGCCATGCTTGTAACAAATTCCAAACCTTTATGAAGAAATATTAATATCTAAAAATAGTTTTCCTATAAAACAAGTTGACAGTAAACTGAGACCTGATAAATGCAGTGCAGTAGAATCACTTTGTGAAAAGTCTGCAGCTATTTTTTCCACCTTTTCTGCATCCTATGCACCCTCCATTTCTGTTCCCTTCCCTCCTACAGATGTTGATTATTCTTTAATATCGTTTAAAGTTGCAGTTATCTGGATTTATTACTGACCTTAGTTAATTCTCTTAGACCTACTGATCTTGGAGATGATTCTTATTGAGAGACAATTTGAGTGCTCATCGTTTATTATTTTTTTAAAAGAAGGTTATTCCTTGCGCCATACAAACATATCTAATTTCCCTGGTACAGAAATAATAACTGATTTTTGTTTATTGTTTTTATTTTCTTAGTCAGTCAGGATGTCAGTTATTTCCCTTTGACATACTGCAAGCATATATAGAAACAATTCTCATTCAAAATTGAACTGTATTTATAAATTGATATGAAGCCATGTATTAATAGATTTCTATAAGAATCTTTCCTTCAATTATTTTTAAATTCATATAAATTTTTAAATGTATATATATATAATTTATCTTGCACAAATCTTCAATCGTTAATTAATACATTTTTGTTCATCCAATCAAGTTCAAATACATGTTTTAAACCTGTAGTGGATGACAATTTATGTTAATACAGTTTTTTTAAATATTTATTCAATAATTAAATTATAAAATTTATGGGGTCCAGCTGATTCGAACTGAGAATCTTTATGTTCAAAGTCTACCGCACCTTGGCACCCCACAAACTTTCCAATTCCGAGAAATATTTTTCAAAGATGTATGAATTTTTTCCCACTATCTAGTTATTGTAGACAACCTTAAACTGTTGCTATGGCTACCACACAATATCATAAATAATGCTCTAGGGTAACTAAAATAGAATTTGTCTTTGCTAACCTCAGTAGGAATTTACTTGTTGTTGTTGTTGTCGTGTGACAAGTGCAACAAAGAAACAATACAAAAAGAGAAATAAAAGTGTTCAGAGAAAGGTAGAGAGAGCACAGTTACACGGGTCCAAAGGCGTGAAGCACTGCACTGGCCACATCTGCAGCTTTGTCCGTATAAAGGGTCTCCCTAGAACAGTTTAAGTCAATTTTAAATAGTGCTGCAACGATGGACGGGCAGTTGAAGAGATGATCGGGATCAAGCTGTATCCCTGGGCAGTGCCTACATTCAGGGTATGTTCTTGATCCATCAGGCAAGATTTTCATGTCTTTGAGGTGCATTGTCCTCAGTCTGGCAATTGTTTTTGTTATTTCCCTGTCGAAGTTAAGCTCGGGAAGTGATGATTTTCTTCGGTTGTTATGGCAGAGCTTCTGTTTTGCAACGGCATTTACGTCGGAAGATGTTGTAATCATGGGGGCTGGTTCGATGGTCCTCGCTCCCTTGGCCAGAGAATCGGCCTCTTCGTTCCCTTTGATGTGAACGTGTGCCGGAATCCATTGAAGGGTACAAAGCTTCTTCTTTTCCTCAATTAAGGACAGGAGGGTATTGATCTTTTGGGCGAGGTTTGTATTTCCTTTTTGGAGGGCCTGAAGGGCAGATCTGCAGTCCGTGAAGATTACTATGCCATCAGAGGGGTTGAGTGTTGTCCAAGTGAGGTAAATACTCAGAGCTTCTTTGATTGCGATGAGTTCGCTTGTAAAGTTGGAGGCGATTTTGCCTGCTGCAATTTTGTGTCTGGAAGTTGAGCCATCAGGGTAGGTTATAAAGATTCCGGATCCACCTCTATTGCAGTCCGATTTCGAAGAGCCGTCGGTGTAAGCAGCAACCAAGTGTGGTTTTAAAATCTTGGCAATAGTTTCCAATAGGAATTTACTTAAATTTTTTTTTTACATTACTTGTTCATCATTGAGGCAAAAGAAACACTTATGTGGTTGCTGCTGAGCATTAGGGTGCATGGGTACTGGTTTAGCATTCATGAAGTCATGACTATTACAAAAAAGCGGGTTGTTGTAATAATCTCAAACTAAAGCAACTTTCTGTGCCGACACGTTTTGTTACTGTCATTTAATTATCGAAGCCCAAGTACAACTCCAAGTTGCTATAGTTTCCTCTTATCACATAACAAAAACTCTATGCTTCTCTGCTATTTGTACTTGGAAGTTACATTTCTATTGATCACTTAATTGTTTCCAAGATTTGATTACAAGTCAGTTGAGATTTCCAAACATATTACAGTTGCTAGAGGTTTAGAACAGTTTTCAACCATTAGAAACTCCATTGATAAAAGAGAAACTGTAATCAATGTGTCATTTTGTTTCAAATGTTACATAACTAATGTAATCCTGTTACACATTAATTCTGAATAAATAACTTCATTTATACTTGATTCTTCTCCTGGGAGATACCTTACCATTTAAATTTTGTTTGTTTGGTTGATTAAAAATAAAAACATTGTTTAATTTTGTAGTCCATTACGTTTGGTGAAACTTAATTACTAACTTTACATCAGTTTACCACTATCCAAACTTAAGTTCGGATAGTTATAAACTAAAGTAAAATTATTAATAAAAACATTTTTATTATAATAGTAATACAGTAGTGCGTTGAAACTAATTGGATCTGAAGGCACTTCGGATTTTCAAACATAACCTAGAAATTCCTAGTTACACTAAAACATTAAGATAAATGTAAATAAACACTTTATGTACATACACATCTACATAATGTACTTTGATTTACTTGTATCTTTAAATCCAGAAGAATGCACTTATGTTACAAAATTAATCACTACATATTTACATATGTATTTATCTATACACACAAAAAACAACTGTATGAAAATATATTATATGAAAAATTTGCTAATTTTATGGGTATTTTGAGTTCCGGAACTCTTTTTCTGCTGGCCGAACCCTTCATTCGCTTAAGTAGCAGGAGCTGAGTTTGAGTGCATTCGGGCTGTGGTTTGTACCAAGACATCACTTTCTCTAACGTTGTCAAAGCTTCAGAATGTGAAGGTATTATTGCGTCTTCTTCCTCGCGCTCACTGCATTCTTGAATTTATGGCTCTTGCTTTGAAGATATGATCTCACTATCCAGGATTTCGTAGCCAAAGTATTTTTTATCGAGATCCAACCATTCCACAGCGTCAGTTTCATTGTAATCTTAAAAGCCTGGAACTGACTGGCATATATGACAACCTCTTTCACAATCTCAAGCGCTTCTGACTGATTTTAGTTGGTGTCAGCATCTGATTGTTCACTTTCTGGGCAAAGTTTATACCATGCTATCAGTAAGTCAAAGAATAATGTTTTTAACATGAAAGAATTACACCGTTACACACATAGGCAGGAATTCTTTGCCAAAACAACTTTAAACTGTGGGTGTTCGTTGTCTACCATCTCAAGATCAACTGAATTTTTATTTTTTCTGGTGTGTGGTGAGTAAAGGGAAGATGTTTTCGAGTTTCATTCAAATATATCATCATGTTTAGCGATGTTACAAAATTAATTTGAAAATCAGAGATTCTTAGCAGAGCGTGAAACGGAGTGTTGAAGAAGGCGTTCGGATTATTGACGCTCTACTGTAATTAATGCGAACTGTCCTTAATTCGTTTGAAATAATAATTACAATAAATTGGTAAATTAATTTCAGTTTAAATGTTTTGTTTTCATAAGAGTCAAAAAATTTATTATGTTGTATTGTTGTCATTTACAACCTAATACAACGATGTTGATTGTTGTTTTTTTAGGAAAGTGCGTATTCAGTGTTTATAGAATGGAAAAGTTCACATTTTTGTTTCCAAGAAGCTTCACTGGCAGCAGAGCCAGGTACGACAAGCTCTAACATCGACAGCAAGATGGAAATGACAACTGTGATACCTCGTGTAACCAAGGAATTGGCACAGTTAGTCACACCTTCTCCTATAGTTCCAACTCAGCTCACTACATTCACAGTAGAAGAGGGTTCACAAACTGTACTGGTTTTTGGAAGTAAGTTCCTGTCATACTAGGTCTTTGCTATTTTATAAGTATCCTAATAGAAATCCAGTAGCGGCTCCAACCGTTTATATCTATTTGTTAAAACCCTTAATTGTCTATAATTTAAAATAATGAATATTATATATCTAAGATCAAAACAAATGCTCACAATATTATAGCGAAATTTAGAATGCACTAAGCAACAATAAAGTAGCAAATAATTTTTAGCTTCTTATGTCTGTCTATCCTGAGAGTACAAACATGCTCTCTAACACATAATTTAAACTTAACCCATTTCTGGGGATGGGCTCTAAGCCTCCCTTGGGTAGTCACAACTCCCATATTCTTTGCCTACCAAAACATTAACCCGAAGCTGCTCCTGTGGGATTCCCTCCCCTTCATCCTTCACTTGTTTCCAAATCAGGAGTTTGTTCCAAGTAAAACTTTTTCTTAATTTGATGTCTAATGTTTGACTTAACTAATGCTAATGTCTATAGTTAATCAACATACGGTGAATAGTAAATATATTTGTTCAATATTTCTTGTAAAATTATGTGAATATTGGTAAGAATAATATTACCACAATTGATATTTGGAAGATTAGTTCAGTTATGGGATGATGTTGGCATTACTACAAGTTTCAAGGTAATATTAACTCTACTTATTTTTGAAAGATTTGTCCAGTTATGGGATGATGTTGATATTGCTACAAGTGTCAAGCTAATATTAGCTCCACTGATGTATGGAAGATTAGTTCAGTTCATGATGTTGGCATTACTACAAGTGTTAAGCTAATATTAGCTCCACTGATGTATGGAAGATTAATTCAGTTCATGATGTTGGCATTACTACAAGTGTTAAAGTTATATTACCTCCACTGATGTTTGGAAGATTAGTTCATTTATGGCATGATGTTATCATTACTACAAGTTTCAAGGTAATATTAACTCTACTTATTTTTGAAAGATTTGTCCAGTTATGGGTTGATGTTGGTATTGCTACAAGTGTTAAGCTAATATTACCTCCACTGATGTTTGGAAGATTAGTTCATTTATGGCATGATGGTGGCATTACTACAAGTGTTAAGCTAATATTACCACAACCGATGGATGTTTGGAATATTAGTTCAGTTATGGGATGGTGTTGGCAATACTACAAGTGTTAAGACAACTGATGTTTGGAAGGTAAGTTCAGTTATGGCATGATGTTGGTATTGCTACAAGTGTTAAGGTAATATTACCACAACCGATGTTTGGAAGATTAGTTCAGTTATAGGATGATGTTGGCAATACTACAAGTGTTAAGACAACTGATGTTTGGAAGGTAAGTTCAGTTATGGCAAGATGTTGGCATTACTACAGTTGTTAAGGTAATATTACCACAACCGATGTTTGAAAGATTAGTTCAGTTATGGGAGATGTTCACTACAAGTGTTAAGTATAAGTAAGTAAATACAATATAAATAAAACAATATTATGTTTGATGATGTAACACTAGGGTAAGTATTGCATAAAATAAACCTATAACCACAAAACGTAATGTTAAGGCTATCACTTAAACTATTTTATTACAATAAAAAAATTTGAAGTATCTGAAAAAAAATAACTTAGTATTGAATTCAGTTTACATATGAGCCCTTGAGAGGAAAAGTGGTGTAAGTTAGTGCCAATCAGTTTTGAGATAAATAGAGGTTTGTTTGAAATTTACAATTCATAGGAATAAATAATTATCTGTCCACTACTGTAAAGTAGTTACACGTTCAATATAACTACCCATATTTCATTCGTAATTTTTAATGGTTTATTATGTTATTAAAAAACTCAGTGTATTTTACTTAAATATTAAAGAATGCAAATAATTTTTTAATCAAGAGAAACACATTTATTTTAAAATATACTTTTACTCGTAGTCAGATTCAGATTCTAACTGCCTCTCAATAATAGGTGTATCTTCTGCAAGTGGATATTCTGAAAGCCCAGGCAACAAAATAAATGATCTAGTTCTGAAACATACTTTTAGTATGTTGCTTAGGACAACTTCCTACACTACTTTATCAACCTTCAGAACTAGATCATTTTTTTAGCAAACATATTTTGGTCTTCGTTGCCTGAACTGAGTTATCAATCAAACTGGTTTCAAAAAAAGGGACTTACACCACTTTACCCCTCAATGGCTCATATGATGGTATATACCTTATTATGGTGGTTTTAAAAAAAAATATTGTTAAAAACTCAGTTGTTTGTTTCAGTGATATTTGCTTCAATAATAATATTCATGTTCATCATTGTTGTTACTCGTTATATTAAAAAAAAGTGGTCAAGGGTAGAAAGCAGAAGAAATTCTTTTTTGATGGAAAATTCAGGCTTTTCTAGTGACGTTACTATTTACCCCAGAAGGTTACCTGCAAATAAAGCTGGAAAGTCTAAAATTATTTAGCACTCTCATTATCAAATTAATGGTAAGGACTATTTTGTGCTTATGTATTGTTAAGATTAATTAAGTATAGTAAAACAGTAAAATGGTGATATTAAGGTATTCAGAGAGTCATAGCTATTATTGTATGAAAGTTATAATTTGGTATTTTTTTCTAAAGTAATGAATTTGTGAATTTTAAAACTGTTTTATTCAATTTTAGGTACTACCAAGTAAACCAGTTAGTTTATATCTTTATCTAACTTGAAATTTATGAAAAACTTACTAAGACAAAACGTTTTCAGTCATATTAATCGATCTTTGGCACTGTTTCATTAAGTTTTTCATACAACTACTGAATTATAAGTTTTGTCAAGTCATTAATTAGTTAAATAAACACATTTCATTGGATTATAAAACAGAATGTGTAGATACACTTTTCAAATTCCTACTCTGAAAGAGTGCATTACAATTAAATACCTGAAGTAAAATGACTAATTTAATTATGTTTCGACCTTTATTTGATTTTACATTAACACCCTTTTTTAAAAATTAAATATATAAAATACATTGTAGTATTTTTGTTAAAAAATTTATTTTTTAAAAATAATGTTTATAACATCCAGAAGACTTTTATAAATGACGTGTAAGTTTTGTTTCTATTATAAAAAAATTATGTAATTTAAATTGGTCAACTAAAAATACGATGATCAATTAGCATTGAAACAAAAGGAAATTTATTAGAGTATTTTTTATTTCTTATATTATGATAATAGTAATATTGTTTAGGAATAATCCACAATGCTAAGGAGTTGTTTCAGTAACAGTATATCTGTGGAAACGAAATGAAGGTAACATCCATTATTTTTTGAAAATCAGATAGAGTTGACTGCTGGATTTTAAACATGTGCCATACAGTTCAAATTCAACCTAAAGACATCAACTTTTTAAAATTAAAAATAATGAATTAGTATTAACATTAAGTATCACCCACTACAAGTTTAAAAAAACTGTTCCAAACCCAGTAACTCACTAAATATGTACAATTTAGTGAACAAATAATAGATTCTTGAATCCTTTACAATTCTCAGCAGTTCTTGAAGTTCTATAGCTTTTAAAGGTATAGTTATAAATTATATATTACCAGCCCATTAAAAAAAACACCTTCAGCATAGATAATTCTAATATATATAATTATATTTTTTTAGGTGGTATAAAAAGAAGACTGATCTACACTAAGAGTTTTGTACACTGACAGTAGATTTAGTTTTAATAACCTTTTTTTACATTATTAAATAGTATTTTCCTACATGATAAGATGTTTTTCTATAATCAAGGTTTGTTATGATTTTTCAAAGTTATCTTCTAGCTGTAGTTTGGTTTTATCTTTATTTTTTAAAACAGTATTAAACTATATTACTTATCTAAGATGCGGTAGAAAGTTTTTTGTTTGTTTTGATACAGTGATTAGTTATGACTAAAAAATTGTGTTTAAAATTGTTTTCAATTATCAAACATGAGTTGAATGTATCCTTAATACCCAATGTTATAATGTCTAAGTGGTCCTTGTTATTAAACAAGTATTTGTTAGATTACTTAAACAATATAATTTTCTGATATTTTTTAATATAAAAATAAATAAAATCATTTAGGAAATGATTAACTACAAAACTGTTATTTTAGTAATACAGTATATGTATTATTTGTGAGTACTGTACATGAACCTATAAGATTCGTAAAATATATTTTTATAAAATGTATTTTAAAAGAATGTTTATGTGCAGTGAACCAGTTTTGCTTAAATTAATGATAATTTAAGGGCCTTGGTAAGGTAATATTTAGGTCTTATTAGTGAGGTAACAAAAAAAAATGCGTTATCAAAAATGCTCTTGGTAGGTTTCATTGTAATATTAAAATTTCACTAAATATTGTTCTTGGTAGGTTTCATTGTTATAATAGTATTAAAATTTCACGAAATATAGCTCATGGTAGGTTTCATTGTTATAATAATATTAAAATTTACTAAATATAGCTCTTTGTGAGGAAGAACATTACTAGAATTACTTTTCACTTGGATCCAAATATGATACTCTGCAGTAAAAATACACATTCATTTTTTACACTCATGAATTACATAGAGTAATGGAGTGAGTGTACATAGAGTAAGCTGTTTCCAAAGGGTTTTTAAGTCAACATAGAGTCTTTAGGTTTAACAAAATATGTGATTAGTTTGTTAATTTTTAATTTAATGATTTCTGCTGTGATATACACAAGTAACTGGTATATTTACCTGATTTATTTATTTTCTTAATATACATTAATATCAGCAGATGTACTTTTTTCAAAAATTCAAAGGAAATTAAAAAACCATAATTTTGTAAAAGTAACTGTCGTGATAATAGTGATAATCAAGTATGGTGTTTCATCTGGAATATTAGGTTATCTTAAAATTATTTGAAAAAACACTAAAAAATCTTACACCAGGCTTGTTGTAAAACATCCCTCAATACATTCCCAAACAGAATTGAAAGTACAGGGTGTGGCACAGAAGTTTGCTGATCTAAATGGACAATAAGTAATAGATATATCATAATTTATTTTTGTTTTCTAAATACATTTATTGAATATTTTAATTACATAGTTTTAAGAATGTAATCAGTCAAATGACGGCTCTCATCGTTAGTGCATTGAGTTACCTGGAGTTTCCTGAAGTTCTGTTTAACTCTCTGAAGGATATCAACAGGTATAGTGGCAATGGCTTGGACTATGTTGTTCTTCTGACGACATAGTGTCCTTAGATGGTCATTGTAAACAATTAACTTCAGATAACTAAAAGTCAGATATCATATAAAAAGTCATATGGAGCCAAATCTGGGGAGCAAGCTGGCCATAAGTGGGAGCCACTAAAAGAGTTGACACATCTCGAAAGATCCATTGAAAATCTCATTGTGTGTTGGATCCAGACATCACCAACATCCATTTCTTCCAGGTTAGACAGAAAACAGCCCTCAGACATTTCTGTGTAACGAGCCACAGCCACTGCGACTGCAAATAAGACAAATAATCTCTACCCTTGAAACTGCAAAGCATACAGTAACACGTTCAAAATGAAATGGCTGCTGATGAAGTTGAAACAGATTGTTCAAACTTCAATAATGCATTCCGTGCTTGTTTATGTAGCCTGAAATGTGAAAATGAGCTTTATCAGTAGAGAAAAAAAAGTGCATCATGAGACCAGGGTTCATGCAGTGCTTCACACGCACTTCAGTGAGTAATAAAATCTTGCATATAGACTTCGTCTCACACTGCAATCCAAAATCCCCAGAGCAGCAGCATATTTACATGTGGAGAGTGCAGTAATTACTCCCTTACCAATACTCTCAACATTTTTGATGTTGATCAACCGGGCCGATAGATCAAATATTTGATCAACCGGGCCGGAGGATCAAATATTAAAGCGACTATAGAGTGCTCTTTGAGTTTCATTTATAGAATGGCAATTGGAAAAGTACCCCTCAATGGTAAGGGCAACTCTAAATTAGTTCAATGCATATTGGCAACTGACTAGGAAGGCAATAAAACTTTAGTACCATCCCTTTTCCCACTACACCGTGCTACTTGGCGCGAAATACAAATCAGTAAATTTCTGCATCACACCCTCTACTGTGATGAAATCAGTTTAACCATAATACAATTGAAATATCACTTATATGTACAATTTACTAATTCACTAGTTTGGAATATTTCAGGCCTAGGCTTTTTAACTCACTCAGTAATGGTGCCTTTTGTATTTTAAGTGTAAAATTATTTGTTAGCTCTAAATTCTGTTAAGTGTTGTCCTACCACTTTTTATAAATTTTGCTTTTAAAAATTCTTTTAAATTATTAAAAACTATTAGAAACTTTAAATTAAGTTGATAAGATATTGTTGTAATAGATAACTGTATTATACTTATAGTATAGTTTGACAAAACCTTGTTTTGTTTGAGTTTAAAAATCTCAGTACTTAAGTTCCTAAACTCAATAAATATTCCTATTGTTCAAATCTGATTTATTTTATACCCATGCATATCCCTATCCTTTCCCAAGACCTTTGCTTTTTATTATTATATTATAAGAACAGGATAAGGCTTGGCTCCATTTGCCACACAACTGACATTGGATTGTGATGAGATATAGATACGGATGCAGGCTATTGGAAAGTTATTATTATTTTATGTGTTGTGCGATGTTAACATGAAATTTTTTATCTAACTAGGTATCTGCTTAGGATAGGTTTGGTCATAAAACATAATTACTGTAATGTAAGTACACCTACTGCTTGCTGCATTTTACATATGGTTAACCAATAAGGAGTATGTGAACTAGTTGCACTAACAGGTGTTTGACATCCCTTGCAGTACTCCAGTCACACATAACATTACTCATAGTCAAAACTCACTTCCACAATGCACATATCTCCACATAGGGATTTGGACAATGTGTTGGGAGTGATGAAAGTGTCAGAGCTTGACAACCACTGATTTGGAATGTTGATGTGAGCTTGCTCTGCCTCAGCTGTATATGCAGTCCTGCTCTGCTATCCAGGAAGTGTCTGCAGTGCACAAGTGTCAGAGCTTGACAACCACTGATTTGGAATGTTGATGTGAGCTTGCTCTGCCTAAGCTGTATGAGCAGTCCTGCTCTGCTATCCAGGAAGTGTCTGCAGTACACAAGGTGTCAGAGCTTGACAACCACTGATTTGGAATGTTGATGTGAGCTTGCTCTGCCTCAGCTGTATATGCAGTCCTGCTCTGCTATCCAGGAAGTGTCTGCAGTGCACAAGTGTCACAGCCTGTGCACAGTATTATAAGTTCTCAACTGATGCCCATCCAGTTGAGGAGGTAACTATGGGCCTCAGAGTATGGGGATTAGAAAGTAATATGTGTGCATACCCATTCTCATACTCTTTCCCATAAAAACTTAAAAGATAATAAGCTTTAAACAAATAATGAAACACAACATAGAGACGATGATTGCATTTAAACAATAATGAAACTTAACATAAGTAAATGTCCAACAGGTTTGGAGAAAAGTACCTGCAAGTAGGGTGCAGACTAGCTACTCCTATTAAGAGGGGTTGGGGATAAGAATGGAAGTGTTGTCAGTCAGGTTTCGCCGATCTCACTTATTGAAGAAAATGGTTTAAAAAAAAAATGGTAGTAACAACTGCTCAACTACTACCAAAGTTTTTAGTAGTTTTGCGTGCAGGTGACAAATAATTGTCTTAAGTGTCTCTGTTTTGGAAAAATAAGGCCGTAACTGAATGTGGAGTGGGTCTTGTTACTTCCATAAGGAAGTTGTGTAATGAAACACTGCACGTAGAGACAAGTAACTAGAGGCAATCGTTTTTTACTAAAGATGATCTTTTGTCAATCAGATTAAGGTGTCTATAGCCTCCACAAAATGTTAAACTCTTTGAAAGGAGTTACCACTTATAGAAATCTACTACACATAGGAAGGGAGGAAATTAAAAGAGAGCTAATAGGCGAATTTGTAACAGACGTATGCATCATAAAGACAGAACAGGGACAAAGTAATTACATCTGCATCCCTAATAATTACATTCAGGAAACCATCTAATCCTCAATATTTCAATGCAGGTTTCTGAGACCCTCTGTTCCAAATCCTCGACGGTGTTAATGGATTAAAACTGTTGACTCACTTCTTTTGCTAGGTATGTTGCCTGGAAAACGTGGATCACACATCGATCGTCGGCACTGACATGACCAAAACTATCTACCTAAGAATATACTACCACCTAAAGACACAATATCCAGTACTGGGTCTGTTGTTACTCACTGTAAAATCTATTTACACACTAATAAAGAATACTAAAACCAAAGACTAAAACTAATAAACATAACCTTTTGAGAAACTGAATGAAGTAACTGATAACCATTGACTTGATAAGGCAGATAAAATGCCAGAAATTTGAAGCTCACTTAATCAGGCTAGTGAAGCCACTTGGCCTCATCAGCAGGGAGCGTGGAAATTGAATGACTCATATTTTACACAATTAACCTGTTTAGTGCGACATTCTCAAATCCAAGATAGAGTGGGATAAGCACTAGATGCTGATATATCAAATCTGGGATGGTTATCTCTAACTACAACTAATGTTTTAGTATGATCTCAGTTATTGGAGTGTTAGTATTTTTTATAAGACGAGTTATTTTTAACCAATTCACAGGCATAGTAACAGTCAATTTGATTGACTAACCCCACCAAATATAATAATTATTACAGCAAATAAGCTTAAAATTACTGTTTATAACATTTTTATTTGTAAGAAATTGTACAAAACAGACATGAAAATATACTCCATAAATACAACATTTGAATTGAACTCAATACGACATTCTGTGACTTAGGTGTCAAACATTATTTTTAGAACCACATTAAGAAAATAGGAGCCAAACATTACATTCAAACACCAACAGGGTGTCTACAAAATATTACCAATCTCTAATTTCCATTAAAATTAATTGATTTTCTATAACAACAAATTTGTAATAATTAAGAGAATAACGATATGAAGATACTTTCAAAACATGATATAAAACATTTCAGTAAAAAACTAATATAGGGTATTAAAAAATCATTATACATATATAAGGTAAAAACAAAACACTTACATAATAACTCAAAACTTAACAGTATTTCATTATAATCTGTTAATAAGCTAAGTTTAAGTACATAAAACTTATCACTCATGACAGTATATGTTTCTTGTTAGTGGAGAATGTTTTAGCAACATCAAAAGCTGTCTTCCTCAATGCAAAATATTCACTTACTGAGGAAGGCAACTTGTAGTGTTGCCGAGACATGTTTGTTAACAAAAACACATACAGTTGTGAGTAATGAGTTTTATGTAACAATGCTTATAAACAATTTATAATTTATTTCACAAGTTATTTTTGGCTCGGATATATGTTCAGATAAAAACTAAATAAAAAGTAACTTACTCACTCACACACACAGATATATATATATATATATATATATATATATATATATATATATATATATATATATATATATATATATACTGTTTAGATTGAAAGCACCTTCAACAAGTTGTGCAAAAAACTATTACTAAAAAAATTGTACAGTATAAGTTAGCATAATGCTGTCCTACTTTCATGTCACCAAATCGTCTATCACAAACTGTCTTCTATTTGTGCCTGGACTCGATTTGTACCTGCCATTAATTTGATTTTTACTTTATGTTTATATATATATATATATATATACTGTTTAGATTGAAAGCACCTTCAACAAGTTGTGCAAAAAACTATTACTAAAAAAATTGTACAGTATAAGTTAGTATAATGCTGTCCTACTTTCATGTCACCAAATCGTCTATCACAAACTGTCTTCTATTTGTGCCTGGACTCGATTTGTACCTGCCATTAATTTGATTTTTACTTTATGTTTATATATATATATATATATATATATATATATATATATATATATATATATATATATATATATATATATACTGTTTAGATTGAAAGCACCTTCAACAAGTTGTGCAAAAAACTATTACTAAAAAAATTGTACAGTATAAGTTAGCATAATGCTGTCCTACTTTCATGTCACCAAATCGTCTATCACAAACTGTCTTCTATTTGTGCCTGGACTCGATTTGTACCTGCCATTAATTTGATTTTTACTTTATGTTTATATATATATATATATACTGTTTAGATTGAAAGCACCTTCAACAAGTTGTGCAAAAAACTATTACTAAAAAAATTGTACAGTATAAGTTAGCATAACGCTGTCCTACTTTCATGTCACCAAATCGTCTATCACAAACTGTCTTCTATTTGTGCCTGGACTCGATTTGTACCTGCCATTAATTTGATTTTTACTTTATGTTTATATATATATATATATACTGTTTAGATTGAAAGCACCTTCAACAAGTTGTGCAAAAAACTATTACTAAAAAAATTGTACAGTATAAGTTAGCATAACGCTGTCCTACTTTCATGTCACCAAATCGTCTATCACAAACTGTCTTCTATTTGTGCCTGGACTCGATTTGTACCTGCCATTAATTTGATTTTTACTTTATGTTTATATATATATATATATATATATATATATATATATATATATATATATATATATATATATATATATATACTGTTTAGATTGAAAGCACCTTCAACAAGTTGTGCAAAAAACTATTACTAAAAAAATTGTACAGTATAAGTTAGCATAATGCTGTCCTACTTTCATGTCACCAAATCGTCTATCACAAACTGTCTTCTATTTGTGCCTGGACTCGATTTGTACCTGCCATTAATTTGATTTTTACTTTATGTTTATATATATATATATATATATATATATATATATATATATATACTGTTTAGATTGAAAGCACCTTCAACAAGTTGTGCAAAAAACTATTACTAAAAAAATTGTACAGTATAAGTTAGCATAATGCTGTCCTACTTTCATGTCACCAAATCGTCTATCACAAACTGTCTTCGATTTGTACCTGCCATTAATTTGATTTTTACTTTATGTTTATATATATATATATATATATATATATATATATATATATATATATATATATATACTGTTTAGATTGAAAGCACCTTCAACAAGTTGTGCAAAAAACTATTACTAAAAAAATTGTACAGTATAAGTTAGCATAATGCTGTCCTACTTTCATGTCACCAAATCGTCTATCACAAACTGTCTTCTATTTGTGCCTGGACTCGATTTGTACCTGCCATTAATTTGATTTTTACTTTATGTTTATATATATATATATATATATATATATATATATATATATATATATATATATATATATATATATATATATATATACTGTTTAGATTGAAAGCACCTTCAACAAGTTGTGCAAAAAACTATTACTAAAAAAATTGTACAGTATAAGTTAGCATAATGCTGTCCTACTTTCATGTCACCAAATCGTCTATCACAAACTGTCTTCTATTTGTGCCTGGACTCGATTTGTACCTGCCATTAATTTGATTTATACTTTATGTTTATATATATATATATATATATATATATATATATATATATATATATATATATATATATATATATATATATATATATATATAGACTTTTTGGACTAGGAGACTGACAGACTTACCTTGGTAAGAGTCCACTCTGTAGTCTTCAAATAGAAACACATAAAAGCACTTAAACAATGATATATTTCAACCACACAGTGGTCTTTGTCAATCGAAGAGAAAACACAAAAAGAAATATGAGAGAATGAAATAAAATAATTGTAATCACAGATTGTGTAGAGTAGAGATCAGATGTCACAGATGCACAGATTAAAGACATATATATTGTTTCCATGAGCATATGAGTGATTATAGTTTATATATAAGTCTGTCAGGGGAAAAGAGATAAGGCTATTTGGAAAAAAAAATGAATGGATTTATCTGATGTTGAGGTTAGGGGATTCTCTGGACTTGGTATACCACTGGTATGATAGTTCCCACCTTCTCAGTTCTGAGGGATTGCAATCAGGGGGGTGTGATTTAATTATTTTTGTGGTATAGCAGTCATCAAAAGTTGTGATGTTGTGACTCGCAGCATGTTGAGCTGTTGGTCTATCCATATTCATAATTTTAACATCATGTCTGTGGCCATTCATTCTGATATTCAGACCATCCGTGGTCAGGCCTATGTACTGTGCTGAGCAAAGTTTACATTGTAGCTGGTATATGACATTTTTCGATGTACAATTATGATGACCCTGTATTTTGAAAACCATTTTTGTTGTTTGGCTGTTGAAACTATTTGCTGAGGGGTGTATTGGACACGACTTGCATCTAGGTCTATTGCATGGGAAGGACACCACACAAACTTCCTCATGGCTCCTTACCATGCAATAGACCTAGATGCAAGACGTGTCCAATACACCCCTCAGCAAATAGTTTCAACAGCCAAACAACAAAAATGGTCTTCAAAATACAGGGTCATCATAATTGTACATCGAAAAATGTCATATACCAGCTACAATGTAAACTTTGCTCAGCACAGTACATAGGCCTGACCACGGATGGTCTGAATATCAGAATGAATGGCCACAGACATGATGTTAAAATTATGAATATGGATAGACCAACAGCTCAACATGCTGCGAGTCACAACATCACAACTTTTGATGACTGCTATACCACAAAAATAATTAAATCACTCCCCCCTGATTGCAATCCCTCAGAACTGAGAAGGTGGGAACTATCATACCAGTGGTATACCAAGTCCAGAGAATCCCCTAACCTCAACATCAGATAAATCCATTCTTTTTTTTCCAAATAGCCTTATCTCTTTTCCCCTGACAGACTTATATATAAACTATAATCACTCATATGCTCATGGAAACAATATATATGTCTTTAATCTGTGCATCTGAGACATCTGATCTCTACTCTACACAACTCTACACAATCTGTGATTACAATTATTTTATTTCATTCTCTCATATTTCTTTTTGTGTTTTCTCTTCGATTGACAAAGACCACTGTGTGGTTGAAATATATCATTGTTTAAGTGCTTTTATGTGTTTCTATTTCAAGACTACAGAGTGGACACGTACCAAGGTAAGTCTGTCAGTCTCCTAGTCCAAAAAATCTATATATATATGAAATTAATATATTACTATTGTAAGTAATTTTATCCACCATTAAGTGCAATGATTTTACCTTGAGTGATGAGGCGCCTTTCGGTCACTTGACCATTGTCAATCACTCATCACTCAAGGTAAAATCATTGCACTTAATGGTAGATAAAATTACTTACAATAGTAATATATTAACTTCATAAAGTTAGTGCAACGGAAAAACAATGGATAACGTAATATATATATATTATATATATATATATATATATATTTAGGTTAGTTTTGGTTGGTAAAGATTATTTAGATTTTTTGGACTAGGAGACTGACAGACTTACCTTGGTAAGAGTCCACTCTGTAGTCTTGAAATAGAAACACATAAAAGCACTTGACCAATGATATATTTCAACCACTCTGTTATGTTTAGAAGTCTGCCAGAAGGACAGTGGGCCATAAATATCTTTATTTATTTTATAAGTACTGTATAGAGAAATGATAAGTATCCCTTAGAGAGCACAGAGGTCTGTGCATGAAATATCAGAAAATAAACTCTCTCTCTCTCTCTCTCTCTCTCTCTCTCTCTTGAAGCAAACAAATCAATCAAACAATCATGACCTTCATGACTAACTGGGCAAGTCTTTATAAAACAATTGCCCCCATATAAAAAATGATTTATTTAGAGATTTGCGAGTGAGAATATTTTTGTAGCGAAATACAACTCAATTGTTGAGAGCAATTAATGTGTACCTGCTAGTGTCCACAGTGTGCACGTAATTAAATCAGTAGTTTGTTTTTAATCATAAATACAATTCATCTCATATAAACTAATGTGGTTATCTCTAAAACCCATTATATTTTTAACTTCAATATTAATTCTATATGAAAATTTAAGGTTAACATTTTAAAATTTATTTATATTTTATTCCATACATTAAATTAATTGATAAATTAGACTGATAAAATCTAGGTACAATGCAATATGCCAAGTGATATATGGTTTAACAGCATTGTATAGATGGTACAATAATTGTAATTTTGGTAACATTAACATAAGTCAGCATCATCCAACCTTATATATTTTGTTCAGTTATAGTTTGTCAATACATATACACACAACTTTCTTAGGATGCTATGAGACTGGTTTATAGTTAAAAATTGTTCTTGTTTTAGAAAAACCTTGTTATATATAAACCTGTAATATATACACTATATTATATTCCAATACACAAATGATAATGTTATAAAATCATATAGTTAAAGAAAACTAGAGTAAGCAAAATAAATCTTTACGTAACACACAACAATTTCTTATATTACAGCGGTTCCTAACCAGTGGGTTGCGGAAGGGTTTCAGATGGGTGGTGACTCAATCCTAAAATGTCAGAACCCAAAAAATAAACCATCAGAAAAGATCATAAAAATAAAAGCAAATAGAATTTGCTATTTTTTTAGCCATATTCTAAAGCTAAAATTCCATAAAGCAATAAAAATAAAGCACGCAAACATTTAAAACAATTTTCACTCACTATAAAAATAACGTGAAACACTGAGTTGTTTGAAGGTAGAGAAACGATCCATGGTTATCGTTACATAGGAACACACTTGTTACAGAGTATGAAACCCCTTGTTGCATATATTACAAACCTATATCTATTTCTTAATAAATAACCCTTTTGCAACAAAATGCTTAAATGTTGTTACATTCACAAACTTTTTCAAAACAGAACACAAATTATTAAACAATAATCAATTCGTATCTTCAAATAACCGAGTGCACACAAACACACACATCACTGATTTAAATATAGTAATTGGAAACCATGTAGACCAAAACAAATAATATGTATGTATATATATATATAGATTTTTTGGACTAGGAGACTGACAGACTTACCTTGGTAAGAGTCCACACTGTAGTCTTGAAATAGAAACACATAAAAGCACTTAAACAATGATATATTTCAACCACACAGTGGTCTTTATCAATCGAAGAGAAAACACAAAAAGAAATATGAGAGAATGAAATAAAAAAAACTTTTTTTTATTTCATTCTCTCATATTTCTTTTTGTGTTTTCTCTTCGATTGATAAAGACCACTGTGTGGTTGAAATATATCATTGTTTAAGTGCTTTTATGTGTTTCTATTTCAAGACTACAGTGTGGACTCTTACCAAGGTAAGTCTGTCAGTCTCCTAGTCCAAAAAATCTATATATATATATATATATATATATATATATATATATATATATATTTTTGCATTATCTAATGGTATATTATATGTATATAAAGAAGGTATACAATACAAATATTGTTTTTTACTCCCTTGGACCGTGGAGATATTCTGATAAGGAGGGTGGCTCACCAGCCGAAAAAGGTTGGGACCACTGTTGTAGTAAATATACATCACAACATTTTGATTCAATTTGCTATTTCTCTAGAATATAAGTTTCAACTTACACATCAAGATATATCAAAACATTTCAAATTAATTTATAAGATTACAAAAAATAATCAATAAAATGAATATTTTACATCTAACAAAAACATTATCATTCAATAATTTCTTCATTTGTATCCTTTAAAAGTATAAATGTATTTTTAAATTTATTAATTTATTCAAATTTTTTTTAAAAGCAGTAATTTTTCATCTTGAGCTAGGCTTGTGTACATATACCTTAAGCTATAAACATGTAACAAATTCAAATCTTGCAAATATATTTGATAGATTTGAGTTTGTTGTATAATGTAATATACGCTAGTAGCCACATTCTGCCATTATTAACAATACTGATCATTATTATGGACACTAACCTAATTGTTATCAACAACTTTCTGTGGGTTTAGTAATTTCAACAACTTATATTACTAAATGTGTATTATTTTCCAGGTTACTAAAAAGGGGAAAGACATTTAAAATGAAAGCTTTTATTCTATTTAAAAAGCTAGTGTTTATTTGTAAAGAATGTTAGTTGATATTTATGTCAGTAATAAAATATACTCATCTTCACTTCTGTTTAGATTTGAATATTTGTTTATATTTGAGTACATTAGTTTCCTTTGTTGACGTATTTTAGGATTACTCCATTTTCCAAACGTAAATAGTATCTTTTCAAATACTATTTTAAGTTTTATTAATGGAGTCATTCCGAAACGCGCCAAGAAGAAAAAATAGTTAATGGTAAAAAAATCAGAAAAATGTACTTGAATATATAATAAAATTTACTGTGTTAGTATATAAACCTAACACTAAACTTCTTTTTTTAAATAATCCTTTCCTTAATTAATTTCTTTTAAATAATGTGAATTTATTTTAAAATGACAGGCTATAATTCATGACATAAATACTCACTTCAATCTCAGTCTGTCTCTTGTACTTGTAAATAGTAGCAATAACTTTTTTATAAAAGAACTTATTTTAAGTTCTTCAATTTTGTAGTCCATTACATTCAGTGAATCTTATTAATCACTTAAACAATATATTATGACTATCCGAAATTTAAATTTTGTAAGTTTGTTAAAACTTACTGAGACACAACGTTTTCAATCGCTAAGTGCCGATCTTCGTCAGTGTCTTCTGCTTGGAGATGTCGGGTCAAGCGGTGACGGTTTTAAAGGTAGGTTTTTGATAGTATCAAAGAGTATGTGTGATTTGTATTGTGTTTGTTCGTGTAATATGTTTGTACTTTGTGTTTTTGTGTGTCTGTAAATTTCATATTGTTCTAGTGTGTTGAGATGTGGTTTTTGTTGATATGTAGAATTTCTAGGTTATGGTAAATGTCTGTGTATTTGTGTCCTGTTTCTTCTATGTGATTGTAAATGTTGAGTTGGTGTTCTGTTTGTGTTCCTCGACTCTTTGTTTAAAGCTGCGACCTGTTTATCCAATGTAGAATTTGTTACATTCGTCACAGTTCAGTTTGTATACGCCTGGTACTTGTAGTTTATCTTTGTTGTTGGTGTTGTGTTGTATTTTGTATTGTAACTTGTTATTAGTTTTGTATGCTATTTTATATCCTATTTTTTTGAAATTTGTGGGCTATTTTGTTTTTTGTTTGTTTATGTATGGCAATGTGATGTATTTGTTTTCCCTGTCTGTAGTGTTAATTTTAGTGCTTTTTTGTATTTTGTACCATAGTTTGTCTATTATTGTGGATTTCACTTCACTTCAAAAATTGAAACCAACCGATCCCTAAACTTTCTCAACCTAACCATAACAAAGCCACACACAAAAACACAGCTTCAACATTTACAGGAAACCCATAAAAACAGACACACGCATCCACAACACCTCAAACAACCCTATCCAACACAAACACGCTGCCTTCAGATCCATGCTCCACAGACTTAAAGAAGTCCCAATGACCACAGAAAACAAACAAAGAACTAGACACAATTAAATATTTAGTATACACAAATGGATACAACACGACAACACAGTAATACCTCGATTTACACGATTTCCAAGTTACACGGTTTTAAATCATACTGTCCAAGATACGCAGAAACTGGCCTGTGATGGATTTACACAACCAGGCGCTGACAGTTAACTAATGAGCTCATAGAAATGGGTGAGCAAGAGCAAGACCTAAAAAACGCAGATTCTTTAGACCCAGTTGACGTAGAATGAAATGACGGTTAGAAACTTGACAAAAGACCTTAGTTTAATTGAGCAAGTTTTGGAAATCATAGATTCCAACAATGAGCCCATTTCTGCCACAAAACAAAAGAATTAGCAACTTATGAGGACATTTTGCGTGAGTTGAACTGGCAATCCCTAAACTATATTGAAAGTGATTGAAGTGACAGATATTCCAAGGTTGAGTTTACAAAAAGTGGTGGCAAATAGGTTTTGTTTAAGTATTTAAAAATGGAATAGATAGTTCAGTAATTTTATTAATCATAGACAAGTCGGTAACTGTGGAGGACAGGAGAGTGAGTATATGGACTATGTACTAGATGGGAGACTACACCAGAAACATAAGTAGAAGTTTACTAATTTGAAACTCTTTAACACTAGCCAAATTGTCTTTAAACCAGAACAAACCTAAATAATATTAATAATTATAATCATTGTTTTTCTCTAGTTTGTACCAACCTACCTAATATAGTGCTCTCAAGGTCAAATTAAATATTTATTGTAAATTTTTACAATTGATTCACTAATAAAATGTAAGTTTATAGAGAAATAATTGAAAAAGTTTCAAGACTTTGAATATTCATAATGTATCATTTAATTTAGTTCAATTGGTATTAGAATCATTATCATACTTTGTAGTTTTGTTGAAAAATTATCAAACTGTTTATAGTTAGATAAATAAGAAATAGATCTGTTTTTGTCAAGGGAAAACCTAATGATTTAAATATAACAACATTGACACAATTTTCAAGTATGGTAAGTTAATGTTATTTTAGTAACAAATTCTAAAAAATATATTTTAACATTTTAATTTTATAATCCAAATTTTTATTGTTGTTCTAGTTTAATTGTTAGAATGACTAATTTAAATGATATATTAGCAAAATAATTAAACTCACAATAATTAACAATTAAAATAATTTTGTGTAACAAGTATTGAAGGAAACACACCAAGTATTAACGAAATACTTAAATATGGGACAAATTCTTTCAAATTTATTTTCAAAGCTATAGAAAGTTATTAACATAAATTAAGTTATATAATTTTTTTTCCATGCGATAAACCTATCAAGGTTATCATTGCCTAACTAAAGTGTTATTTTAACATTTAAATAAATGTTACATAAATAAATAAAACTAATCAAAATAAAACAGCATAAATGTTTAAAACTAATTGTAACTAACTGTAACATCACACGTTGTGTCGATGGCACCATACATGTAGCTAATTTTGCACCTTCATCTGCTTTAGTGTTTCCGAATATTCCGCAGTGACCAGGCACCCAGAGAAATGACACCTCATATATGGAGCCTGTGTCTCCAACTAAAAAGTTCCTAGTGTACATTTCCTGAATAGCCTGGAGAGCACTTTTGGAATCGGAACATACAAGAAATTTAGATGTTGCAGACGGAATTGTTTTTAAAGCTTGGAAAATTGCATAAAGTTCTGCAATAAAAACGCTACAGGCTGAGGACAATCCGTAAGTGAAGGTCTGTCCTTCCATATAAAATGCACAACCTATCCCACTGTCCATTTTTTTTTATATAATTTTAATACCTTAAAAATGCTGACTACAATAGTCACACTTCCTAGTTTACACAAATTCATTTCCTAGAATAAGTGTGTAAATGAAGGGCTCTTTTCCAAAACAGTATTTTAGTTTTAGTGTGCTTTATTACTCGGTTTAAAGTCTTTCGGTTATATACAGTGCAGTACAGTTTTATTGTCCATAAACCATAAACTTATACAAACTGCATGAAGCTATATTTGAGGGTAAGATTTAAAAACTTACTAGGACAAAATGTTTTCACTGTACTAGATACGCATCATTAGTGTCTACATTGGCTTCAGGATATGTAGTTGAATCACACCAAATTCAAAGACAGCTATTTGAAAATACAGTCAAAACTGATTTGTACTGGATTTGTGAAAATCAGTAGAAATTTAATCCTACTCATCAATGAGAAAAGACCAAATCATACGCACTCTTTGTTCACATTATTTAACAACCCTTGCCTTTATAAATCCAGCAGAGCACAATACTACTATACACTGTGGTGGTTAACCTAGATGTTGTTGATGCTTGGACACCATAATAGCTTCAAATTTTAGCATGCTCTTCATCTTGTGCAATAATAAATTTTGTTTTAGTAAGTTTTAAAAAATTATTTTAGATATAGGTTTCTTTATCATAAAATTAAAAGTTCCAACATTGAAATTGGACAAGACATTTTAAGCAATGGTTCTTTCAAGGGTAAATTAATTATGCACTATACTAATAGGATAAAAAACACCAAAATTGAATTTTAACATTCGACTGACTTTGGCACACTTTTTTGGTTGTGGTGATGTACACTGTGGCATTGTGAACGTTACATTGGTTCCAGGGTTATGTTCATTTACCCTACAGCAGAACCCACCTTAACCGGCCTCTTATCAACTGGAGCTCAGATTAATCAGACTATCATATAATATAGGGTGTTCCATACAAAAGTGTCCTTGCTAGAGCCCTTGTTCACTGACAGTTGTAGCATTATAAAATAAGATTACCATACCACATTTATTAAATTTCCAAAACTGCCCAGAACTTATGAACCTATCCATATAGTAATTTTTTTTCTTTGAAAATTAACAAGTTGAAGGTATTTATGTCCAAATTATAATCACACAATGTTTATTGACTCAAACGTGAATTTTTGTGGCAATTATGAGTGTAACTCAATAATTGGTAAATCGTTTGTGGCAAACATCTAAGTAACCCACATATTGACAAACTTTTTTGTAAAGTTCTTGGTATATTATTTATCTGTAGGGCCATTAATTATTTAGAATACTTGCTTACTGTTTGTTTTATAAATTTACAATTCAATTTATTGTAAAACATTTTTCAATGCTCACAAAATATCACAGTTATCAGTGTTCATGTTCTAAACCATTACAATAACTACTGTTATGACTTTTCTTACCAAGGTAGTTATCAAAAATCATTATTTCTAAAACTTACGTAATTCTTTAAAAAACCTTAATTTAAGAACTATTTTAAAATCCAGCACTAAACAAAATGGGAATTTTTGGTGATTCATAGCCACTCTCAAGTAGCTAATACCATTATTCCTGGTTAATGAGTCCAGCATTTCTAAACTCCTAAAGGAAATCATAAATGTTTGCTTATTGTACCAACTATACAAAAATATACCATTTATCTAAGAACTCAATTATGTTGTGGTGGGCAGAATAGAAGCACTTTAATATACCCTAGCGGTGTATCTACTCGCTTTGTTGGAGCAACTTCTTCAAATTCCTGGGATCATATTTCTAGTGGATGGGAGGAGGAAAGCAAGGAGAGTCGTACTTTCAGTTTTGTTCTTTCCTTTGGCTGGTTAGCATTTTAAACAATAAAAATGAGTTAGCTGGGTAAGCAGATAAGCATAATCATCTTGTTTAAGATGGTTAAAAGAGCTAAAAAAGACTTGACAAAGGAAATGTAAATAACCTCTGAAAACATACCTTGGAAATAATACCATTGGCGACGAAATATAACCATAAGAAAATGGACACTTCAGTTTCATAAAATCTCTCACAGGTATAAAAAATAATAATAAGTGCATACATTACTTTTTAAAGTTTATGTAAGTTAGTAATTTATTTGCTTTTGTTAGGTGTGCACATTATACTGTGTAATAAAATCAGTTGCTTCAATGACAATAGTAATTTTTTATTTCTGAAACCTCACGAAATATTTTGGATGTTTTTTACTTGTTCTATTTTTCAGACACCTTGAATCAAGGTCACACACCTCACCAGCCAGGACCTGATCCTAAATAGACCGATTAAGAGGGGTTCTAGTATATTTAACAAATCTGAATTATTTTCAGCCCGATTAATAAATTTTTGGTGCACTTCGAGTAGGTGTTGTTTCTACTAACTCAATCAGAATCCAGAAACAGACATCACTCGCAGTCCAGTAGTTGCCATTCTAAACGTAATAAAAGAAATGCAGTTCCCTTGTAGAGTAGATTCATTGTCTACTTGCCAAATTGTCAAGCCATATTGAATCTCATCTTAAAACCTTCCAACAATCACTTCCCTTGTGTGTGTGTGTGTGTGTGTGTGTGTGTGTGTATTAACGAAATTTACCCTGAATATCCTGACTTATTAAGCAATAAATATAAACGTGTATTCATTGAACAAGAAAATGTGAAAACAATATTTGCACTATAATAGCTGAATTGACATTTCACTAAATGTCAGAAAAGCAATCATTACCTGTCAGGCGCGTATTCAAGGGGGGGGGGCGATGGGGCGATCGCCCCCCAACCCTCAAGAACTTTGGGTTAAAAATCGACAATATATTATTAAATTAGGACTTCGTATTAAATTAGACTTTTACTTAAGTTAATTGGTCTTTTATTGTATATAAAAAAATAAAAATTAATTTTTAAAATGTCCCTCGGCATACCCTCGTAAACGTCTAAACGTTTTAACAACAGATAGCGCTAGTGAAGCTTAGTCTCGAACATATGATTTTCAATACATAATTTTGCAAGCGTAATATTCGCAGTTGACTCCGGAATTTTTTTTTTTTTTTCCCCTCCCCCCGGGTCTGAGCCCCCAAAGCCCGCTCAGCCCTCGTGGCAGCCAACCTCTAGCGAGCTGCCTCCGTCTCACATGCGCATGCGGTTAGTATCCCTAACGCGCGTGAAGGATTCAGGAAGACTGTCCATGTACCAAGCTGATGAGCTCTTTCCATGGAAAATCAGGAGATAGTGAAATGAAACAGAACGTTAAGTGTCGCGTAAGGGCGGGATGAAAAAACCTGCCAAGAAATAACCCTGGCAGGAAAAATCCCGCGATAGATCATGCAGGAACCCTGGGGGCTAGGTTGCCTTATTCGAAATTGTTTGTGTTGGAAGAATAACTACTTATATTAATTAATAAACCAGTTTTATAATAATAGCTTATTATGAAATTAATAATATTCTCTAGCCATAAGTGTTATCGAAACTGGAATAATTATTTATTAAAAAGTCTAATTTGCTACGAATCTTTATCACGTTACCGATTTCTGACGCAAGCGTAGAAAGAACTTTTTCTGTTCTATGATTTTACATACACGCAAGTGCGCATGCACACACACACACACACATACACACAAAATATATATATATATATATAATGCATCAATCGCCCCCCCCCCAAAGCAAGTCGCTGGATACGCGCCTGCCTGTACAATTCAATTACAGCAAGTATGGTCTAAAGCTGAGACCACATTCATAAATAACCAACCACCATAACATGTCAAATAGGTGGTACGAGAAGGCAAGTACTTTAATATGAACAAAACTGTTTTTACAATTTTTATCGGTTGTGATTCTTATCCTTGGCATGGTAATTTCACTTGACATACAATACATGTCGAATAGTGAAGCAAAGAATAGGTTTTCAGTGTTCATTGGCAAATAACATGTTTACAACAACTCAGCATTGACATATACTTTACAATCCTAAACTACTTACAGCATTAAAGCTATTTCTGTTTAACAACATAAATTCCCTCTCTCTCTCTCTCTCTCTCAATACCTAATTATATAGTCTTGATTGACTGACTGATAACGGCACAACCAAAACTAGAAAGTTAAAAAATTTGAAATTTTTAGGTTAAATCAGTTTTATAATGTAGAGGCAAGGCACATTAAAAAATGATTTAGACAAATTATAAAAGGTAAAAAATGAATAGCTCTTTATATTTATCAATAAACTTAGTCAGTGATAGTAATACAGTGGAACCCCTTAAATCCAAACTAATTGGGGCTATAGCCTGTTCGGATTTGCCAAAAATTTCAGATTTGTCGTATATTTTTCATTTGACAGAAGTGCGTTTTTTTTTATTAACAAACAATATTAGAGCATTCATTACATATTTCTGTATCAATACTGTACTGTAGACCTTCATTCAAGAAAAATATTGTAGCACAAGTCTATTCCATTCTTTTACATTTAACGGATGTGTCTGTTTATAAATGATAGCTTTAAGTAATGTGCTGCATTGTAGCCTACACAAATCCGTAGCCTATTATAGAACTGCTTTGTTTACTGTAGCTTCGATTTTGCTGTGGGGTTGTTGTTCTGTGAATAGAGAATTTTAGTTTTCTAAAAGTACACTATGGCGAGCAAATGGAAACACAGTCACAGTACTTTCAATTTAACAGAAAAGCTTGAAATGTTAATACGACTAGACAAAGGGGAAAGTTTGACAAAGTTAGCTGTTGAATTTAGAGTTGGTAAGGTTACAATAAGTGACTAAAAAAATAAATGTGTAAAAATTGAACAATTTTGCAGTGCTTCAAGTGAAAAATCATTGGAACAGCGCCATCATGCGAAAGTTTCTGTGAATGAAAAAATTGACGAGGCTGTATTTTTATGGTTTACACAAGAGAGGCAGAAAGGAGTTCCTATTAGCGGCACATTATTTCAAGAAAAGGCATTACAAATTGATGAACGGTGATTTGAAATTTACTGCTAGCAATAATGGATGATTCCATGGAATAGAGGGCACAGAATTAGAAAACTAATGGTAAGAGGGCAGAAGTTATCAGCTGATAATCTTGCTGCAAAAAAATATTTAGACGAATTCACAGATTTGAGAAAATTTCTCACATCAGCAAGTGTATAATGCAAAGGAGACAGGATTGAATTTTTAATCCCTTCCCACTAAAAGTTTTACTTCTAAAGAGGAATCTTCTGCGCCAGGCTTTAAGACAAGCAAACAGCGTCTCACAGTTTTAGCCTGCAGTAACACCGCGATAACAAATACCATTAATGGTGATTGGAAAGTTTGCCAAGCCACGAGCCCTTAAAAATATGAGCTTGAATGCTCTCCCTCTTCATTACAGAAATCAATGTAAGGATGCCATTGTAGGAGATAGCGATAGCGAGGAAAATGTTGCCTCTACCAATGCTGTTACTCATGCAGACTTTGCTGCCGCTCTCGAAATTGCATTGCTTTACGTAGAACAACATGCACCTGCAACACCCGATGACGTTATGCTAATACGACGGTGGCACAACATCGAAACCTCGGGAAGGTTTACGTCTCTTCGTCAGATGAAGATTACTGATAAGTGAAAAATATATTAAAGTATTTGTGTCTTTTCTTTTCAAGTGAAAAATATAGTTTAGTGTTTGTCATTTTTATTTTACTGTCAATAAATTCATGTTAATGAAGTGATACAGTAATACAGTATAGGCCTTCCTATTATATCATGTCTTTATAGTGTCAATTCCAATATATTACACATCCCAGTCCTGTTTTACGTAAGTAGCAAACTTTCATACTTACTTCATTATATTTTAGATACTGTTTTAAAATTTGGTTTTCATCAAATCATGTTCAGATTTGAGGGGTTCTACTGTACAATCATTATGGAATCCTGAAGTAAAGAACTCACACATATGTAATAAAAAACTGTAAAATTATTGAAAAGAAGTACAGTTATTATTATGAGTTTACATTACACTTTTATTCAAAATTCAATTCAACAGTTACGTAAATTTTAAGAAAGTTAACTGGTAATTTCAATATTTTACAAATCAATAACTGATAGTATATTGTCTCACCACCTGTTCTATCCAACAAACATTTGGTCATTGCCAAATATGATTATAAAAGTCAATAAATGCTCCAATATCAGAAGTTACATATTTCATTTATAATATGTACAGTTTGAAGACATAATCCAAACTTGAATTACTTATGAAGTTGGTAATAAAAAACTCGAAATATAGAAAAAATTATATAAAAGTTTTCACATATTATAATAATAGATGTTTGGTTTATTTTGTCTAAAAATTACACATTTTGCATTGTAAAAACATTAAAATATCCACAAATTACATCTTACTGTTACAAAAAATACTTGTATTTACAACATTATGCAAATATTTACAAATTACAGAAAAACGTGTCATGATATTTACAAGCACATTTAATCTACAAATCGCTCATTTGTGAGTAAAAATAGTAATAACTTTCCTAAATTGGAATATTTTAAAATTTGCTGATATAAACTTCAAAATTTACAAAAAAGAGGAACTGGGCAAAACACAATATGTGTTTTTGAACAATCTGGTAAATACCTTTTGCATTTTGATTAAATATTTAGCATACTGATTGAGTTACAGAAAATGTTTCCTTCTACCTTTTCCTTTAAACCATTTATTTACGTTAGATAACACATACTTTTGGATAAAAAAAGAATATTAACTAATTTTCTACATATGAGAAAAATATGTAAGCATGAAGGTTATAATGACTAAGCTATAGTACAATTGTTCAATGTTTATACACAAAGGTACAGAGCCTTTAGCATCACAAAGGTATGAAGGGATTTCATTTTCATCACCTTCAGTTAAATTAAACCATTAAAATATTATTAAAAAAAAAAATGAAACCTTACTATAAAAATGTACAGATTACAAATGTAAATATGTTAAACGTGAGTTTAGACTAGTATGAAAGTCCACGTCATTTACTTATATCATCTGATTTCCATTATAATATGCTTTTGTTCAATAAAAGATCCATAACTTTGTACACTGGTGAAGTATGTGGTAGTTCGTCTGACAATACATTAGTCCGACCATACAATTACTTGCCTGGATCTGTCAACACTCGCTAACGTATTATCATATGGATGCCATGAAACAGCTGTTACAGCACTCCTAAAATATATTAAATATTTGTAAGATTTATCATTTATATTTTGTACATGCCATTAATTATGTAATTACAAGCCATTTAATTTTAAAGTCACTGATAAATTTGTAGCATTTATGAGATACAGTAATGTGTATCGTTTTCAAGAATTCTTATTAGATATATTAACTTACGTATGATGGGCCTTGAGTATGTGTTCTGTTTTACTAGATTCAATATCCCATATGAAGATAGATCCATCTGATGATCCAACAGCTACATACTGACTGTCAGCACTAAAAACTGCTCTGGACCAATCACAGCCGACTTTAAAGTCATCATGACTATAATAATAAAAAAGACTTTTAGAAATGTTGAGCTAGTAAAGATCTATGAAGTTAATAATGAACTGAAGAAGAACCCAAGAAATAAGGTATAAAAATTATATGATACTTATACTTCATGACTGAAAAATATGAAAGAACTGAAGATCACTTTAATTGAAAGAACTGGATTATGAATTTTTGCAAAGATAGGAAAAGTTCTAATGGGTTTTGTAAGGACCTGTATAAATTTAAGCCGCTCTATTAAAAAAAATTAAAATATGGAATGGCATCTAGATTGCACAGAAGGGGTAAATGGAGAATAAACTCTTCTAATGTCAGAATTGAACTTTCAGGTACTATTAGCCATGTAATTAATTACTAGTTATTTTGTCCAGTTTTTCAATTCCTTCTATTAGTTCACACTCTCCTTATATATTAGGGTGGGCCGAAAACATGATCTAAATCGGTTGACATCTTCCGGGCGCGCATACATACCTTCCTAAAGTTTGACAAAATATGAAAAAAACTTCACTTTTGCAATTATTATTTAAAATGTTGAATTAGATGTTTTCACAATGTAATACTTTGTAACGTTTTCAAATAGAGTCGGATATCTTCCAGTAAGCCCCATAATTTGCCAAAATATTGAAAATTTCACACTTTTACGAGTTCTTTTTTATATCTTTAATATACTTTTTTTAACGTAATAAGAATTGTGTTTTATTATGGTGTGAATAAAACATAAGAACAATTGTGTTTTATTATGAAGTGAATAAATGAACAGCTTCTGGTCTAGCAATCACCCCAATGCTATACAACAACTGTACTTGAAAAAAAAGTTAGGCCTCTGACATGATGAATGATAACACTATTAGCGTGGATGGTACTTTTCAACTTGCTCTATATTTAATTCTAGGTCACAAATACCTCGTCAAAATGACGATGCACCTTTTCAAAAATTTCTGTATCTGACAAATGAGCGATTCGCACGCATCAATCTTCTCAGTACCTTTGTACCTACAACAGCTGATGTCAGATGCCCAGTTTTGCCGCTAAAGTCCGTATGCGTCTTAGTGTAACAGAGCTCGCATTGTCATTTTGACGATACAAAAGTGATTGTGTGACTTTTTTTTATGATTGTGTTTTCTATATATATTTTTGTAAAAACTCTTTAATTGTAGTAAAAAACTGTCTTACAACTCATTCGTTTGTTACATTCTGTGTTTTTTGTAAATAAAGTGTGTCAAACATTATTTTTAAAAGACTTTTTTAAACATTTGCGTTTTACTATTTAATTAAAACGTAGTCATCATAATTATTTATTTTTTTCTAATAGTAGGATTCAGAGCTACTATAATATTTTTTTCAAGCGCTAAAGTAGGATGGAATATTACAATGTTTAACACATTAATTAAAAAACATTATTTTGGCGAAAAAAAGAAATTCGAGAGTCAAATTTACGATACATAAGTAATCGTGTTACAAAATTTAGTCATAAGTAATCTAGGGCTAAAAAGCTGAAATATTAAAGTTATAGGTTTAACAATAAACTTACTGTTATAAAAAAAAAAACAGAGTTCTGAATAAATAGTCTATGTTAGTTGAACTTGTCCGTTAGTGATGTTCTCTATTTTGTAGCTGAAGTTACTTTAAACACTGATTTGCTTGTGAAATTAGGCAAGAATGGTCTGGGCAGCAGAGTGCTTCATATAAATCTGTCTCGAAATTCAGGTCTAGAAACTATTCCTGAGGCTTCCGTGACAAGTTTTACACAGGGTTGAACAGCCTGCGTGTGAACTGGGAATTGCTTGAAAGTAATGTTCCAGTTAGGGATTGAGTTACTATCGATGAGCGATTTGATCTTGTCGTCACTGATTTCTGCCGACAATATGGAAGAAGATAATTCACAGTATATCCAGTTAAACATTTCTGAGTATTCTTGCGCATTGAAGTTTATTTTTGGTGGTGTGAATGTTCTTACTGTTTTCCTTCTTGCATCTTTTGTCTGCCTTCAGAATTCTTCGGCATCAGAGATCTCTTACGTATTTTTGTTATCTTGAGTTATGGCTAACAATAAGTGCTCTGGATGGGCGAAAAACCATTCCGTTCAATCACAGGGTCGATAACATGAGGCAAAGGTTTTGGGCAGATACTGGGTAGATTGTATTGCTAGGTAAACAAGTTTCAGGCTGACTATAAACAGTTTACTTGTTTTGATAGTAAACCACATTGACATGTATGATATCCGTATAGACAAAAATACTTTTTGAAGTTCAGGTGAGGAGTTTTCTTCACTCATGTACAATCTGATGATTCTATTAGTTTTTGTCAACCACCTCGAATGTGATAGGTGTGCAGGATCCTGTACAGTCAATCTTTTTTAAATGTTCTTGATATTATTGCCTTTGATATATCAAGTAGGTATTGGTGATCTTTGCTAAACCCGTGTCTGTCTATCTGTGGGATCTGACAATCAATTCTCTGGAAGTTAACCCCTGACAGTTTATGGCAGAAAATTATCACTCCAATTGAATTTTTAGAAGTACTAGGCCCAGTTTTCTTCCCATGCAGGTGCTCAAACACGTGGAGGAACGGCAATTCATTGAAATGGAAAAGGGAATTGCCCATTGTACAGGTTTTCTTAAATAAAGTTCAATTCGGCGAACCAGACCAGATTTCCAGCCTGTATTGACAGCGTTACCTTCACATCTAATAACAATTAGATTTTCGCAACAAGAGAAATACTACGCTCAGATAAGTAAGAAATTACAGACTTGACAATATCTTCAGAGCTTCCAAGAGTTGAATGAACTTGTACTGTCACAAACGTCTTGTCCTTTTTTCCATCTAAATAGAGGCGTAACAGTAGAAGCGCATCTGATTTACTGCACAATTCAGTGTTTACCTTCTTATTTCGATCCTATTTATAACATGGATTTTGATTTAGTAACAACACCAAAGTTGTCCAAAACACTGTGTGATTGTCAGAGTGGCGCGATCGGAAACACCATTACAGTTGCGATATTGTAGTAGATTTTACCTGAACCCTCATCTGCCAAAAAAATTTTCTATTTCAGTATCAGTTTGTGTGAAAAAATACTACGGATATTATATTTAAATACTAATTATTTATCAAATACCAAAAATGCGTAAAAATGTAAAATTTGCAATATTTTAACAAATTTTGGGGCTTATGGGAACTTATCTAAACCAAATTAAATAAAATGTTTTAAGGCTCTATTTGAAAACGTTAAAAAGTATAACATTGCAAAAACATTTGACTCAACAATTTTACAATCTAATTGCAAAAATGAATAATTTTTTCATATTTTGTCAAAATTAGGAAGATGTCAAAAGACTTTGATAATATTTTGTTATTGTTTTGTCAATATAATTTGCACCTTTTCAAGTTCAAATACATTTTCTAAAACTTGTAGTGGATAATACTAGATGTTAATTCAGTTTTTTCAAATATGAATTCATTAATTTAATTAAAAATGAATTAATTTTAGTTTTATATGGGAGAAAAACACTATTTCTTATAGAAACTAAAAACATGTGAACTATAAAACACCAATTACCAATTAATATTGTTTTTATTTTATTTTTTTTCATGTATTGTGTATAGAAAAAATTTTGCTTGGGTACAGTGGCCGCCCCTCTTGGATCCGCCCTTGTTATTTATATTATTATAATTATTTAATAAAAAGTAACTAACATAACATTTTTCTTTATTGATATATGTAGGAAATTACTTTAAATTTTTTTAAATATTACTTTATATGTTATTCATGTGCACATTGAAAAGTGCTACACATTTAAATATTTCAGTTTCACAACTGTTTTCATATAAGTTTATAAAGAACATCAGAGGTGTAAATAACAATTATTATAGGTTAAGGTAATACTCACCTAAATGTACCAATTATCTGATTCATCCTCAAGTCTAAAACACGTAGCGTATCATCTCGTACACAACTCAACAAATATTTACAATCTAGAAACAATATTAACCAGAGTCACACGACAAACCATGAAAACCAAAACATTCTATATATTTTGAAAGAAGATGTATAATATTAGCGTTAATGGAAGTGTTGTGTTACCTGGTTCTGTCACCGGCGCACAAGAAAAGCCCTGGGCCCAAAGTAGATCAAAACAATAAGGTCATTCCAAAAAACATTTCTAACACAAAATGACAGGTTTACAGAAAATTACAATGCAGAAACTGGATCATATATAATTTATTTTGTGCACCCTTTCTTATTAAAATTAGTACTTTCACACTATTTGTAAATACTTATCACTTACTAAAATATAACTAATAAAAAATACCGTACGGTTAGGTTATGTTTGTAGGTCAGGAATACATCGACAGAGCATGCGCAAAGTTGACAGAGTGGACTGAAAACCGAGCTTGGCTCATTTCTACACCAGGGCTCATCTCGTGTGCTGGTGACAGTGCTTAAAAACAGGGGGAAGTACTTATGTCTTCAAATGAAACACATAAAATAAGAAAAGAAAACATTTCTTTAGTAGGAGAAAAAGTACCTTTTACCAATATATGATTCCATCTTCACTTGAGCTACCAGCTTTTAACTAAAAACACGTGAGCATATTTTAGCATTCTTATTTTGAGTACCATAATTATCTGCCATGCTTAGCATTGTTATATTATTCGTTGACAGATTTTGGAAAACCTTTATCAGTTCTGTTCATAAAAAGTTCTGACTGATGAAAGTTCTCCAAACTTCCTTCCTTGTGTTAAGGAATAATGTGACAATGCTAGGAATGGAAAATAATTATGATACTCAAAATAAGAATATAAATCTTAGCAGAAAAGTAGAAGTATATCAAAAATATTTTAGTATGTTTTTGCCTGCAGTAGCATTTACTTTTATGATTATTGAGGACGGCTGTTTCGGGAGATGTGTCCCATTGTTAACACAGATTGTAACTAGCTTTGTGTTTGTTTTAGGTTAGAGCGGGGGTGGGATATTAGTTGACTTTTCGACGACTATTGGGAGTGATTGAGTTGAAAAGTAATGTAATTGTGTGTTTAGTATTTGTGTTATGTGTAATTGAAATGTTTGTATTTCTATATTGTTATGTTGTATATCGTTGGTTATTTTTAGGATGAGGATGTTGGTGTAGAAGTTTGAAATATCGAAGGAAACTTAGGTGGAGTTGTGTGGTTGGGAACGAAAGGAACACTGGTGTGGTTGATTAGTGGATGTAGAGGAATATCTGTTTTGTGGAGTTTTGGTAGAGTGTTTAAAAAAAATACACAAACTAAACAAACAGAACAATATGCAATATACAAACATTTCAAACTACACCCAACATACATACTCAACACTCAATTACATTATAACCCACATACATAACCTCGAATACAGATAAAAAATAAACCTAATATCCCATGCCACCTTAACCAAAAACAACCAAGAGGTCAGTTATGGTTCAAGTTGACAATTGGACACATCTTCTGAAATGGGCCTTGTCAATAATAAAAAAATAAGTAAGGGCTACTACAAGCAAGTACAACATACCTTTTACTTTTTGTGGGAAATTTATCCCTTGGTAAAGCAATCATACACAAATTATATGGCCTAACATTTAAATCAGGCGTTAACAGTAAATATAGTTATTTAATATATATTAGACTTATAATTATTAGACATGTTAACTTATTAGGGCCTCTTTATTAATATTTAAAAATTTATAAATATAATAAATTATAATATTTAGATGGATAAAGTTGTACAGTATTAATAAATAAGGTTAAGTTTTGTTCTCTTTTATAGTTTTCTATTGTGCTTTATTAAACTCATCTTCTATAAAACAGTAAAATATTCAATAAGGAAAACCTAACTGCGGCATATGATTTATGAGCCTATGTTAATATCAGTAAAAAAACATTTGTTTTTATCTCGAAAATTAGGATGTAATTTTTTTTTGAAATGTTATGTTGATAATTGGGGTTTGATAAATTTTTTTGGTAACTCATCTTTCTTACAAATCCTCCTTTACCAGAAGAAACAAATTAATAAATGTTTTTTTAATAGAATAAACATTCTTGTTTAGTAAAAACTAATTGAAAATAGCGGAAAAATAATTTTAAAAATGTACACATTACCTCTCGAAAGGTCCAATGAAGTGACTTTGCCATTTACTTGGATGGTGTTGGTTACTTTTTCATTTCTTGTGTCCCAAAATCTAATTAATTTATCAAAATGTCCACTTATTATTGTAGAGCCAGCACCATCTGACGTAACTAGGTCATTGCAACTAGACATTGCAAATTTTGTTTCTATACCTGTAACATGATTCAAAAGAATGAAAATGTATGTTTTATATTTCAAAAACAATCTAATCTAAGCTTTGAGTAGTGGTGAATTAGGCCATTAAAAGGCAATATCTAAGTGAGGAAATACAATATCTGGTTAAGATAAAGATTTTAAAATTAAAATAAAACAAGAATTTAATGGCATTGCTTAAAAATGTTTCAAGAAGACATCTGAATAAAGTTTAATAGCTCAATCCCTAAATTCCAATTAGAACAATATGACATTTTAGTACCAGAGTCTTTTGGAAATTTTGTATTTATAATATTCAAATTATTATTAGATTACAGTATTGAATAATTGTAATTCACCTGATCTTAGTATGAAAAAATAATTGTGAAGACATCTAAAAACCTGCCAACTAAGAAACCAAAAATAAAAAATGTAATTTTTAAAGCTACAGCATGTACTAAACGTTTAGTATCATTATTAATTTGAAAATTCAAATTTAAAACCAATGCTTTTTTCAAAACTAGATTAACAAAGTTTTATAAAACATTTAAAACTGTTTAAAATTAATTATATCTGATAAATAATAAAATTTAATATTCATTATTCTATTAACTTTTAATAATTTCCATGCATTCAAATTATTGATTAGTAAAAAACATTTTACCACAGTTAACAAAATCAGATTATTTGTGATCCTCCTGAATATAGGAATTTCCTATAGCTTTTAAAAGCAATAAAATTTATTACAATTTCACCTTTTGTTACCAAATCAAAGACTTTAAGGAGAAATTCTTGAGTACAAAAACTGAAATTAGTACTTTATAAAAAATCAATGAATCAAATAGGGTTGACTTTTCATACAAGTAAAACTAATATTCCACAAAACCACTTGCAAAAGGGAGTTATTTTAAAAAGATTTTTAACACCCTTAAGTGAAAATACAGTAGTTAAATAAAAAATATGTTATTTTAAATAATCTAAAATTTTTTTTTTCAAACCAGATATTAAATGTATTTTAAATGTAATTATTAGAGACAGTTTCCTCTTTTTGTTTCAGTCCAAAGTGCACCAGGATAAAACATGAGTCTGAATACTGGATGCAATATTGCAAGTAATATACAAAGTTATTAAGTCAATGTTTAACTTTATTTTGTTGTAGACATTTGCCTGGAGCACTGTGTATTGTAACAAGCCCATCTTAGTTTAAGTCAATGTTTGACTTCATTTTGTTGTAGACATTTGTCTGGAGCACTGTGTATTGTAACAAGCCCATCTTAGTTTAAGTCAACGTTTGCCATCATTTTGTTGTAGACATTTGCCTGGAGCACTGTGTATTGTAACAAGCCCATCTTAGTTTAAGTCAATGTTTGCCATCATTTTGTTGTAGATATTTGCCTGGAGCACTGTGTATTGTAACAAGCCCATCTTAGTTTAAGTCAATGCTTGCCATCATTTTGTTGTAGATATTTCCCTGGAGCACTGTGTATTGTAACAAGCCCATCTTAATTTAAGTCAATGTTTGCCATCATTTTGTTGTAGATATTTGCCTGGAGCACTGTGTATTGTAACAAGCACATCTTAGTTTAAGTCAATGTTTGCCATCATTTTGTTGTAGATATTTGCCTGGAGCACTGTGTATTGTAACAAGCCCATCTTAGTTTAAGTCAATGTTTGCCATCATTTTGTTGTAGACATTTGCCTGGAGCACTGTGTATTGTAACAAGCCCATCTTAGTTTAAGTCAATGTTTGTAATCATTTTGTTGTAGACATTTGCCTGGAGCACTGTGTATTGTAACAAGCCCATCTTAGTTTAAGTCAATGTTTGCCATCATTTTGTTGTAGATATTTGCCTGGAGCACTGTGTATTGTAACAAGCCCATCTTAGTTTAAGTCAATGTTTGCCATCATTTTGTTGTAGACATTTGCCTGGAGCACTGTGTATTGTAACAAGCCCATCTTAGTTTAAGTCAATGTTTGCCATCATTTTGTTGTAGACATTTGCCTGGAGCACTGTGTATCGTAACAAGCCCATCTTAGTTTAAGTCAATGTTTGCCATAATTTTGTTGTAGATATTTGCCTGAACCACTGTGTATTGTAACAAGCCCATCTTAGTTTAAGTCAATGTTTGCCATCATTTTGTTGTAGATATTTTCCTGGAGCACTGTGTATTGTAACAAGCCCGTCTTAGTTTAAGTCAACGTTTGCCATTTTTTTGTTGTAGATATTTGCCTGGAGCACTGTGTATTGTAACAAGCCCATCTTAGTTTAAGTCAATGTTTGCCATCATTTTGTTGTAGATATTTGCCTGGAGCATTGTGTATTTGTAACAAGCCCATCTTAGTTTAAGTTACAAGTTAAAAGAATAAAAGAAAATACATGGCTTACATGATCTGCTTCTAAGGTCCCAGATCTTGAGTGTGCGGTCATGGCTTCCTGTAACGACTTTGGTAGATTCGCCCAGGAACTTAGCTGCCATTACTTTACCACTATGCCCTGTTAGTGTGTGCTGCAAATATAAAAACCAAGAGTTAAACAAAGCCATTTTAAACTTTATATAAATCTATATTTACCCACTGTAGTTTTATTAAATCAGTAGAGTTTGTAAGTAGAGTTTCAAAAATAAAAGAAACTTTGCAGCACAATCACATCAATACATTTCCTCAAGCATTATATTACCGTTTGCTGTAGAGAAGGTACTTACCAGCTACTATTCTTATGTAAGCAAATAACATTTCTTTCTCATATATCTCTGACCTGCTACTCTGCGTACATAGACCAATAACCTTCATTCCCCATATATCTCTGACCAGTTACTCTGCATACATAAGCCATCAATATAGCCTTCATTTCCATATATCCATGACCTGCTACTCTGCGTACATAGACCAATAACCTTCATTCCCCATATATCTCTGACCAGTTACTCTGCATACATAAGCCATCAAAATAACCTTCATTCCCCATATATCTCTGACCAGTTACTCTGCATACATAAGCCATCAATATAGCCTTCATTTCCATATATCCATGACCTGCTACTCTGCGTACATAGACCAATAACCTTCATTCCCCATATATCTCTGACCAGTTACTCTGCATACATAAGCCATCAAAATAACCTTCATTCCCCATATATCTCTGACCAGTTACTCTGCATACATAAGCCATCAATATAGCCTTCATTCCCATATATATCTGACCTGCTACTCTGCGTACATAGACCAATAACCTTCATTCCCCATATATCTCTGACCTGCTACTCTGCATACATAAGCCATCAAAATAACCTTCATTCCCCATATATCTCTGACCTGCTACTCTGCGCACATAAGCCATCAATATAGCCTTCATTAACATATATCTCTGACCTGCTACTCTGCGTACATAGACCAATACCTTCATTCCCCATTTATCTGTGACCAGTTACTCTGTATACATAAGCCATCAAACTAGCCTTCATTCCCCATATATCTCTGACCTGCTACTCTGCGTACATAGACCAATAACTTTCATTCCCCATATATCTCTGACCTGCTACTCTGCGTACATAGACCAATAACCTTCATTCCCCATATATCTCTGTCCAGCTACTCTGCGTACATAAGCCTTCATTCCCATATATCTCTGACCTGCTACTCTGCGTACATAAGCCATCAAAATAACCTTCATTCCCCATATATCTCTGACCTGCTACTCTGCGCACATAAGCCATCAATATAGCCTTCATTAACATATATCTCTGACCTGCTACTCTGCGTACATAGACCAATAACTTTCATTCCCCATATATCTCTGACCTGCTACTCTGCGTACATAGACCAATAACCTTCATTCCCCATATATCTCTGTCCAGCTACTCTGCGTACATAAGCCTTCATTCCCATATATCTCTGACCTGCTACTCTGCGTACATAGACCAATAACCTTCATTCCCCATATATCTCTGATCTGCTACTCTGCATACATAAGCCATCAATATAGCCTTCATTCCCATATATCTCTGACCTGCTACTCTGCGTACATAGACCAATAACTTACATTCCCCATATATCTCTGACCTGCTACTCTGCGAACATAAGCCATCAATATAGCCTTCATTCCCATATATATCTGACCTGCTACTCTGCGTACATAGACCAATAACCTTCATTCCCCATATATCTCTGTCCAGCTATTCTGCGTACATAAGCCTTCAATATAGCCTTCATTCCCATATATCTCTGACCTGCTACTCTGCGTACATAGACCAATAACTTTCATTCCCCATATATCTCTGACCTGCTACTCTGCGTACATAGACCAATAACTTTCATTCCCCATATATCTCTGACCTGCTACTCTGCATACATAAGCCATCAATATAGCCTTCATTCCCATATATCTCTGACCTGCTACTCTTCGTACATAAACCAATAACTTTCATTCCCCATATATCTCTGACCTGCTACTCTGCGTACATAGACCAATGACCTTCATTCCCCATATATCTCTGACCTGCTACTCTGCATACATAAGCCATCAATATAGCTTTCATTCCCATATATCTCTGACCTGCTACTCTGCGTACATAGACCAATAACCTTCATTCCCCATATATCTCTGACCTGCTACTCTGCGTACATAGACCAATAACCTTCATTCTCCATATATCTCTGACCTGCTACTCTGCAAACATAAGCCATCAATATAGCCTTCATTCCCATATATCTCTGACCTGCTACTCTGCGTACATAAACCAATAACCTTCATTCCTCATATCTCTCTGACCAGCTACTCTGCGTACATAAGCCATCAATATAGCCTTCATTCCCATATATCTCTGACCTGCTACTCTGCGTACGTAGAACAATAACTTTAATTCCCCATATATCTCTGACCTGCTACTCTGCGTACATAGACCAATAACCTTCATTCCCCATATATCTCTGTCCAGCTACTCTGCGTACATAAGCCATCAATATAGCCTTCATTCCCATATATCTCTGACCTGCTACTCTGCGTACGGACACCATTAACTTTCATTCCCCATATATCTCTGACCTGCTACTCTGTGTACATAGATCAATAACCTTCATTCCCCATATATCTCTGATCTGCTACTCTGCATACATAGACCAATAACTTTCATTCCCATATATCTCTGACCTGCTACTCTGCGTACATAGACCAATAACCCTCATTCCCCATATATCTATGACCTGCTACTCTGCATACATAAGCCATCAAAATAGCCTTCATTCCCATATATCTCTGACATGCTACTCTGTGTACATAGACCAATAACCTTCATTCCCCATATATCTCTTACCTGCTACTCTGCATACATAAGCTATCAAAATAGCCTTCATTCCCATATATCTCTGACCTGCTACTCTGTGTACATAGACCAATAACCTTCATTCCCCATATATCTCTGTCCAGCTACTCTGCGTACATAAGCCATCAATATAGCCTTCATTCCCATATATCTCTGACCTGCTACTCTGTGTACACAGACCAATAACCTTCATTCACTATATATCTCTGTCCAGCTACTCTGCATACATAAGCCATCAATATAACCTTCATTCCCATATATCTCTGACCTGCTACTCTGCATACATAGACCAATAACTTTCATTCCCATATATCTCTGACCTGCTACTCTGCGTACATAGACCAATAACCCTCATTCCCCATATATCTCTGACCTGCTACTCTGCATACATAAGCCATCAAAATAGCCTTCATTCCCATATATCTCTGACATGCTACTCTGTGTACATAGACCAATAACCTTCATTCCCCATATATCTCTGACCTGCTACTCTGCGTACATAGACCATTAACCTTCATTCCCCATATATCTCTGACCTGCTACTCTGCATACATAAGCCATCAAAATAGCCTTCATTCCCATATATCTCTGACATGCTACTCTGTGTACATAGACCAATAACTTTCATTCCCATATATCTCTGACCTGCTACTCTGCGTACATAGACCAATAACCCTCATTCCCCATATATCTCTGACCTGCTACTCTGCATACATAAGCCATCAAAATAGCCTTCATCCCCATATATCTCTGACCTGCTACTCTGTGTACATAGTCCAATAACCTTAATTCCCCATATATCTCTGACATGTTACTCTAATTTTCAGGCAATTTCTAATATCTTATATGTATGAGTTATTTTTCACAACTGTCACTCATATTCTAAGACTTATCACACGAAACGTAGTCCGCAATGCCTGGGATTTTCAGGCTGTTTCTTACACCCCATGGTACAAATTATTTGTCAGAACTGATATATATATATATATATATATATATATATATATATATATATATATATATATTGTTAAGAGTTTACACCTACAAATGTAGTCTTCATTAGCACTTTGGGATTTTCAGGCTGGCTTTTCCCTATATATCTTTAGCCAGGTACTGGATACACAGGCCAATAGCCTTCCTACCCATATATCTTTGAAGTTCTTCTCTGGAATTAAGTATGCGTTGTTCTCACACAGTATTATTAATGCGTTTACGTCACAGACGCCAGCGCACTCTGCTTACATAACGTGTCATTAATTCAGTCTGGGGAAATTATCCTATAAGAGCAATCATAAAACTATATTGCAATGGATAATTAAAAGGATCGTTAATCAACGCTTTTGCATTTCTATTTGCAGCGGGTTTCAGATCCGCAGACAATCTACTTGTTATCAAGATGTTTTTATAGTGGTACGTTGTAATGCGCCTCGCCACACGCTGAAACGAGGACTATTCTCTATAAATCTACCGCTGTCGGGTTTAGTCGTCGCGCAATTCTTATTGCGTGAATATGTGTTTGCCGACAGGCTATTGTAGTACCGAATTATTGTTTAAAGCCGTTAAAATGCAAAATAATGTTAAAAAAGTGGATTAGTTTATATAAGAGTATATTATTAAACCTATATATATATAATAATTAATAAATTTAAAATATTTCAAAAACAAGAATACTTTTAATGAATATATTTATTCAAAGCTTTTCGTCGATAAAATAGTACCAGCATCTTCAGGAAAATAATTATCTAATAAAATATTTTACAATATATATATATATATATATATATATATATATATATATATATATATATATATATAATGTGCTTTGCAGAAGTAGGTCGGTACAGTGTGTCTGCATAATGTGACAAGGCTGGACCACCCAGCGACAAACGAATTCCCAGGGCCGATTCTAACCTACAAAAAGCTTCTGCCCCATTCATCACGTACTTGCGGCGATCTAGTTAGAGGTACGTGTTCATTGACTGACAGAACTGGCTTAACCTAGCGGCGTCCCCCCCCCCATATGTAACCATGCTGATATTACTTACTTAATTACATTTAAATTCAATAAATATATACCACTTTTTATATGTCCATTCTATTATATATTAAAAAACCTTGCATGCAAAAGCTTCAGTATTAAAAACAAGTCATTTAAACAAACATTTATCTAAAGTCAATTGTTACTCAAGTCAACAAAGGTAATTTTATTTGAGTTACTTCTTATTCAAATTATTATAAATCAAGTAACATCGGCCTAACCTATGCAAAACAACTGTTCTAACACAAAACCTATAACATAAAATCAGTTGTTTTATGAAATCATATGTTACCACATATTTTAAACCAAGCGGATTACATAACTATATTGCATACCTTGCCCCTTTTGTGAAAAGTTTTTCTCCTATATAAAACTAAAATCCGTTATTAAATTTAATTAATTAATTAATATTTGAATAAAACTATTAACAACAAGTGTCATCCACTACAAGTTTAAAAATCTATTTGAACTTGCTTGAATGAATAGAAAGTATTTTATTAAGGATTAAAAATTTAAACAAGATATATATAAAGAGAGTGTGAACTAATAGATGGAATTGAAAAATATTAAATCGTCTAAAATAAAATAATATTAAAACATCAACTCTTATCAATAATTAACCGTCAGATTTTTAAATTCACGCAACCTTTGATTCATACATGCCAATACATTGGCTTTACAATTTAAAATAGCCAATATAAACTCAGCGGTTAGAAAAACTATTTCTAATGAGAGAACGTCCATCGTTAAAGGAATATAGTAATAGCAAGTGGGTCGTAACCTTGCCGTTATTCTTTGGAGGGTTTTAGTTACATCCTCGGCCCCTCCTCAGGAGATGTTGGTCTATGAAAGTGACCTCTGACCACGCCAAAATGTGGATATCGCTGAAATATTTGGCTGAATAAAGGCTTTTTTTCCGTCTCGATCACGTTATGTAACACAGGAATAAAGTTAAAATTGCAACTTTGCGCTGGTTTCGGCAAGCTCGTGTGTTGTGTCGGGCGTTGGGATCAGCTCGACCAAATCAAACAATACAACATTTCTCTCTGTTGTAGGTAATTTAGTAAGTTGTCGTGATGGCAATGCACGAAGGGAGGTCCGGCGCTCCACGGCCTTCGCTATTGTGCACTAAACACTATTTATCGTCCCGTATCAAGGTACAATAACTCTTACTCACTTTAATAATACATGTAAAATGTTTTATCTGTGTTTAGTAGTGATAGAACTTGAACTGGCATCAAATAAATCGCACAAAGCCTTAAAACAGTAGGCTTTTCCTTTATTAGCTCATTGGATATTAGTTTTACTGATACAGTATTCCCTCTCTGGCTTGTCCCTTTATTCTATAACTATGTCCTGTGGTAGTGCATAACCTATTATTATTGTATGAGAACTAAACTCTTTGTTTGGCTCTAACCTAAGAAATCTGCTTCATATTCAGAAATATATCGTCTATCAAGTTATTTTCCCATTGCAATGCATACAATGTTTCACACAATCATATAACGTTTTTACTTTTTCCAGAGTTTTTGCATTTATTTTACTCTTTCTTGTAGCTAACAGATTGTACTTATAGATTGTATGTAAGGAACAATTAATTGTGCATATTCCTTGAGCTTCTGCGTTTCCGTAGCAGAAGGTTTGTGTTTTCTCCCCGATACAATACAATGTTTTAGGGTACAAATTATATTCTTGCAATACTACTTTTATTCTGGAATTTCGTAGTCCATTACGTTCAGTGAAACTTAATTGATCACTTTAACATTAGTTTATGACTATCCGAACTTTAAATTTTGCAAATTTGCAAAAACTTACTGAGACAGAACGTTTTCGATCGCTATGTGGCGATCTTTATCAGTGTCTTCTGCTTGGAGTTGTTAGGTTAAGCGGTGACGGTTTTAAAGGCAGGTTTTCGATAGTATCATAGAGTGTGTGTGATTTGTATTGGGTTTGTTCGTTTAATAGGTTTGTACTTTGTGTTTCAGTGTGTTTGTAAATTTCATTGCAACAAATTCCAGACTGGGCAAACAAGTCGCAGCTTCAAACAAAGAGTCGAGGAACACAAACAGAACACCAACTCAGCATTTTACAATCACGTAAAAGAAATAGGACACAAATACACAGACATTTACCATAACCTAAAAATCTTACACATCAACAAAAAAGGACCATATCTCAACACACTAGAACAATATGAAATTTACAAACACACTAAAATACAAAGTACAAACATATTAAACGAACAAACCCAATACAAATCACACATACTCTTTGATACTATCGAAAACCTGCCTTTAAAACCGTCACCGTTCGACCCGACATCTCCAAGCAGAAGATACTGATGAAGATCGCCACGTACCGCCTCAGAAGGTTTTGGCAAATTTGCAAGATTTAGAATTCGGAGTCGTAAACTAATGTTAAAGTGATTAACTACTCTTACACTAGTATTACTGCCTAAAACTAAATTTTTAGTATTTTTACTGTGTATTATTTAGGGCCAAAACATAAACAGTATGTTCTCAAACTTTTCAGTTTTCCGTTTCTGAAAAGAATAAATTGCAACAAATACACTTTTCTTTCTTTCTGTGGCAAATACGTTTTCTTAATTTAGATAGGCCTATAAATCTTCACATTTTGGGTATCTTGGTGTCATTATCCTTTATTTAGAAGAGTTTTACTTTATTTAGAAGAGTTAAAATATTCCTAAAAATATTTCCATATAACGTTTCTTCTATAATGTACGTTTGGTGCGTGTTTAGCGTTTGCTATGGTTTCTGTAAAAAATATAAAGGCTTGCAAAACTTGTAGCGGTTAAACGATTACTTTTTCTGTCCGCCACATCATGTAGACCCCTCTCCCAGCTGAGAGACAGGACAATGCGCGCACTTGCACCGACTAACTGTCATCGGGATATCGGGAACAAAGCTTGTATGACAGGGCTAGTGACCTGGCCAGCACCCACTCGGCACCTGGCACCGAGCCGAACCCGGAAGCGGGGACTATCCCTGACGTCACTTGGCTATGCCTGGCCACAGCTATCTTCGTTGCGGTGTTTTTACATGTTAACCGCGGAACAATATGATGACCAATCCAACGGGCATTATATGTAGTGTGTGCTACGCAATACCAAGCGGTAAACAGCAAACAGATGCAAATACTGTCTTTACGGAATAGGTCTATCCAAAACTTACGAAGTGGGACTTTCCTGACATTTACAGGTATCTAGCACTATCTGTAATGAACTCTCCTCTCTATGGACTATCTTACAATATCTGGAACGTCACACAGGGATCTTGCATCGGTGTCTCACGATATCTGCCTGTGAATGCTCCTAGAGTCTCTATTTCTATGACTCTCATCAGCTGTTACCACTCGTCTGTCTGTGTCGCAGGGATTGTACAGGTCTGGTTGCCCGGGCGGCTGGATGTGAAGGCATTGCATAAAAAAAATCTAAAGTTTTAACCTTGTTTAACCTATTACTACTAGGCCGCTGTACTTAATGTATAAAGAAAATATACACATTATAATACTCAAGGAAAACAGACACTTATTGTACAAAATATTCTAGTCTTAAACCATGTTCTATAATTCACCAATTTTTAAATAACTTTCTCGGAAAAATCCACTGGTTTACAAATAACTCCTGGATATTTATTTAATTTTTTTAAATCTTGGGGGTAGGATAGGGAGCAGCTCCTTTTTGCCCCGGGTATGGACGCCCATACCCATATAGCTTTCTCTTCATAACATCACGGGCATCCCGACACCTTGGCTGAAACACGTTGTTTATCGTAACTAAATTTATTTCTCACGGCAGTATTACGCACCGCGCCGGTCTATTGTAGGAAACAGTCAGGGGAAGTGAAGGGGGGATTTGGTTGGCCCCGAGGTTCTGTCTTGACGACTGTGACTTTTGGCGTAAGGGCTGGATAATAGTAGGGATGCTTGCTAGGTACAGTTATACATCAGCATATATTATTACGCGTCAAGTTATAACCTATTTTGGGTTTGTAATATTATTTCGGATCACAACTTAAAAGTCACTAAAAAAAGTAAAAATAAACGACAGACGAGAAAAACAGGTTCTGAGAATAAATATTCCGAATGAGAAAAGATTTTAAACACAGATATTACTGTATGTTTTTAGTTCTTTGGTGTTAGGTTTAGATGTTAAATGAAGTAAATATGACAATTTAGTGTTGCCTGGAAAATAAATAACTCTCTTTGTTTTTAAACTGGAGACAAATAAATTTAATCGTATTTGAAATGTGCAATTACGACTGTATTACGAAAAATCTGATTCATATCAGTCGGAAGTATGTAATGTGTTACAAAATGTTTATAATGGGCTCCTGTATTACCATTCTTCCATTCACTGGAGTCCTTTTCTATAGAAAATAAAAGTAAAAACATAACTAATTGTACATAGATATGCACCGACATGTGATTAGTTGACAATAACCTAATAGAACATGATGCTCTACATACAGCCCACGCTATGGAATTAAGCGAGTCTGCAGGCGGAAAATTAAATGCTTCACCGTTCTGTTAGATTAGAGCTGCAAGAAAGCAAAGGAAATGTCGAGTACAGTCGTGTGGTTGTGCCGTGAGAATGCGACTGACGACTTCCGGTCGCATAGTTATCTTTGCGGTTATTCTAAGATATAGAGAACTTCAGTTACCTACGCTACACTACAGCCAACTGAACAATCGCCAATGTTATACGAAACATGATACCAGATGGGAACATAGTGCAAAGGTCATTCATGATAAAATTACATTTATTGGGCCATACACAACGTGCTTCGGATAACAGTTCATTAATAACAGTTTGTTTAATTAAATCAGTTCATTAGTTTGTTTACTGTCGTTAGTCCATTACACACAGTTCTTTAGTTTGCCCATTGTAAACAGCTCATTATTTCATTGCTCATAATTGATTAGTTTCATCACTGTAATCAGTTCAGTGCACTCACTTCATTAGTTTGCTCACTGTAATTAGTCCATTACACACAGTTCTTTAGTTTGCCCATTGTAAACAGCTCATTATTTCATTGCTCATAATTGATTAGTTTCATCACTGTAATCAGTTCAGTGCACTCACTTCATTAGTTTGCTCACTGTAATTAGTCCATTACACACAGTTCTTTAGTTTGCCCATTGTAAACAGCTCATTATTTCATTGCTCATAATTGTTTAGTTTCATCACTGCAATCAGTTCAGTGCACTCACTTCATTAGTTTGCTCACTGTAATTAGTCCATTACACACAGTTCTTTAGTTTGCCCGTTATAAACAGCTCATTATTTCATTGCTCATAATTGTTTAGTTTCATCACTGTAATCAGTTCAGTGCTCTCACTTCATTAGTTTGCTCACTGTAATTAGTCCATTACACACAGTTCTTTAGTTTGCCCATTGTAAACAGCTCATTATTTCATTGCGCATAATTGTTTAGTTTCATCACTGTAATCAGTTCAGTGCACTCACTTCATTAGTTTGCTCACTGTAATTAGTCCATTATACACAATTCTTTAGTTTGCCCATTGTAAACAGCTCATTATTTCATTGCTCATAATTGTTTAGTTTCATCACTGTAATCAGTTCAGTGCTCTCACTTCATTAGTTTGCTCACTGTAATTAGTCCATTACACACAGTTCTTTAGTTTGCCCATTGTAAACAGCTCATTATTTCATTGCGCATAATTGTTTAGTTTCATCACTGTAATCAGTTCAGTGCTCTCACATCATTAGTTTTGCTCACTGTAATTAGTCCATTACACACAGTTCTTTAGTTTGCCCATTGTAAACAGCTCATTATTTCATTGCTCACAATTGATTAGTTTCATCACTGTAATCAGTTCAGTGCACTCACTTCATTAGTTTGCTCACTGTAATTAGTCCATTACACACAGTTCTTTAGTTTGCCCATTGTAAACAGCTCATTATTTCATTGCTCATAATTGATTAGTTTCATCACTGTAATCAGTTCAGTGCACTCACTTCATTAGTTTGCTCACTGTAATTAGTCCATTACACACAGTTCTTTAGTTTGCCCATTGTAAACAGCTCATTAATTCATTGCTCATAATTGATCAGTTTCATCACTGTAATCAGTTCAGTGCACTCACTTCATTAGTTTTGCTCACTGTAATTAGTCCATTACACACAGTTCTTTAGTTTGCCCATTGTAAACAGCTCATTATTTCATTGCTCATAATTGTTTAGTTTCATCACTGGAATCAGTTCAGTGCTTTCACTTCATTGGTTTGCTCACTGTAATTAGTCCATTACACACAGTTCTTTAGTTTGCCCATTGTAAACAGCTCATTATTTCATTGCTCATAATTGTTTAGTTTCATCACTGCAATCAGTTCAGTGCACTCACTTCATTAGTTTGCTCACTGTAATTAGTCCATTACACACAGTTCTTTAGTTTGCCCGTTATAAACAGCTCATTATATCATTGCTCATAATTGTTTAGTTTCATCACTGTAATCAGTTCAGTGCTCTCACTTCATTAGTTTGCTCACTGTAATTAGTCCATTACACACAGTTCTTTAGTTTGCCCATTGTAAACAGCTCATTATTTCATTGCGCATAATTGTTTAGTTTCATCACTGTAATCAGTTCAGTGCACTCACTTCATTAGTTTGCTCACTGTAATTAGTCCATTATACACAATTCTTTAGTTTGCCCATTGTAAACAGCTCATTATTTCATTGCTCATAATTGTTTAGTTTCATCACTGTAATCAGTTCAGTGCTCTCACTTCATTAGTTTGCTCACTGTAATTAGTCCATTACACACAGTTCTTTAGTTTGCCCATTGTAAACAGCTCATTATTTCATTGCGCATAATTGTTTAGTTTCATCACTGTAATCAGTTCAGTGCTCTCACATCATTAGTTTTGCTCACTGTAATTAGTCCATTACACACAGTTCTTTAGTTTGCCCATTGTAAACAGCTCATTATTTCATTGCTCACAATTGATTAGTTTCATCACTGTAATCAGTTCAGTGCACTCACTTCATTAGTTTGCTCACTGTAATTAGTCCATTACACACAGTTCTTTAGTTTGCCCATTGTAAACAGCTCATTATTTCATTGCTCATAATTGATTAGTTTCATCACTGTAATCAGTTCAGTGCACTCACTTCATTAGTTTGCTCACTGTAATTAGTCCATTACACACAGTTCTTTAGTTTGCCCATTGTAAACAGCTCATTAATTCATTGCTCATAATTGATCAGTTTCATCACTGTAATCAGTTCAGTGCACTCACTTCATTAGTTTTGCTCACTGTAATTAGTCCATTACACACAGTTCTTTAGTTTGCCCATTGTAAACAGCTCATTATTTCATTGCTCATAATTGTTTAGTTTCATCACTGGAATCAGTTCAGTGCTTTCACTTCATTGGTTTGCTCACTGTAATTAGTCCATTACACACAGTTTTTTAGTTTGCCCATTGTAAACAGCTCATTATTTCATTGCTCATAATTGTTTAGTTTCATCACTGCAATCAGTTCAGTGCACTCACTTCATTAGTTTGCTCACTGTAATTAGTCCATTACACACAGTTCTTTAGTTTGCCCATTATAAACAGCTCATTATTTCATTGCTCATAATTGTTTAGTTTAATCACTGTAATCAGTTCAGTGCTCTCACTTCATTAGTTTGCTCACTGTAATTAGTCCATTACACACAGTTCTTTAGTTTGCCCATTGTAAACAGCTCATTATTTCATTGCGCATAATTGTTTAGTTTCATCACTGTAATCAGTTCAGTGCACTCACTTGATTAGTTTGCTCACTGTAATTAGTCCATTACACACAGTTCTTTAGTTTGCCCATTGTAAACAGCTCATTATTTCATTGCGCATAATTGTTTAGTTTCATCACTGTAATCAGTTCAGTGCTCTCACATCATTAGTTTTGCTCACTGTAATTAGTCCATTACACACAGTTCTTTAGTTTGCCCATTGTAAACAGCTCATTATTTTATTGCTCATAATTGATTAGTTTCATCACTGTAATCAGTTCAGTGCACTCACTTCATTAGTTTGCTCACTGTAATTAGTCCATTACACACAGTTCTTTAGTTTGCCCATTGTAAACAGCTCATTACTTCATTGCTCATAATTGATTAGTTTCATCACTGTAATCAGTTCAGTGCACTCACTTCATTAGTTTGCTCACTGTAATTAGTCCATTACACACAGTTCTTTAGTTTGCCCATTGTAAACAGCTCATTAATTCATTGCTCATAATTAATCAGTTTCATCACTGTAATCAGTTCAGTGCACTCACTTCATTAGTTTTGCTCACTGTAATTAGTCCATTACACACAGTTCTTTAGTTTGCCCATTGTAAACAGCTCATTATTTCATTGCTCATAATTGTTTAGTTTCATCACTGTAATCAGTTCAGTGCGTTCACTTCATTGGTTTGCTCACTGTAATTAGTCCATTACACACAGTTCTTTAGTTTGCCCATTGTAAACAGCTCATTATTTCATTGCTCATAATTGTTTAGTTTCATCACTGTAATCAGTTCAGTGCACTCACTTCATTAGTTTGCTCACTGTAATTAGTCCATTACACACAGTTCTTTAGTTTGCCCATTATAAACAGCTCATTATTTCATTGCTCATAATTGTTTAGTTTCATCACTGTAATCAGTTCAGTGCTCTCACTTCATTAGTTTGCTCACTGTAATTAGTTCATTACACACAGTTCTTTAGTTTGCCCATTGTAAACAGCTCATTATTTCATTGCGCATAATTGTTTAGTTTCATCACTGTAATCAGTTCAGTGCACTCACTTCATTAGTTTGCTCACTGTAATTAGTCCATTACACACAGTTCTTTAGTTTGCCCATTGTAAACAGCTCATTATTTCATTGCTCATAATTGTTTAGTTTCATCACTGTAATCAGTTCAGTGCGTTCACTTCATTGGTTTGCTCACTGTAATTAGTCCATTACACACAGTTCTTTAGTTTGCCCATTGTAAACAGCTCATTATTTCATTGCTCATAATTGTTTAGTTTCATCACTGTAATCAGTTCAGTGCTCTCACATCATTAGTTTGCTCACTGTAATTAGTTCATTTTGCTCACAGTTCTTAGTTTGAACGTGTAGAATAAAGTGAGGGAATAATGCCATTATTGCATTGCGTTCCAAATTTATTCTAAGATATTCAACGTAAATGCATTCCCATGTTATAGTTTAGTATAATGTTGCAACAACATGCAGCTATGAAGTGTACCTAATATAGGGATTAGCCTCCTGCATAGGAACAATGCAATGAACTGTTTACAAGAGTCACTTGACGCAAAACCAGGTAAATCGCTGGATAAGAAGTTTTGTTTTCAGCAAACAGAACTGTCAACGTTTGTGAGAGGACGGAGGAGTTGTCTAACAGCAGCGGAATGTTATGACGCGTCGTTCCGACGAGCCTGATGGCTTTAATTGGCGCGTAAAGGACGAGAGTTTTACAGCTGCGAATTTCGAGTCGCCAATTGTCAACAACACGCAAACGCATTTTACGGCCTCCATTTGAAACACCTTTCTGCAATGTTTAGAGACAGGTGAGGCCACGCTGGGAAAATGGAGTAAAGTGGTTCAGAAGAGACAACCCATCAGTACCTGAGACGATCAGGGGTATAAACACTACAAATAAATTCTCTGGCGCTGCCGTGGATACAACTCATTGCCTACTAGGGTGTACAAATAGATGTGGCCAAGGAGCCCACATTGCACCTATGCGCGTTAATAAAGTGGCTAAGGAGAGACGACACATCAGTACCTGAGACGATCAGGGGTATAAACACTACAAATAAATTCTTTGGCGCTGCCGTGGATACAACTCATTGCCTACTAGGGTGTACAAATAGATGTGGCCAAGGAGCCCACATTGCTCCTATGCGCGTTAATAAAGTGGCTAAGGAGAGACGGCACATCAGTACCTGAGACGATCAGGGGTATGAACACTACAAATAAATTCTTTGGCGCTGCCGTGGAGTCAACTCATTTCCTACTTAGGGTGTACAAATAGATGTGGCCAAGGAGCCCACATTGCTCCTATGCGCGTTAATAAAGTGGCTAAGCAGACACGACACATCAGTACTTGAGAAGATCTGGGGTACAAAAACCACAAATAAATTCTTTGGCGCTGCCGTGGATACAACTCATTGCCTACTAGGGTGTACAAATAGATGTGGCCAAGGAGCCCACATTGCTCCTATGCGCGTTAATAAAGTGGCTAAGCAGACACGACACATCAGTACTTGAGAAGATCTGGGGTACAAAAACCACAAATAAATTCTTTGGCGCTGCCGTGGATACAACTCATTGCCTACTAGGGTGTACAAATAGATGTGGCCAAGGAGCCCACATTGCTCCTATTCGCGTTAATAAAGTGGCTAAGGAGACACGACACATCAGTATTTGAGAAGATCTGGGGTACAAAAACCACAAATAAATTCTTTGGCGCTGCCGTGGATACAACTCATTGCCTACTAGGGTGTACTTATAGATGTGGTGGCCAAGAAGCCCACCATTGCTCCTCTGCGCGTTAATAAAGTGGCTAAGGAGAGACGGCCTGTCAGTACCTGAGAAGATCTGGGGTACAAAAACCACAAATAAATTCTTTGGCGCTACCGGGGATAGAACTCATTATCCACCAGTCTGTAAGCATACCTGTTGCTGCCAAGACGCCTGTACCTTTCTTCTGCGAGTTAATAAAGTGGCTAAGGAGAGACGGCCCATCAGTACCTTAGAATATCTGGGGTACAAAAACCACAAATAAATTCTTTGGCGCTACCGGGGATCGAACTTATTGCCCACCAGACTGTACGCATACCTGTTGCGGCCAAGGCGCATGCACTGCTCCTCTGGCGTTCCGTTCAGCTTCCGCGCTTGCATCGGAATTGAAATCAGCCGCTTCATTTCAGATTAAACTAAAACCTGTCTCGGTATTAATTTACGGCGGCTTTAGTGTGGCTATTGCGTTCTTATCAGGTTCGGAAGATAATTAGAAATAGGAGGAAGTTGTGGCAGTATGGAGTTAACCCTTTTGCTGATTCCGCCACTTTTACAGGTTCGAAAGTTTTTATGAGATAAAATATAAAGTTTTCATTTTAAATCCATATACTGAAACAAACCGTTGTAACCCCCCGACATCATCTATTTCATGCGCCCACGGTCTTGTTTTCAAATTTACAACTATATTTTATATACATTACAATTTCGTATTACAAATCACTAGGACAGTGTTTATATGGTTATAAATCTGTGTGATAATAAATCTGTGAAGTTGTAACAGTAAAGCATCAGTAAAATTGTTAAAGTGATTAATTGTCTTTTTTAGTCCGTTACATAAATATATTTATTTAAATTTATATAATAATTTAATTCTTTCAGCGTATAAAGGACTGTATTTAGGTATGAAATCATCAAAAAAATTTTGCACCTAAGCTTTCTATCAGAATGTGAAATAGGGCTGTCAATTCTAACATCTGTTTTCGCCTTCAAACAATAGGTTTTATTTTATTACCGTGAACTATATGTGTTATTTTACAGTACATATACCAGGACCTATCTAGTAACATTTTAACGTACATTTATCAGGATCTATTTAGTAACATTTTAACGACCATTTACCAGGATCTGTTTAGTAACATTTTAACGTACATTTACCAGGATTTGCTTAGTAATATGTTAAGGTACATTTACCAGGATCTATTTAGTAACATTTTAACGTACATTTACCAGGATGCGCTTAGTAATATGTTAATGTACATTTACCAGGATCTATTTAGTAGCATTTTAACGTGCATATACCACGAAGTATTTAGTAACATTTTAACGTACATTTACCTAGGCCCATTTATTAATATTTTAACGTATATTTACTAGGATGTATTTAGTAACATTTTCAAGTACATTTACCCGGATGTGTTTATTAACATTTTAACGTACATTTACAAGGTTGTATTTAGTAACATTTTAACGTACATTTACCAGGATTTGCTTAGTAATATGTTAAGGTACATTTACCAGGATCTAATTGACAACATTTTAACGTACATTTACCAGGATGTGCTTAGTAATATGTTAACGTACATTTACCAGGATCTATTTAGTAACATTTTAACGTGCATTTACCAGGATGTGTTTAGTAATATTTTAACGTACATTTACCAAGGCCCATTTATTAATATTTTAACGTATATTTACTAGGATGTATTTAGTAACATTTTCAAGTACATTTACCCGGATGTGTTTATTAACATTTTAACGTACATTTACCAGCACCCATTTATTAACATTTTAACGTACATTTACAAGGTTGTGTTTAGTAACATTTTATGGTACATTTACCGGGATCTATTTAGTAACATTTTAACGCACATTTACCAGGATGTGTTTAGTAATATTTTAACGTACATTTACCCGGATCTATTTAGTGCCATTTTAACGTACATTTACCAGGATCTCTTTAGTAACATATTAATGTACATTTACCAGGATGTGCTTAGTAATATGTAAACGTACATTTACCAGAATCTATTTAGTGTCATTTTAACGTGCATTTACCAGGAAGTATTTAGTAACATTTTAACGTACATTTGACAAGGCCCATTTATTAATATTTTAACGTACATTTACTAGGATGTATTTAGTAACATTTTCAAGTACATTTACCCGGATGTGTTTATTAACATATTAACGTACATTTAACAGCACCAATTTATTAACATTTTCACGTACATTTACCAGGATCTATTTAGTAACATTTTAACGTGCATTTACCAGTATGTGTTTAGGAACATTATAACGTACATTTACCAGGATCTATTTAGTAACATTTTAACGTGCATTTACCAGGATGTGTTTAGTAATATTTTAACGTACATTTACCAAGGCCTATTTATTAATATTTTAACGTATATTTACTAGGATGTATTTAGTAACATTTTCAAGTACATTTACCCGGATGTGTTTATTAACATTTTAACGTACATTTACCAGCACCCATTTATTAACATTTTAACGCACATTTACAAAGTTGTGTTTAGTAACATTTTATGGTACATTTACCAGGATCTATTTAGTAACATTTTAACGCACATTTACTAGGATGTGTTTAGTAATATTTTAACGTACATTTACCCGGATCTATTTAGTGCCATTTTAACGTACATTTACCAGGATCTCTTTAGTAACATATTAATGTACATTTACCAGGATGTGCTTAGTAATATGTAAACGTACATTTACCAGAATCTATTTAGTGTCATTTTAACGTGCATTTACCAGGAAGTATTTAGTAACATTTTAACGTACATTTGACAAGGCCCATTTATTAATATTTTAACGTACATTTACTAGGATGTATTTAGTAACATTTTCAAGTACATTTACGCGGATGTGTTTATTAACATATTAAAGTACATTTAACAGCACCCATTTATTAACATTTTCACGTACATTTACCAGGATCTATCTAGTAACATTTTAACGTGCATTTACCAGGATGTGTTTAGCAACATTATAACGTACATTTACCAGGATGTGTTTAGGAACATTTTAACGCACATTTACCAGCGCCTATTAAGTAACATTATAACATACATTTACAAGGATGTGTTTAGTAACATTTTAACGTACATTAACCAGGATCTATTTAGTGGCATTTTAACGACCATTTACCAGGATCTATTTGACAACATTTTAACGTACATTTACCAGGATGTGCTTAGTAATATGTTGACGTACATTTACCAGGATCTATTTAGTAACATTTTAACGTGCATTTACCAGGATGTGTTTAGTAATATGTTAACGTACATTTACCAGGATCCATTTAGTAACATTTTAACGTACATTTACCAGGATGTGCTTAGTAATATGTTAACGTACATTTACCAGGATCTATTTAGTAGCATTTTAACGTACATATACCAGGAAGTATTTAGTAACATTTTAACGTACATTTACCAAGGCCCATTTAATAATATTTTAACGTACATTTACTAGGATGTATTTAGTAACATTTTCAAGCACATTTACCCGGATGTGTTTATTAACATTTTAACGTACATTTACCAGCACCCATTTATTAACATTTTAACGTACATTTACAAGGTTGTGTTTAGTAACATTTTAACGTTCATTTACCAGGATCTATTTAGTAACATTTTAACGTACATCTACCAGGGCCTATTAAGGAACATTATAACGCGCATTTACCAGTATGTGTTTAGTAACATTTTAACGTACATTTACCAGGATGTGTTTAGGAACATTATAACGTACATTTACCAGGATGTGTTTAGTAACATTTTAACGTACATCTACCAGGGCCTATTAAGGAACATTATAACGTGCATTTACCAGGATGTGTTTAGTAACATTTTAACGTACATTTACCAGGATGTGTTTAGTAACATTATAACGTACATTTACCAGGATGTGTTTAGTAACATTTTAACGTACATCTACCAGGGCCTATTAAGGAACATTATAACGTGCATTTACCAGGATGTGTTTAGAAACATTTTAACGTACATCTACCAGGGCCTATTAAGGAACATTATAACGTGCATTTACCAGTATGTGTTTAGTAACATTATAACGTACATTTACTAGGATGTATTTAGTAACATTATAACGTACATCTACCAGGGCCTATTAAGGAACATTATACCGTGCATTTAAAAGTATGTGTTTAGTAACATTTTAACGTACATTTACCAGGATGTGTTTAGGAACATTATAACGTACATTTACCAGGATGTGTTTAGTAACACTTTAACGTACATTTACCAGGATGTGTTTAGGAACATTATAACGTACATTTACCAGGATGTGTTTAGTAACATTTTAACGTACATTTACCAGGATGTGTTTAGGAACATATTAACGTACATTTACCAGCACCCATTTATTAACATTTTCACGTACATTTACCAGGATCTATTTAGTAACATTTTAACGTGCATTTACCAGGATGTGTTTAGTAACATTTTAACGTACATTTACCATGATGTGTTTAGGAACATTATAACGTACATTTACCAGGATGTGTTTAGTAACACTTTAACGTACATTTACCAGGATGTGTTTAGGAACATTATAACGTACATTTACCAGGATGAGTTTAGTAACATTTTAACGTACATTTACCAGGATGTGTTTAGGAACATTATAACGTACATTTACCAGGATGTGTTTAGTAACATTTTAACGTACATCTACCAGGGCCTATTAAGGAACATTATAACGTGCATTTACCAGGATGTGTTTAGTAACATTTTAACGTACATTTACCATGATGTGTTTAGGAACATTATAACGTACATTTACCAGGATGTGTTTAGTAACATTTTAACGTACATTTACCAGGATGTGTTTAGTAACATTATAACGTATATTTACCAGGATGTGTTTAGTAACATTTTAACGTACATCTACCAGGGCCTATTAAAGAACATTATAACGTGCATTTACCAGTATTTGTTTAGTAACATTTTAACGTACATTTACCATGATGTACTTAGTAACATTATAACGTATATTTACCAGGATGTGTTTAGTAACATTATAACGTACATTTACCAGGATGTATTTAGGAACATTATAACGTACATTTACCAAGATGTGTTTAGTAACATTTTAACGTACATCTACCAGGGCCTATTAAGGAACATTATAACGTGCATTTACCAGGATGTGTTAAGTAACATTTTAACGTACATTTACCAGGATGTGTTTAGTAGCATTTTAACGTGCATATACCACGAAGTATTTAGTAACATTTTAACGTACATTTACCAAGGCCCATTTATTAATATTTTAACGTATATTTACTAGGATGTATTTAGTAACATTTTCAAGTACATTTACCCGGATGTGTTTATTAACATTTTAACGTACATTTACCAGCACTCATTTATTAACATTTTTACGTACATTTACAAGGTTGTGTTTAGTAACATTTTATCGTGCATTTACCAGGATCTATTTAGTAACATTTTAACGTACATTTACCAGGATGTGTTTAGTAACATTATAACGTATATTTACCAGGATGTGTTTAGTAACATTTTAACGTACATTTACCAGGATGTGTTTAGTAACATTTTAACGTACATCTACCCGGGCCTATTAAGGAACATTATACGTGCATTTACCAGGATGTGTTTAGTAACATTTTAACGTACATTTACCAGGATGTGTTTAGTAGCATTTTAACGTGCATATACCACGACGTATTTAGTAACATTTTAACGTACATTTACCAAGGCCCATTTATTAATATTTTAACGTATATTTACTAGGATGTATTTAGTAACATTTTCAAGTACATTTACCCGGATGTGTTTATTAACATTTTATCGTACATTTACCAGCACCCATTTATTAACATTTTAACGTACATTTACAAGGTTGTGTTTAGTAACATTTTATCGTACATTTACCAGGAACTATTTAGTAACATTTTAACGTACATTTACCAGGATGTGTTTAGTAACATTATAACGTACATTTACCAGTATGTGTTTAGTAACAATTTAACGTACATTTACCAGGATGTGTTTAGGAACATATTAACGTACATTTACCAGCACCCATTTATTAACATTTTCACGTACATTTACCAGGATCTATTTAGTAACATTTTAACGTGCATTTACCAGGATGTGTTTAGTAACATTTTAACGTACATTTACCAGGATGTGTTTAGGAACATTATAACGTACATTTACCAGCATGTGTTTAGTAACATTTTAACGTACATCTACCAGGGCCTATTAAGGAACATTATAACGTGCATTTACCAGTACGTGTTTAGGAACATTATAATGTACATTTACCAGGAAGTATTTAGTAACATTTTAACGTACATTTGACAAGGCCCATTTATTAATATTTTAACGTACATTTACTAGGATGTATTTAGTAACATTTTCAAGTACATTTACCCGGATGTGTTTATTAACATATTAACGTACATTTACCAGCACCCATTTATTAACATATTAACTAGGGATGGGCCGATTCCTAAAATTTTCGATTCCGATTCCGATTCTAAAATTTTCCTTTCGATTCTCGATTCTTTACTCGATTCTCGATTCTTTCAAGTTATATTAGCTTACATGCTAGTTCTCTAATAATTAATTTAGTTAACATCTTGGTCATATGGCAAAACCTTTTAAAAGTTCCGTTTTAATGTAATAGGCTACACAAAACCTTCAACCGTGAGAGTGATATCTGTCTATAATATAATTTATTAAGGTTACGTTTCGGAGGAATAATACAGTGTTTCTGTTATCCGTCTATTCGCTCAACCGTCATGGCCACGGTTCCGACGGTGACGGTTAATCGAGTTTTTACTGTACTTTTTTGTGTTTTGTTCTGACATCTATAAATCAGTGGCAGTAAGACACGTGGGTGAGAGAGAGCAAAAGAGAGTATCGAACCCACTCTAGTGAGAGAGAGAGAGAGACGAGCGATGTCAAACGACCAGAAATGGTTACGATCTTGATTGCTGTTGCTTTATAAATAATAATATTTTCGTTTACTTTAATCATTTAATTCATTCAAATCAACTAATACATAAATAAGACATAGTTGGTAATTAATTATTTTTCCACACAAATATAATAAATTTTGTTTGGTAATAAATTACTCCACACGCATATTTTAATAGTTAACAAAATAGGAATAGGAATCGACACTTTTATGAATGAAGAATCGAGTATCGACGATTCCTCGATACCACCTAGAATCGACGATTCCTGGAATCGAGAATCGGAATCGGCCCATCCCTAATATTAACGTACATCTACCAGGGCCTATTAAGGAACATTATAACGTGCATTTACCAGTATGTGTTTAGTAACATTTTAACGTACATTTACCAGGATGTGTTTAGGAACATTATAACGTACATTTACCAGGATGTGTTTAGTAACATTTTAACGTACATCTACCAGGGCCTATTAAGGAACATTATAACGTGCATTTACCAGGATGTATTTAGAAACATTTTAACGTACATCTACCAGGGCCTATTAAGGAACATTATAACGTGCATTTACCAGTATGTGTTTAGTAACATTATAACGTACATTTACTAGGATGTATTTAGTAACATTATAACGTACATCTACTAGGGCCTATTAAGGAACATTATACCGTGCATTTATTAGTATGTGTTTAGTAACATTATAACGTACATTTACCAGGATGTGTTTAGGAACATTATAACGTACATTTACCAGGATGTGTTTAGTAACATTTTAACGTACATTTACCAGGATGTGTTTAGGAACATTATAACGTACATTTACCTGGATGTGTTTAGTAACATTTTAACGTACATTTACCAGGATGTGTTTATTAACATTATACCGTACATTTACCAGTATGTGTTTAGTAACATTTTAAAGTACATTTACCAGGATGTGTTTAGGAACATTATAACGTACATTTACCAGGATGTGTTTAGTAACATTTTAACGTACATCTACCAGGGCCTATTAAGGAACATTATAACGTGCATTTACCAGGATGTGTTTAGTAACATTTTAACGTACATTTACCATGATGTGTTTAGGAACATTATAACGTACATTTACCAGGATGTGTTTAGTAACATTTTAACGTACATTTACCAGGATGTGTTTAGTAACATTATAACGTACATTTACCAGTATGTGTTTAGTAACATTTTAACGTACATTTACCAGGATGTGTTTAGTAACATTATAACGTATATTTACCAGGATGTGTTTAGTAACATTTTAACGTACATTTACCAGGATGTGTTTAGTAACATTATAACGTACATTTACCAGTATGTGTTTAGTAACATTTTAACGTACATTTACCAGGATGTGTTTAGTAACATTATAACGTATATTTACCAGGATGTGTTTAGTAACATTTTAACGTACATTTACCAGGATGTGTTTAGTAACATTTTAACGTACATTTACCATGATGTACTTAGTAACATTATAATGTACATTTACCAGGATGTGTTTAGTAACATTTTAACGTACATTTACCAGGATGTGTTTAGTAACATTATAACGTACATTTACCAGTATGTGTTTAGTAACATTTTAACGTACATTTACCAGGATGTGTTTAGGAACATTATAACGTACATTTACCAGGATGTGTTTAGTAACATTTTAACGTACATCTACCCGGGCCTATTAAGGAACATTATAACGTGCATTTACCAGGATGTGTTTAGTAACATTTTAACGTACATTTACCAGGATGTGTTTAGTAGAATTTTAACGTGCATATACCACGACGTATTTAGTAACATTTTATCGTACATATACCAAGGCCCATTTATTAATATTTTAACGTATATTTACTAGGATGTATTTAGTAACATTTTCAAGTACATTTACCCGGATGTGTTTATTAACATTTTATCGTACATTTACCAGCACCCATTTATTAACATTTTAACGTACGTTTACAAGGTTGTGTTTAGTAAAATTTTATCGTACATTTACCAGGAACTTTTTAGTAACATTTTAACGTACATTTACCAGGATGTGTTTAGTAACATTATAAAGTACATTTACCAGTATGTGTTTAGTAACATTTTAACGTACATTTACCAGGATGTGTTTAGGAACATATTAACGTACATTTACCAGCACCCATTTATTAACATTTTCACGTACATTTACCAGGATCTATTTAGTAACATTTTAACGTGCATTTACCCGGATGTGTTTAGTAACATATTAACGTACATTTACCAGGATGTGTTTAGGAACATTATAACGTACATTTACCAGCATGTGTTTAGTAATATTTTAACGTACATCTACCAGGGCCTATTAAGGAACATTATAACGTGCATTTACCAGTACGTGTTTAGGAACATTATAATGTACATTTACCAGGAAGTATTTAGTAACATTTTAACGTACATTTGACAAGGCCCATTTATTAATATTTTAACGTACATTTACTAGGATGTATTTAGTAACATTTTCAAGTACATTTACCCGGATGTGTTTATTAACATATTAACGTACATTTACCAGCGCCTATTAAGTAACATTATAACATACATTTACAAGGATGTGTTTAGTAACATTTTAACGTACATTAACCAGGATCTATTTAGTATCATTTTAACGACCATTTACCAGGATCTATTTGACAACATTTTAACGTACATTTACCAGGATGTGCTTAGTAATATGTTGACGTACATTTACCAGGATCTATTTAGTAACATTTTAACGTACATTTACCAGGATGTGCTTAGTAATATGTTAACGTACATTTACCAGGATCTATTTAGTAACATTTTAACGTACATTTACCAAGGCCCATTTAATAATATTTTAACGTACATTTACTAGGATGTATTTAGTAACATTTTCAAGCACATTTACCCGGATGTGTTTATTAACATTTTAACGTACATTTACCAGCACCCATTTATTAACATTTTAACGTACATTTACAAGGTTGTGTTTAGTAACATTTTAACGTTCATTTACCAGGATCTATTTAGTAACATTTTAACGTACATCTACCAGGGCCTATTAAGGAACATTATAACGTGCATTTACCAGTATGTGTTTAGTAACATTTTAACGTACATTTACCAGGATGTGTTTAGGAACATTATAACGTACATTTACCAGGATGTGTTTAGTAACATTTTAACGTACATCTACCAGGGCCTATTAAGGAACATTATAACGTGCATTTACCAGTATGTGTTTAGTAACATTTTAACGTACATTTACCAGGATGTGTTTAGTAACATTATAACGTACATTTACCAGGATGTGTTTAGTAACATTTTAACGTACATCTACCAGGGCCTATTAAGGAACATTATAACGTGCATTTACCAGGATGTGTTTAGAAACATTTTAACGTACATCTACCAGGGCCTATTAAGGAACATTATAACGTGCATTTACCAGTATGTGTTTAGTAACATTATAACGTACATTTACTAGGATGTATTTAGTAACATTATAACGTACATTTACCAGGGCCTATTAAGGAACATTATACCGTGCATTTACCAGTATGTGTTTGGTAACATTTTAACGTACATTTACCAGGATGTGTTTAGGAACATTATAACGTACATTTACCAGGATGTGTTTAGTAACATTTTAACGTACATTTACCAGGATGTGTTTAGGAACATTATAACGTACATTTACCAGTATGTGTTTAGTAACATTTTAAAGTACATTTACCAGGATGTGTTTAGGAACATTATAACGTACATTTACCAGGATGTGTTTCGTAACATTTTAACGTACATCTACCAGGGCCTATTAAGGAACATTATAACGTGCATTTACCAGGATGTGTTTAGTAACATTTTAACGTACATTTACCATGATGTGTTTAGGAACATTATAACGTACATTTACCAGGATGTGTTTAGTAACATTTTAACGTACATCTACCAGGGCCTATTAAAGAACATTATAACGTGCATTTACCAGTATTTGTTTAGTAACATTTTAACGTACATTTACCATGATGTACTTAGTAACATTATAACGTACATTTACCAGGATGTGTTTAGTAACATTATAACGTACATTTACCAGGATGTGTTTAGGAACATTATAACGTACATTTACCAAGATGTGTTTAGTAACATTTTAACGTACATCTACCAGGGCCTATTAAGGAACATTATAACGTGCATTTACCAGGATGTGTTAAGTAACATTTTAACGTACATTTACCAGGATGTGTTTAGTAGCATTTTAACGTGCATATACCACGAATTGTTTAGTAACATTTTAACGTACATTTACCAAGGCCCATTTATTATTATTTTAACGTATATTTACTAGGATGTATTTAGTAACATTTTCAAGTACATTTACCCGGATGTGTTTATTAACATTTTAACGTACATTTACCAGCACCCATTTATTAACATTTTAACGTACATTTACAAGGTTGTGTTTAGTAACATTTTATCGTGCATTTACCAGGATCTATTTAGTAACATTATAACGTACATTTACCAGTATGTGTTTAGTAACATTTTAACGTACATTTACCAGGATGTGTTTAGGAACATATTAACGTACATTTACCAGCACCCATTTATTAACATTTTCACGTACATTTACCAGGATCTATTTAGTAACATTTTAACGTGCATTTACCAGGATGTGTTTAGTAATATTTTAACGTACATTTACCAGGATGTGTTTAGGAACATTATAACGTACATTTACCAGCATGTGTTTAGTAACATTTTAACGTGCATTTACCAGGATCTATTTAGTAACATTTTAACGTGCATTTACCAGGATGTGTTTAATAACATTTTAACGTACATTTACCAGGATGTGTTTAGGAACATTATAACGTACATTTACCAGGATGTGTTTAGTAACATTATAACGTACATTTACCAGGATGTGTTTAGGAACATTATAACGTACATTTACCAAGATGTGTTTAGTAACATTTTAACGTACATCTACCAGGGCCTATTAAGGAACATTATAACGTGCATTTACCAGGATGTGTTAAGTAACATTTTAACGTACATTTACCAGGATGTGTTTAGTAGCATTTTAACGTGCATATACCACGACGTATATAGTAACATTTTAACGTACATTTACCAAGGCCCATTTATTAATATTTTAACGTATATTTACTAGGATGTATTTAGTAACATTTTCAAGTACATTTACCCGGATGTGTTTATTAACATTTTATCGTACATTTACCAGCACCCATTTATTAACATTTTAACGTACATTTACAAGGTTGTGTTTAGTAACATTTTATCGTACATTTACCAGGAACTATTTAGTAACATTTTAACGTACATTTACCAGGATGTGTTTAGTAACATTATAACGTACATTTACCAGTATGCGTTTAGTAACATTTTAACGTACATTTACCAGGATGTGTTTAGGAACATATTAACATACATTTACCAGCACCCATTTATTAACATTTTCACGTACATTTACCAGGATCCATTTAGTAACATTTTAACGTACATTTACCAGCACCCATTTATTAACATTTTCACGTACATTTACCAGGATCTATTTAGTAACATTTTAACGTGCATTTACCAGGATGTGTTTAGTAACATTTTAACGTGCATTTACCAGGATGTGTTTAGTAACATTTTCACGTACATTTACCAGGATCTATTTAGTAACATTTTAACGTGCATTTACCAGGATGTGTTTAGTAACATTTTAACGTACATTTACCAGAATGTGTTTAGTAACATTTTAACGTACATCTACCAGGGCCTATTAAGGAACATTATAACGTGCATTTACCGGTACGTGTTTAGGAACATTATAATGTACATTTACCAGGATGTGTTTAGTAACATTTTAACGTACATTTACCAGGATGTGTTTAATAACATTTTAACGTACATTTACCAGTATGTGTTTAGGAACATTATAACGTACATTTACCAGGATGTGTTTAGTAACATTTTAACGTACATCTACCAGGGCCTATTACGGAACATTATAACGTACATTTACAAGGATGTGTTTAATAACATTTTAACGTACATTTACCAGCGCGTATTTAGTAGCATTTAAGAAATTGTGTTATCATAATCCATATCTTCATATTCTACATTATATCTTTATATTTTATGCATTTCCTATAGTCCGTTACAATCCATACTAACATTTAAAAATCTAATGTTGTCTGTGAGTGTGTGCTAATAGTAATCTATAGGCCTACTAATATATGAAAATCTATGGTGTCTGTCTGTGAGTGTGTGCTATCAGTTATCTATAGGCCAACTAATATATGAAAATCTATGGTGTCTGACTGTGTGTGAGTGTGTGTGTTGTCTTTAATCACGTAAAAATTACATTACCTATTGAGCTGAAATTTTACATAGACATTCTTAAGGTCCGTGGTTAATTAACCTATTTTTATTTAGAAATTCCGGCAAGGCACCGCCCCACGGGCTTTCAAAACCCCCTTGACACTCAATTTTCTATACTCCATTTAATACTTAACTTGACTTAATGAGCTGACAATCACCTGTAACAGTCACTGTTAAACACATTTAAACAGCTGATAGTAATTGTTTGTTATTCATCTTTCTAGGTTAGTTTACTTTGCAAATTTCATGTTACAAGCAGAAGTTTTTCTTTCCCTTGGTTTTCAAGACAATAATAAGTAAGTTTATTGTTTGATATATTTATTGGGAACTTATCTATACTATTATATACAAATCTAATGCTGTCTGTGTGTATTACTCAATTACGAAAAAACTACTGGTCCCATTGAGCTGAAATTTGGTATTTATTTCCCGTTCCCCCGTGCTCGATTTTAGCGAACAAAATTATACTGGGCAACCCAGAAAGTTATCAGAGATACGAAAAAAATTATGAAAACTGTCGCTCACGCCCCAAAAGTTTACAATTCTGAAAAATTGTAATTAACTTTAAACGTGTAATAGTGTTGGTAAAAATGCACATTGCCCACCCCCAATACAATACATATAAAATGAATCAAAAACATGTTCTGACTGGACACTTTACAGATATATTTTAATATCGGTATATAGTAATGTATAAAATTACAACCAAATCTATCGTAACTGAAGACTTTATAGGTATATTTAAAAATATGTATACGTAGTACGGCACGCCGTTGATACTCTGACTTAGTACTTCTTATTACTCAACGCAATGAATATTTTACCCAACTTTAATTTGTTAAAAATCGTATTTATTTCCCTGAGCGAGAATTTTCATTATTATTATTATTATTATTATTTGTATCCCTGAAGCCTTTCTGCGTCGCCCGGTATGATTTTTTCTCCCAATATCAAACACGTGGGATCGCGAAATAAATACCTGAAATATTACATGGACGTTCTTAGGTTCCCTGGTTTTTTCATAGGGTAGGTTTATAAACTATAATTTGATATATTTATTGGGATTTAATTTCAGTAAATTAAATTCAACCCAAATACAAATACAAATTAAATCAATACAAATATTCGTCAACCCCGTACGAAGGACGGGTACTCTGCTAGTATAAAATAAATATGTAAGGAAAATTGAAGTATCGACAAATTTCAGTAAATTAAATTCAACCCAAATACAAATTAAATCAATACAAATATTCGTCAACCCCGTACGAAGGACGGGTACTCTGCTAGTATAAAATAAATATGTAAGGAAAATTGAAGTATCGACAAATTTCAGTAAATTAAATTCAACCCAAATACAAATTAAATCAATACAAATATTCGTCAACCCCGTACGAAGGACGGGTACTCTGCTAGTATAAAATAAATATGTAAGGAAAATTGAAGTATCGACAAATTTCAGTAAATTAAATTCAACCCAAATACAAATTAAATCAATACAAATATTCGTCAACCCCGTACGAAGGACGGGTACTCTGCTAGTATAAAATAAATATGTAAGGAAAATTGAAGTATCGACAAATTTCAGTAAATTAAATTCAACCCAAATACAAATTAAATCAATACAAATATTTGTCAACCCCGTACGAAGGACGGGTACTCTGCTAGTATAAAATAAATATGTAAGGAAAATTGAAGTATCGACAACTTTAAAAAGGTACTGTTATGTTTTATGGATTAATGACTTAATGGTTTGATTTTATAAATACAATTATTTGAAGTTACCCCTCTGTTACAATGTTGTTTGTTTGTTTATTTATTTATTTATATACATTTTGTTTGAAAAAGCCGTACTAAAGATGCATTTAATAATCCATAAAGTTCGACAAATAGGAGTCATTTGTTAACATTGACTATTCATTTACAGCATAAAACCATAAATTATCAGCAGTACTTAAAGATATAGTCTTCAATCATATCAAGTTAACTGCTGCAAGAATGACCTTTACACCGATTGAACCCCAAGAGTGTAAAAACCTAAACAAACATTCATCACTATTGTAAGGCCAATCCTGATTGAATGTTACAGGATGGTGAAGGTAGCACGAGTTTACCTGGGCCAAGCTCCACGTACTCTCTGTCTGAGCACGTAACAGTGAGGTCAAAGAGTCATGACAGACCACGTCCTGCCGCTCAGCATTGTCTACAGATGGTGGATGACCCGCCTAATTAGCCGTGCAACGCGATAAGCCCTGATAAAGCGTTTACCATATGTAACTCTGAACGCTACCCACAGATAACACCTTACAACCATCCACCATCGGGCACCAATATCCTTACATAAGCACCAGTTATAGTATTTTAAATTACTTTTAATAAATGTACGCCCCCCCGCCGTTAGATACTTCCATCCAGAGACATTACAAAAGGCTGTAAACAACCGCACTGCAGGAGAGAGAGCCACCACGTACATAAAAGCTAAATGGAAGGGCAACGATAGAAAAGGCGGAACAGCCAAGATCAACAAGGTATCAATCTAGCATAGGGTAAAGGAACGCAGATGAAGGGCAACGATAGAAAAGGCGGAACAGCCACGATCAACAATGTATCAACCTAGCATAAGGTAAAGGAACGCAGATGAAGGGTAACGATAGAGAAGGTGGAACAGCCACGATAGAGAAGGTAGAGCAGCCACGTACAAAACGTTATCTATATAGCTAAGGGGAAAGGCACACAGATAAGAGCAACAAATGAAAATTGGAGCAGCTACGTACAAAAAGGTATCTATCTAGCATAAGGGAAAAGAACACAGATGAAGGGCAACGACAGAGAAGGAGGTACAGCCACGATCAACAAGGTATCAATCTAGTATAGGGTAAAGGAACGCAGATGAAGGGCAACAATAGAAAAGGCGGAACAGCCACGATCAACAAGGTATCAATCTAGCATAGGGTGAAGGAACGCAGATGAAGGGCAACGATAGAAAAGGCGGAACAGCCACGATCAACAAGGTATCAATCTAGCATAGGGTAAAGGAACGCAGATGAAGGGCAACGATAGAAAAGGCGGAACAGCCACGATCAACAAGGTATCAATCTAGCATAGGGTAAAGGAACTCAGATTAAGGGCAACGATAGAGAAGATGGAGTAGCCATGTACAAAATGGTATCAATCTAGCATAGGGTAAAGGAACGCAGATGAAGGGCAACGATAGAAAAGGCGGAACAGCCACGATCAACAATGTATCAATCTAGCATAAGGTAAAGGAACGCAGATGAAGGGTAACGATAGAGAAGGTGGAACAGCCACGATAGAGAAGGTAGAGCAGCCACGTACAAAACGGTATCTATATAGCTAAGGGGAAAGGCACACAGATAAGAGCAACAAATGAAAATTGGAGCAGCTACGTACAAAAAGTTATCTATCTAGCATAAGGGAAAAGAACACAGATGAAGGGCAACGACAGAGAAGGAGGTACAGCCACGATCAACAAGGTATCAATCTAGTATAGGGTAAAGGAACGCAGATGAAGGGCAACGATAGAGAAGGTGGAACAGCCACGTACAAAACGGTATCTATCTGGCTAAGGGGAAAGGCACACAGATAAAGAGGAACAAAAGAAAAGGTGGAGCAGCTACGTACAAAAAGGTATCTACCTAGCATAAGGGAAAAGAACACAGATGAAGGGGAACGATAGAGAAGGTGGAGCAGTCACGTACAAAAAGGTATCTATCTAGCTAAGGGGAAAGGCACACAGATAAAGACCAACAAAAGAAAAGGTGAAGCAGCTACGTACAAAAAGCTACCTAGCATAAGGGAAAATAATACAGATGAAGGGCAACGATAGAGAAGGTGGAGCAGCCACGTACAAAAAGGTATCTATCTAGCTTAAAGGAAAGGAACTCAGATGAAAAGCAACAAAAGAAAAGGTGGAGCAGCTACGTACAAAAAGGTATGTGTGCATACAATGGCAACGATATTCTGATTAACTAACTGGCAGTATAATTAAAATTTCCTCTGAAAGAAATCTGAAGTATTCACATGAAGCGCATGCGTGAAGAGGATTTCCCACGTATTGTGGAACAGACGCGTGACGCCCTAGGTCAGAGGGCACGCACCGTCCTTTACTTCCTCGACAAAATACGAACGTTTTGTGGTAACCATCGACATCAACGCACGCAGACTTTGTGCGGTGCAGTTCATTGGCTCCCGTAATTTCGGATTTTCGGTAGTGTTTGGTGACGGTAACGCACTCGATGGCAACTCTAAACACTGCGTCGATTGAATTGTTGCTGTGAAGCACATCTGAAGTGAATGATACACTATTCACTTCAATTACTTATTAAATTTAATAGGGCGCGTTTCGCGATTATACATCTTCAAGTCATGCCTTTAAAATTACCCATGACTATACAAGATCATTAAAATTTAACACATTTAAGTTTGGGTTCTTGAATGATCGTTTATTCGGAATGTTTGCGATTTTTCTTGAAAGTTGGATACAGTATTATGTTTACAGTTTAAAGTAGTTTTCTTTATTTCTCAGAATGAATACAAAAGTGTTTAACATTTATTATGACGTAAGAGTGTTTGGATGGGACGCACAATACGCAGTGGTGGTCATGGGAACTAGACGTTATGCTTCGGAGAAATCTCTTGTACAACAGTGATTATATAGCTTACATGCGAGTACTTTGCAAAGGCAGGGTTTTTTCAACACGGCATTAATTATTCACCAGCATGTCGGGAAAAACAATATCAGATAAAATGTACCAACTATACGGGGGGAAAGGGAAATACTGTGCTGTGACCACTGCACTTCTCTCATAACCAGCCATGATACATAGATAAATAAATGTTGCTTTCAATATCTTAGAGACATCAGTTCGCCATGTCAAGTATGCGAAATCAAAAGGTAATATGGCATTATGAAGCATAATCTCATAGATATTATGAAAACAACTATAGCCCGCAGTAAATGCTGTTTTTATGTAAGTCTCCCCCAAGGTTAATACGGTACATTATGATTATATAGCAACTAGAACATGTCTTCGCATTGTAATGAATGAGGGTCAAGAGATATTTTAAAGGCACAATCGTGAAACAGACCACATTAGTGACTAGGATTTAATGGTGGCAATAAACGGCCTCATTCGCCTGAAGCACCCGTCTTCAATACTATGAATTACAAACACCTCAATACCTTGTACAACACTTTACCATCAAGTGTATGCTGTAGATTGGGCAAATGTTCCCAAGTCGTTTAAACGAATTCTCTCACTTCAGCCTACTCCAAACGTTTACCACACTAGTGCCGATTGTTATAGTGCTTTACCACTATGTGTAGACTATAGATTACGAAATCGTTTAGACGAACTATTTCATTTCAGGCTACTCTAAAAGGTTTAACACACTAGAGCCGATTGTTATAGAACTTTACCATCAAGTGTAGGCTATAGCTTTCATCTGCTGCCCCCCCCCCTTTGTAAACCAGCGGTACTGTTGGCGCGTTGAGGAATGGCCCCACAGTCTCGAAGAATGTTTTATTACTTACTACTCTAAATATGTCTGGCGTGTGCCCTGGAGGCATGTCTATCTGTGGGTACTCCAAATAAACCGCAGCTGTTTCGGCAATAACCCACCTACTACCTTACTTCAAGGATATATTTTTTTTCATGAAACATGTTATGATAAGTTTGATCATTTATTTGAAATCTAATAGTTAAGGAGAGTGTTAAGGCGTTATGGAAAAGGTTTTGCAAAACATGAGTAGTCATCAGGAATTACCAAGAAATTTATTTGTGAGAAGCATGCGCAGAGAACAGATAATAAAACTTCTGTACTTTATTGAGTCTCTGTAAACTGATCGTTGTAATAAATCAATTCCACAATTTAATATTATATGAAAAGTGAAATATCAGTTTATTTAAAGATATCAATAAATATTTCTATTATATTAATTACTAGTTATAAACATAAAAGTATAATAATAGGGTATGTCTGTTAAACATTACATATTTATTCATTAAACTTCTTGTTTATTTACGCGGATCTGGGTTATGCCTATAATTGTGCATTTTCAGTTTCGAAAGTTTTAGTTCAAAATTTTAAAAAAAACCTTTAGTCGATAAACTGATAAAAAATTTATGATATTTTTAAATAATATTTTTAGTAAAAGATTAATCAAGAAAAAATACTTATAAGGTCCAGGCTGGTCACACAAAGCTATATTGTTTGCTGTGTTACTGGTTTCCTTGATTGGTTAAACTGTTGCAAACCCTAAAGGTCGCACATGCAAAGTTATCTGTGACGATCGAAGATGTCTTGGTCTGGATCACGAGCAAGATTGCTGTAATAAATACTGGACGGGGGGGGGCAAGGTTCATTCCACTACTGTGGGAATCCACCGTATTCCAGCAATTATTGTCCACCGATAAATTATACAGCCGTAGCTTTAGAATCGCATGAATGGGGAGCGCCAATGTGCACGCTAAATCTATCATCATATTGTGACGTCAGGATCCTCCTGGAGATACGCTAATACTTAAACACACAGAACTATACCTGGGACCAGTGAATACACTTTAGTCAGGTTTTACAACAGATCCAACCTTTCTCACGCTAAATCTATCATCATATATATTGTGACGTGAGGATCCTCCTGGAGATGTGCTATTACTTAAACACACAGAACTATACCTAGGACCAGTGAATACACTTTAATCAGGTTTTACAACAGATCCAACCTTTCTCACGCTAAATCTATCATCATATTGTGACGTCAGGATCCTCCTGGAGATACGCTATTACTTAAACACACAGAACTATACCTGGGACCAGTGAATACACTTTAGTCAGGTTTCACAATAGATCCAACCTTTCTCACGCTAAATCTATCATCATATTGTGACGTCAGGATCCTCCTGGAGATACGCTATTACTTAAACACACAGAACTATACCTGGGACCAGTGAATAACACTTTAGTCAGGTTTTTACAACAACCTTTCTCACCACACAGGTCTTGTTGCGCCATTCTACTTGCCGACCTTTGTTACCCGAGTGAGTAAATGTAAGCATTGGGCGATACCGTTGGTCCGTGCGTCGCCTGTAAATGGCTATCGGCTGCCAAACATATTTTCCCACATTATGTATTGCTTGTACGGGGCTCTACTGACCTTCAGCCAGGTCTAGCGTCAGCTCAACCACCCTCACAGCTATTGCTTTGAATATATCACATCTGCGCCAGCTTATCACTGTAGCCTGGTAATTGCGCCTGGGATAATGGCCGACAAACTATCGGAAGAATGTATAAATAACAGTATAATTGCGCCGATATTGCTTCACTTGCGAGAAAATAAGGCAATGAAAGTCTAACACAACTAATAAAATGTTAAAACACGTTTCGCATTCACCACACCCCATCCTCAGTGTAAATGTTATGGGGAGTCAGTCTGTCACATTACCGCACCTGGATGCAGCCTATGCCATGGTGTGTTACCAACGGAAAGAACGACCAGAGGTGTTTAAGTAATACTGGCCAATAAGTAAATCTAGGGGAAACACTTATTCTTACAAAAACCCTTAGAGGCCTCCCTCAATTCCTCCTGGCTATGTTCCCTCCATATTTGAAACATACCTCTGTGACGCCTTAAATGTTTCATTTAAAAAGAACTGTTCAGTGACTGAAAAAAAAACTGTTCAGCAACCAAAAAAGAACTCTTATTCCTGCCTATAAAAAAAACAGGCAGATTTGGGAGTAGCGGGGGGTATTTAACTTGAAATAATTTGATTTACAAAATAAAAACGTAATCATTAAGAATTGTCCTTAAATATAAACTGTGCATGCGAATGCCAACTACACGTGTCCTAGCCTTAGGTTTTGGAGGCACTACAGTAGTGACACAATGTACGCGAATCGTCGTGGTAGATTTGTCTGAAACTATTGCTTCATGACGAGCCGTTGACCCGGACGTCCGCAAGACAAACGACCCAGGAACTGAACCATCCCAATATCAGATCCCAGACGGCTGCGTCACGACCGGCGACCCTCCCAGGCTCACATGAAAAATCCGATCACGACAAATTTATTATTATCAATTTATGTATAAACATTCCTGTTGGGGATAATGTGCATAATATTTTATCTGTAGGGATAACGGGATGGGACGACATATTGGAATCTACGTAACGAGTTACGATGTTATGCACTGAAGTGAAGGCCACGCGGATTGTTTCTAGGTTTATAGCTATTATAGCTCTTATAAAATCAAGCACACTATATTTTATTATTGTGTACCAAAAGTTTAGTATCAAGTTAGAAGCACCTTAAACTATAAAAAATGTACTCTTTCCTTTATATTACTTTTCAGATATCTATTTTTTGGAAAATCGTTATAAATACCAACACACAAATTTTATGTAACTGTCGTATCAGACACAAATTAAGGGCGTACAATATTTTAATAGAAACTTTCACATTAAGTTAACAGAAATTCTTATTATACTCATTTTCACTTCTGTTAGATATATTTATATACATTTGAGTTCATATTTCTACCCTTCCTTACATTAAAATGTGATTTTTGTTAACAGAATAACTCCATTCTCAAAACTTAAATTTTTTCCCCCTATTATGAATAGGTTTGTATGAATTTTAACGTGGGCTCTCATTATTGGAACAGTCTGATACATAGTTATATTTATTTTCTTGAATTATATATTGGAAGATTTCATATCGAAATATTTTTGCTGTTCATGACGAGCTGGTTGTTACCACTCGTATTTACTTATTACACTTTTGCTATTACTTGCGACCAGACTTTTTGTTAACTAAAGGTTGTTAAATTGTTAATTTAAAAGGAAGTTTTCAACTATTTCTTTTATTTCCCCTTGGTATATTTTAGAGATGGTCGATATTCTGTCCCGGTGACTTTGTCACTGATAGTCGTTTGTCGCTGGTGGTACCAGTGACAAAATATGGAAAATGTCAGTTCCAGTGACAATCGATCGGAGGCAAAACGTTGTCGTCATTGGCTGGAAAGTTACTGATGTTTTAACGCGGCTGTTATTGGTTTATTTGTCACTGGTTCTACTTATTTACGTCGTGTGTGTGTAGGCCATTTGTGCCACATTTCAGGACAGTGACAGTTTTGTGTGTCGTATAAAGTTTGTTCTTGATTCTGTATGAGTTTATTTTTAAATAAAATGAGCTTTCCGAAAGAAAAGCGAGGTGTGGAATCGCTTCACCCCTGTTGATGGAGAATTCGCGAAGTGTGATATTTGTCAAGCAAATTTCATTTAAAATAATTAACCGTAATTTGAAGAAACACATGGTGAGAAAACACCTGTTAGTGAAGCTGCAACCAACAACAAACCTTTTAACTTCCCCATCAAATTTAGAGGTAAATATATTATTTATTTATTATGCATAATTAAATACCGGAATTCTGATAATCTTTTGTTATAATCTGGGCTATTATAGCAGGTTTGAAGTTGATGAACTGTCACCATGGTGCTCTGTAGACAAAATATTGTCAACCGCTCCAAAAGTCAACCCTACATCTAGGGACCATGTTGAAGTGAGTAGCTACTTAGAGGAGCCTACTCTAGATAGAAGGGAAGATCCACTGAAATGGTGGCCAAAAAAACTTCTATAATTATCCTAATTCATGTAAACTAGTGAAACAACATTTTTGTGGACTGGCCACATCCGAAGCTTGCTAGTGACTTTTCTCTAAGAGAGGTTATATTTTAAATGACAGAAGATCTCAGTTAAGTCTTGATAAGGTCAGAAAAATCCTTTTTGTTAATACAAACATCCAATACTGTGAATAAGCTCTATTTTGTAATTAAACCCTATATTGTAAATGAACTGTTATTTTGTCGTTTCATATAAGATTATATAATTTATTACCCCAGTGTAAGTGTTGCAGTAACTTCCTAATAATAATGTCACCAGCACTGTCTTTCGTCACCAGTGTGGTATGCCTGCCTGTTATTGGCACACACAGAGCTGTCTCAGTATCCCTTGTCACCGGTAAAAGTCACTGATCCAAGCCTGGCGCTGTCACTAAAATCACCGATCCGTTAAAGTCACTGGATCGACCATCCTTAGTGTATTTCCGTTTTATCCTTAAACTCTTTTTTACATGTAGTTTTCGAAATAAATTTTTAGTTTTATTTAAATAATCTTCTTTATTATATAAAACAGTAGCGTTTCCATAACCTCTCCTTCTCTTAACGTTTCTTCTATATTTTTATCTACTCTCTCTTCCTTGATATCCTTCTTCTCCTCCAATCTTTGTTTAATAGTTCTATTTAAAATTTTCGTTTATAAATGAACAGTTCTTCCCTTCTGTGTACTCCGATCACGGCCCTTCAGATACCAAAGGACAAGGGCACTGGTTTTACAACTGAACTAATGAGACACACTTTGACGCATACGAGTATTACAAAAGTAGAAAATAAATGGGAAAAGAGAAAGAAAATAGCGGGTTAAAGCAAATTCCTTTCAGCTATTTTTTGCATTGGGATCTGGCTCTAACAAGATTCTGCTGGTTCTGCTTAATGCAAGAGCTAATAGATTATCAGAAACCTGATTTAACCGGAGCTTTTACAAAGGTCTGGATGTCGGCAACTAGAATACTTTCGTACACCTCAAGCCGTGTACCTAGTATTAGATCTGCTTTAAATTCCCCATCTCACAAAAAATTAAATTACTCAGTAAAATATAGAATTATAAATTAATATCAGAATATTAATTATACAGTTGTTATTCAATATACGTTTTTGTCAACTTATAAATTCGTTCAAATCTTATAATTCTAAAAACCTTTACGTTATTCAATTATTGATGCTCAGAAACACATACTCATGAGAAAGGGATGTACTCATACCTGCTTGCTGGTACGTCATTCTTCCAACCACTATAAAACACGAGTTTGCCCCTACATCGGCTAGTAATGCATTGTTCACACGATTTACAGTCTCAAATTGATTGTTTAGGAGGTCCAAAAAAGTGGCATTAATTAATTATAAAAACACCCACACCATCACACTGTACATCGACAATATATAAACCGAATTAAGGACAATAAATAGGGGGCAGCATTCCTGAGCTAATTCTGTGTTTGAGGAAAGTTCTGGGGAAACTCTAACCATTTCAGACTAAAACATTTCCGTGACCGACAAACGGACTTTTATATACAGGGTGTTTCAGGAGGAAAATGCCATACTGAACAAGCTTATTCCTCTATCAAAATAATAAAAAAGTTCATATAAGTATGGGTACGGAAAGCTTCGTTGTAGAGTTATACATGGTCAAAAATTTCACCTAAACTTCAACTCCCTCTGTGAAATTAACCCTCACTGAAATATTTAGGGCGTTAATTGAGTTTGTTAATTAGCTAAGTTTTATGTGAAATGAGCTGACAGATCGAATAAAACCTGTCCTAGGACTCTGTCTCCAATAGTTTAGCAGAAAATTGGAATAAAGCAAATAAGGTTAGGGTCGAAAACAAGCTTTTTGCGATTGGACTACAATAACACCGTTACGTTACCTAAAAACAAAGAAAAATGTTGAATAAAATGTGTAGAGAATTTTATTCTCAAAAAAATAATGGAAATAAAGTAAACAAAAACGGAACAGTTTTCTTTTAAATTCAATTTTATTAAGGAACACACAAAACTAAAAGTTATGAAAATCATGCATTGCTGACAAAGTAGCTAATAAAATTGAATTTAAAAGAAAACTATTCCCTTCTGATTGACTTTATTTACAATATTTTTTTTTTTAATACAATTCTCTACAAATTTTATTCAACATTTTTCTTTGTGTATAGGCAATTTAACTGTGATTTTGTAGTTCAATCGCAAAAACGTGTGTTTTCGACCCTAACCTTTTTTCTTTACTCCAATTTTTTCTTAAATTATTGGAGATAGCGTTCTGTGACAGGCTTATACGATTTGTCAGGTCATTTTACATAAATCCTAGCTAATTAACGAACTTAATTACAGCGCTAAAAATTTCAGTGTGAGTTAATTTCACTGAAGGTGCTAAATTTTAGGCGAAATCTTTGACCCTGTGTAACTGGACAACGAAGCATTCCCGGACCCATGTTTATATGAATTCTTTCCATTATTTTGAAGAAAGTAATCAGCTTGTGCAGTATGGCGGATTCCTCTTGAAACATCCTGTATACAATATCAATAACTAACATTCCAAGTTCGCTATATAAGATAACCCTTGTGTACAAATCGATGACCATGTCGACATCATCATCAGTGAATCTTATTACAAAATTACAATCTAGAATACAATAATTCACAAACTAGATTGATAGACTTGTTTGTTCAATGACTACAAACACTATGTCTCTATCTTGCCGTTCAAAGCGTCACAGGATGTAGGGGAAATAGTAACATACAATAACGTGTTGAAGTACGTACAGATGAATAACATAAAGAAGTGAGGTCATGTAAAACAAAAGGGACGCAATGAATGCGGGCAGTTTATTGGTTTATAGACAATTCACCGTTAGAATGTAAATGCCGAACCTGGGCTGTACACTATTGTTGCTGGTTTTACAGACTATTAAGCCCTTGTACGGGCAACTTGCTCCAGCCTTACACCGCCAATGTACCCAGACAGTGTCGGCAACACTGCTTCATTAGAATAGCCAACTATTGCTGAAATTTGCTGAGATTAAAGAACCCTGCAATAATATTCGTATAATGTGGTTACTTTGGAAATTAATCTATATGCTGTACATTTGGAAAAATCACAAAATGTACAGGGACTTGTCAACAAATGTGCAAGTTGACATTTTTCGTATTTCGAAATAAAAAGTAAAATTTGTTTTATTTCTATATATTGTAATTTTAATATTATATCCACTGCTTTTCATTAACATTTATAATACTGAATGAACTTAATTTCTTTATAACTCATTTTACTTCACAATACCCAGCCAGAGCTCTAACAATACACGGGGAGAAGTGGTCCCTAGATGTCCAGGACAAGGTCTGCGAAGGAAACGCCACAACTCGAGGAAGCAATACATTACTGGCAGTTCTCGGAAGCCGTAATACTTGGAGTAACTATGAAATGAAGCATTTAATTCAACACAGTTCCACAATGTGTGAAGAAACAGGCAGGCTGTGCAGAGTTAGGAGTTTACATTTCACTTTTACATTCCAACTTGAGAAGAATTTTAAAACAAATCAATCTACCATAAGACTAGGATGTACATTAATATATGCGGGACGCACTTGCACAACTAGGACGGCCGTTCGCCAGATATATCCCATTATAAACATGGGACATATAACCGACTACGTTAGCATTTTAACTTAACTTACTTCTTAAAACTTTGCATTGTTTTGATATTCGGATTGCCCGACCTTGGGGATTTGCGGCTGTTTACATTAACTTGAACAAATGCTGGTTGAATGGTTAAGACGAACAACAGAATGTGATAGCCATCCCAAGTGTATTCTTGTTGAATGGTTGAACGAAAAACAGAATGTGTGACCATCCCAAGTGTATTCGGGTTGAATGGTTGAACGAAAAACAAAAGACGTGTAACCATCCCAAGTATGTTTTGATTGAATGGTAAAGACGAACAATAGAATATGTGTAGCCATCCCAAGTGTATCTGGTTGAATGGTTGAACGGAAAACAGAATGTGTTTAACCATCCCAAGTATGTTTTGATTGAATGGTAAAGACGAACAATAGAATATGTGTAGCCATCCCAAGTGTATCTGGTTGAATGGTTGAACGGAAAACAGAATGTGTTTAACCATCCCAAGTATGTTTTGATTGAATGGTAAAGACGAACAATAGAATATGTGTAGCCATCCCAAGTGTATCTGGTTGAATGGTTGAACGGAAAACAGAATGTGTTTAACCATCCCAAGTATGTTTTGATTGAATGGTAAAGACGAACAATAGAATATGTGTAGCCATCCCAAGTGTATCTGGTTGAATGGTTGAACGGAAAACAGAATGTGTTTAACCATCCCAAGTATGTTTTGATTGAATGGTAAAGACGAACAATAGAATATGTGTAGCCATCCCAAGTGTATCTGGTTGAATGGTTGAACGGAAAACAGAATGTGTTTAACCATCCCAAGTATGTTTTGATTGAATGGTAAAGACGAACAATAGAATATGTGTAGCCATCCCAAGTGTATCTGGTTGAATGGTTGAACGGAAAACAGAATGTGTTTAACCATCCCAAGTATGTTTTGATTGAATGGTTGAACGAAAAACAGAATGTGTGTAATTATCCCAAGTGTATTCTGGTTGAATGGTTGAACGGAAAACAGAATGTGCGTAACCATCCCAAGTATGTTCTGGTTGAATGGTTAGATGAACAACAAAAGCTATGTAACCGTCCGAGCTATCGATCTTTACCACAGCTTCAACTCATTGCATTAGACTTGTGACATGAGCATATTTTCTTAACATACAAAAGCTTAACATTAGGTTGGGCATAATCTTGCCCATATCTAACAAATATATTGCACACTACTCATAAAGACTCAAAGGGTTTACCAGCTTGTCGGAAAGGGCCAACCGCCCACAAGCCAGGTCTTGTTTCTCACAATGGAAATTTTAAACTTGTCGAAATTTAAGAGCAATCAGAGTGCTGGCAAATGGCGAAATAATTGTCCGAGATACTTCTCCGTCATTAGATCTCGCCAGCTCGTTCCAACCGACACCGAGGAGGGGTGTACCTGTTAATACAATCAACTATGTACGTTTAAACACAGACAAAAATTGTTGTTTCACATATTTCTGTAAAATCAGCGTGATTAAATCTTTATAACAAAACATTAGAATAATTGCACGTTCTATACCTGGTCGATTGTACGGCAAGTAACGTGGTAGTAACTCCGTTCAAATTCAACCTATATCAAAATATAATCAAACTGCTTTGACATTCTCTTCATCTATACTAATATATAAAAATCTAATGGTGTGTGTGTGTGTGTGTGTGTGTGTGTGTGTGTGTGTGTCGTGTGTGTGTGTGTGTGTGTGTGTGTGTTCTTAAATCACGTAAAATTACTTTACCTATTGAGCTGAAATTTCACATGGACATTCTAAGGGTCCCTGGTTAACACATAGACCTATTTTTATTTTGAATTCCGTCAGGGCACCAACCAATGGGCCTTGAAAACCCCTCAACAATCAATTTTCTATACTCCATTTAATATTTAACTTGACTTAATCAGCTGATAATCACCTGTAACAGTCACTTTTAAACATATTTTAATAGCTGATAGTAATTGTTTATTATTCATCCTTCTAGGCTAGTTATACTTTACAAATGTTATGTACAAGCAAAGGTTTTTCCTTCCCTTGGTTTTCAAGACAATAATCAGTAAGTTTATAGTTTGATATATTTATTGGGAACTTATCTTATCTATACTATTATATACAAATCTAATGGTGTCTCTGTGTGTGTATTACTCAATTACGTAAAACCTACTGGACCCACTGAGCTGGAAAAACTCTAGACATAGACCCATTGAGCTGGAATCTGGTAATTATTTCTCGTTTCCACGTGTTCGATTTTAGCGGGAAAAAATTATACCGGACGACGCAGAAAGTCATCAGAAATTTAAAAAAAAAATTATGAAAACTGTCACTCACGTCCCAAAAGTTTACAATTCTGGAAAATTGTAATTCCCCCCAAACGTAGTGCTAATAGTGCTAGTAAAAATGCACATTGGCCACCCCATGCATACAAAGCATATAAAATGAATCAAAAACACGTTCTGAAGGTATATTGATAATTATTGTTTGTTATTGCCACGGAAGGTTAATTTTATATACATATGAAGTATCCAGTCAGGATATATTTGGTCGTGATTTTATACCTTTGACCAAATTTACGCACGTACGTTTGTTTATACGTATGTAACCAAATGTAGATATGTAAGGTTAGAATAGAGATCACGTGACGAAGTATTACTCGCGGAAGTAGACGTCTAATTAGGTAATGTATAAAATTACAACCTACAACCTGGATACTATATAGGTAGGCCTACATCTAAATATATGTATACATAGTACGGCGCGCTGTTGATACGCGGATGTACGTAGTAATTCTTAATTTTTTACCCAACTTTAATTTGATAAAAATGGTATTTATTTCCCTGAGCCAGAGTTTTCATTATTTTTTTTTGTATCCCTGATTACTTTTTGCGTCGCCCGGTATAATTCTTTCCCCGAAAATCGAAATAAATACCTGAAATTTTACATTAACATTCATAGAGTCCCTGGTTAACACATAGGCCTATTTTTGCTTAGAAATTCCGCCATTGCACCGTCCCACTGGCCGTGGGAACTCCCTTAACGGAAGGTTTATTAACTATAGTTTGATATATTTATTGGGATTTAATTTCAATAAATTAAAATCAACCCAAATACAAATTAAATCAATGCAAATATTAGTCAACCCCGTACGAAGGACTGGTACTCTGCTAGTAAATAATAAAATCATATTTGAGACATTGTTGTTCTTTGAGATAATAATTGTTCCGTACTTTCAATTAAAAATTTATTACTTTTTTGGGTGAAATGTTTTCAATATGTTTTCGTTTTTTTAAATATGATTAAATAGTTGAATCATTATTATTATTATTATTTAAATATTATTGTTGTTTCAGAACGGGAAAATCTATAAAAGCTTTGTACATAAACATAGTATGAACACGTCGCTATCCAATATGCAGAAAGGTTTTCCGTGAAAGAGAGGCAAGTTTCTTCACGATCCACTTTACAAGTCACTCACATTCCCCTCTTCCTATCCGAGACAAACCTTGAGGTCCCTGGGGAACATGGCCTTATGGAATGTCGGATGTGAAACTGACGTACAACTCGTACACGTAGTGACGCCGTTCATTCATACCTAGTGAGTCGTCTCACCCCTTGAAAGCTTACAGCATATTGAGCCATTTTATGGCAAAACGGCCAACGCCAACACTAACAACGCTTCGCTGCCGGTATTCGACGGCCAAAGGTCAGCAAGATAAATATGTCGGCGCGCGGCGGAAGGGTCATCTTGCTAACGGGACCTGCTACACAACCCAACCTGTTGGTCTACATTTAAACACAACTCGCCACGATAATTAAACAAGTCCTGCTCTTGACACACGTTCTCATCCTTATGGTCCGCCTTTTGTTTCATATTTTGACACTTCCTTGTGTGTTTTCGCGGTCACTTGTCGTGAGTGGAGGAGCTACTTTCCTCACACACTTCGCATTGCATTTTGCTAACACAGCTGTCACAACCTCTGACGATGCTGATTAGCGAAACGTACTGACGAGAAAGGGGTTGTAGTTAAGGCTTTATTTTACTGTTCAATATCAACAAAGGTTAGTCTTCAAGTATTTATGCCAGCGAGTCCTAAACAACTGATAAACTGAATACAAGGTACCTCAGTAATCTCTCCCTAGAACGTGTAAACATTTAACGAAAGTCTTCTATTAAAATAGATGTAATGCTTTAGTCGCTTAAAGAAAAATACTTTCTATTACGGAACCCTATAGAACAGTCTACTACTTAGGTAGATAGTGTATTGGACTTCTACACCTATACGTACTATATATAACAATACCCACCCACACACACAACCTCCCAACAAACACTCACACAAACATACAACCTCCACCCATACACACAAACGCAAAACCCCCAACCCTGCCCCTACACACAACTTAAAAACATATAAGAACTTCAGTTGTGTTTTTAATGACAACATAGCCGTGAAAGTAATGCACTATAAGGGATTTAAAAGAATGGTAGAGAAGATTCAGCACAGTCAGAGCGCAGTTAAATTGACTGCATTAGGCTGGACACAACCATTGTACTTGTTCAATGTAGTCACAAAGATGTCCGCACAACATTCGCGACCATATGGTTCTCTAAACGTCAAGGAAGTACTTCACATATAGCACGTGGGTAATTCACGTATAGCAATCTATAGGGATTATGGTGGACATTACATAGAGTCAGTAACAAATGAAAAAGACTATATAAGTTGACAGTAAGGCTGTAACCGAAATGAAGGGGGGGGGGTGTAAGCCCATGAAGTCAGGATGTTGAATAGGATACATTTAATGTGATTTCTTACTTACTAGTATCACTGAATAAATGAACTACCAGACTCATTATTAGTGAACATAAATATGGCGCATCAAACTATCTATGCAAATTTGCAAAAGCGAACAAATGTTGTACTCTTTCACAAATTAATTTAAGGTCTATTTTGATAATAAATTAATTAAGCTATATAATGAGTTAAAACACGAGCAAAGTTATTTGATAATTTCAAAATCATAGATATTTTCCAGGTTTCTTCTCCCTCGGTGGAGAAGCAAGTTTAGGGAGGACGAGGTGTTGAAGAGAAAGCAAACAAAACGCTCGCTAAACGTGGCAAAGGAAATATTTCATTCTTTCATATAACTACTTCATCACGTCTTTATTTCTCACATATTTTGTGTTTCCGACGATCAGTGCTGACTCAGGACCGTATTACGACGATCAGTGCTGACTCAGGGCCGTATTACGACGAACAGTGCTGACTCAGGACCGTATTACGACGATCAGTGCTGACTCAGGACCGTATTACGACGACCAGTGCTGACTCAGGACCGTATTACGACGATCAGTGCTGACTCAGGACCGTATTACGACGATCAGTGCTGACTCAGGACCGTATTACGACGATCAGTGCTGACTCAGGACCGTATTACGACGATCAGTGCTGACTCAGGACCGTATTACGACGACCAGTGCTGACTCAGGACCATATTACGACGATCAGTGCTGACTCAGGACCGTATTACGACGATCAGTGCTGACTCAGGACCGTATTACGACGATCAGTGCTGACTCAGAACCGTATTACGACGATCAGTGCTGACTCAGGACCGTATTACGACGATCAGTGCTGACTCAGGACCGTATTACGACGATCAGTGCTGACTCAGGACCGTATTACGACGATCAGTGCTGACTCAGGACCGTATTACGACGATCAGTGCTGACTCAGGGCCGTATTACGACGATCAGTGCTGACTCAGGACCGTATTACGACGATCAGTGCTGACTCAGGACCGTATTACGACGATCAGTGCTGACTCAGGACAATATTACGACGATCAGTGCTGACTCAGAACCGTATTACGACGATCAGTGCTGACTCAGGACCGTATTACGACGATCAGTGCTGACTCAGGACCGTATTACGACGATCAGTGCTGACTCAGGACCGTATTACGACGATCAGTGCTGACTCAGGACCGTATTACGACGACCAGTGCTGACTCAGGACCGTATTACGACGACCAGTGCTGACTCAGGACCGTATTACGACGATCAGTGCTGACTCAGGACCGTATTACGACGATCAGTGCTGACTCAGGACCGTATTACGACGATCAGTTCTGACTCAGGACCGTATTACGACGATCAGTGCTGACTCAGGACCGTATTACGACGATCAGTGCTGACTCAGGACCGTATTACGACGATCAGTGCTGACTCAGGACCGTATTACGACGATCAGTGCTGACTCAGGACCGTACTTCAGGGAAGGCGGTTGAGAAATATAAAACTTACTTATTATCTTTACAACCAGATCTAAGCTACCGTTAGGCGCGGCGAGGCTATAAAGTTTTGATAAATCAAATTGAGAGCGCCTGTTATTACAAAGGGACCGATTGTTTTAATGCCGAGCATGAGGGAGGTTGCAAATTGAATAGCTTCCGTGATATATTAACTGAAAGTCGTATCTAACCTCACCAGCTTCTTACTAAATATTGTCGGATAACTTGCATTACGTCATGGGCTCAGGGTTACTGACGTTTCTGCCTGAACCTTCCACAGATACATCATCAGCTTATGGAGGATATTAATGTATCAACTATAATATTAGTGTTTTAATTTGTTGCAGAACAGTTTCACACATGTGCGCTCCCACAGAGAGAGAGAGAGAGAGAGAGAGAGAGAGAGAGAGAGAGAGAGAGAGAGAGAGAGAGAAGGGGAGGGGAGGAAGAGAATACTGAAATGGGAGCTCTATTTAAACATAATAAATTGCATTATTATTAGGCTATATTAAATATGGTATAAATGTGTTTTCTGAACGCAACAAATGAACGCTAGTAAAAGCGTTGTGCACGTGGTAACAACCGGAGCTAAGTACAAGTTCTCACAGTGCGGGGATCACGGTCATCCACATTCGGGTTTATAGCTTCAGCGTTGTGGCCAGGCTACATTACATTCAGGACAACACGATGAACTTTAGTGGAGCATATGCGTATAGCCTACATCGAAACACAGATACAACGTAATGTAAAGAAATAACGATATAAGGACGAACACGAAGGTAGGCATTAGCCGTATCTACAGCATGATATAATGACATCACGAAGGTAGGCATTATCCATATCCACACAACGATATAACGGCGACCACGAAGGTAGGCATTAGCCGTATCTACAGCATGATATAATGACATCACGAAGGTAGGCATTATCCATATCCACACAACGATATAACGGCGACCACGAAGGTAGGCATTAGCCGTATCTACAGCATGATATAATGACATCACGAAGGTAGGCATTATCCATATCCACACAACGATATAACGGCGACCACGAAGGTAGGCATTAGCCGTATCTACAGCATGATATAATGACATCACGAAACTAGGCATTAGTCGTATCTAAAGCACGATATAATGCCAGCACGAAGGTAGGAATTAGCCGTATCCACACAACGAAATAACGGCGACCACGAAGGTAGGCATTAGCCGTATCTACAGCAAGATATAACGACGAACACGAAGTTAGGCATTAGCCGTATCTACAGCATGATATAATGACATCACGAAGGTAGGCATTAGCCGAATCTACAGCAAGAAATAATAACATCACGAAGGTAGGCATTAGACGTATCTACAGCATGATATAACGACGAACACGAAGGTAGGCATTAGCCGTATCTACAGCATGATATAATGACATCACGAAGGTAGGCATTAGCCGAATCTACAGCAAGATATAATGACATCACGAAAGTAGGCATTAGACGTATCTACAGCATGATATAATGACCTCACGAAGGTAGGCATTAGCAGAATCTACAGCAAGAAATAATAACATCACGAAGGTAGGCATTAGACGTATCTACAGCATGATATAACGACGAACACGAAGGTAGGCATTAGCCGTATCTACAGCATGATATAATGACATCACGAAGGTAGGCATTAGCCGAATCTACAGCAAGATATAATGACATCACGAAAGTAGGCATTAGACGTATCTACAGCATGATATAATGACCTCACGAAGGTAGGCATTAGCAGAATCTAGAGCAAGAAATAATAACATCACGAAGGTAGGCATTAGACGTATCTACACAATGATATAACGACGAACACGAAGGTAGGCATTAGCCGTATCTACAGCATGATATAATGACATCACGCAGGTAGGCATTAGCCGAATCTACAGCAAGATATAATGACATCAAGAAGGTAGGCATTAGCCGTATCTACAGGTTGATATAATGACGAACACGAAGGTAGGCATTAGCCGAATCTACAGCAAGATATAATGACATCAAGAAGGTAGGCATTAGCCGTATCTACAGGTTGATATAATGACGAACACGAAGGTAGGCAATAGTCGTATCTACAGCACGATATAATGCCATCACGAAGGTAGGCATTAGCCGTATCCACACAACGATATAACGACGAACACGAAGGTAGGCATTAGCCGTATCTACAGCATGATATAATGACATCACGAAGGTAGGCATTAGCCGAATCTACAGCAAGATATAATGACATCAAGAAGGTAGGCATTAGCCGTATCTACAGGTTGATATAATGACGAACACGAAGGTAGGCATTAGCCGAATCTACAGCAAGATATAATGACATCAAGAAGGTAGGCATTAGCCGTATCTACAGGTTGATATAATGACCAACACACAGGTAGTCATTAGCCGTATCTGCAGCATGATATAATGACATCACGAAGGTAGGCATTAGCCGTATCCACACAACGATATAACGGCGACCACGAATGTAGGTATTAGCCGTATCCACACAACGATATAACGGCGACCACGAAGGTAGGCATTAGCCGTATCTACAGCATGATATAATGACATCACGAAACTAGGCATTAGTCGTATCTAAAGCACGATATAATGCCAGCACGAAGGTAGGCATTAGCCGTATCTACAGCAAGATATAACGACGAACACGAAGGTAGGCATTAGCCGTATCTACAGCATGATATAATGACATCACGAAGGTAGGCATTAGCCGAATCTACAGCAAGAAATAATAACATCACTAAGGTAGGCATTAGACGTATCTACAGCATGATATAACGACGAACACGAAGGTAGGCATTAGCCGTATCTACAGCATGATATAATGACATCACGAAGGTAGGCATTAGCCGAATCTACAGCAAGATATAATGACATCACGAAAGTAGGCATTAGACGTATCTACAGCATGATATAATGACCTCACGAAGGTAGGCATTAGCAGAATCTACAGCAAGAAATAATAACATCACGAAGGTAGGCATTAGACGTATCTACAGCATGATATAACGACGAACACGAAGGTAGGCATTAGCCGTATCTACAGCATGATATAATGACATCACGAAGGTAGGCATTAGCCGAATCTACAGCAAGATATAATGACATCACGAAAGTAGGCATTAGACGTATCTACAGCATGATATAATGACCTCACGAAGGTAGGCATTAGCAGAATCTACAGCAAGAAATAATAACATCACGAAGGTAGGCATTAGACGTATCTACACAATGATATAACGACGAACACGAAGGTAGGCATTAGCCGTATCTACAGCATGATATAATGACTTCACGAAGGTAGGCATTAGCCGAATCTACAGCAAGATATAATGACATCAAGAAGGTAGGCATTAGCCGTATCTACAGGTTGATATAATGACGAACACGAAGGTAGGCATTAGCCGAATCTACAGCAAGATATAATGACATCAAGAAGGTAGGCATTAGCCGTATCTACAGGTTGATATAATGACGAACACGAAGGTAGGCAATAGTCGTATCTACAGCACGATATAATGCCATCACGAAGGTAGGCATTAGCCGTATCCACACAACGATATAACGACGAACACGAAGGTAGGCATTAGCCGTATCTACAGCATGATATAATGACATCACGAAGGTAGGCATTAGCCGAATCTACAGCAAGATATAATGACATCAAGAAGGTAGGCATTAGCCGTATCTACAGGTTGATATAATGACGAACACGAAGGTAGGCATTAGCCGAATCTACAGCAAGATATAATGACATCAAGAAGGTAGGCATTAGCCGTATCTACAGGTTGATATAATGACGAACACGGAGGTAGTCATTAGTCGTATCTACAGAACGATATAATGCCATCACGAAGGTAGGCATTAGCCGTATCCACACAACGATATAACGGCGACCACGAATGTAGGTATTAGCCGTATCCACACAACGATATAACGGCGACCACGAATGTAGGTATTAGCCGTATCCACACAACGATATAACGACGAACACGAAGGTAGGCATTAGCCGTATCTACAGCATGATATAATGACATCACGGATGTAGGCATTAGCCGAATCTACAGCAAGATATAATTACATCAAGAAGGTAGGCATTAGCCGTATCTACAGCATGATATAATGACGAACACGAAGGTAGGCATTAGCCGTATCTACAGCATGATATAATGACGAACACGAAGGTAGGCATTAGCCGTATCTGCAGCATGATATAATGACATCACGAAGGTAGGCATTAGCCGTATCTACAGCATGATATAATGACGAACACGAAGGTAGGCATTAGCCGTATCTACAGCATGATATAATGACGAACACGAAGGTAGGCATTAGCCGTATCTGCAGCATGATATAATGACGAACACGAAGGTAGGCATTAGCCGTATGTACAGCATGATATAATGACGAACACGAAGGTAGGCATTAGCCGTATCTGCAGCATGATATAATGACATCACGAAGGTAGGCATTAGCCGTATCTACAGCATGATATAATGACGAACACGAAGGTAGGCATTAGCCGTATCTGCAGCATGATATAATGACGAACATGAAGGTAGGCATTAGCCGTATCTGCAGCATGATATAATGACATCACGAAGGTAGGCATTAGCCGTATCTACAGAATAATATAATGACGAACACGAAGATAGGTATTAGCCGTATCTACAGCATGATATAATGACATCAAGAAGGTAGGTATTAGCCGTAACTACAGCATGATATAATGACGAACACGAAGGTAGGCATTAGCCGTATCTACAGCATGATATAATGACATCACGAAGGTAGGCATTAGCCGTATCTACAGCATGATATAATGACGAACACGAAGGTGGGCATTAGCCGTATCTACAGCATGATATAATGACGAACACGAAGGTAGGCATTAGCCGTATCTGCAGCATGATATAATGACATCACGAAGGTAGGCATTAGCCGTATCTACAGCATGATATAATGACGAACACGAAGGTAGGCATTAGCCGTATCTGCAGCATGATATAATGACGAACATGAAGGTAGGCATTAGCCGTATCTGCAGCATGATATAATGACATCACGAAGGTAGGCATTAGCCGTATCTACAGAATAATATAATGACGAACACGAAGATAGGTATTAGCCGTATCTACAGCATGATATAATGACATCAAGAAGGTAGGTATTAGCCGTATCTACAGCATGATATAATGACGAACACGAAGGTAGGCATTAGCCGTATCTACAGCATGATATAATGACATCACGAAGGTAGGCATTAGCCGTATCTACAGCATGATATAATGACGAACACGAAGGTAGGCATTAGCCGTATCTGCAGCATGATATAATGACATCACGAAGGTAGGCATTAGCCGTATCTACAGCATGATATAATGACGAACACGAAGGTAGGCATTAGCCGTATCTGCAGCATGATATAATGACGAACATGAAGGTAGGCATTAGCCGTATCTGCAGCATGATATAATGACGAACATGAAGGTAGGCATTAGCCGTATCTGCAGCATGATATAATGACATCACGAAGGTAGGCATTAGCCGTATCTACAGAATAATATAATGACGAACACGAAGATGGGTATTAGCCGTATCTACAGCATGATATAATGACATCAAGAAGGTAGGTATTAGCCGTATCTACAGCATGATATAATGACGAACACGAAGGTAGGCATTAGCCGTATCTACAGCATGATATAATGACATCACGAAGGTAGGCATTAGCCGTATCTACAGCATGATATAATGACATCACGAAGGTAGGCATTAGCCGTATCTACAGCATGATATAATGACGAACACGAAGGTGGGCATTAGCCGTATCTACAGCATGATATAATGACGAACACGAAGGTAGGCATTAGCCATATCTGCAGCATGATATAATGACATCACGAAGGTAGGCATTAGCCGTATCTACAGCATGATATAATGACGAACACGAAGGTAGGCATTAGCCGTATCTGCAGCATGATATAATGACGAACATGAAGGTAGGCATTAGCCGTATCTGCAGCATGATATAATGACATCACGAAGGTAGGCATTAGCCGTATCTACAGCATGATATAATGACGAACACGAAGGTAGGCATTAGACGTATCTGCAGCATGATATAATGACGAACATGAAGGTAGGCATTAGCCGTATCTGCAGCATGATATAATGACATCACGAAGGTAGGCATTAGCCGTATCTACAGAATAATATAATGACGAACACGAAGATAGGTATTAGCCGTATCTACAGCATGATATAATGACATCAAGAAGGTAGGTATTAGCCGTATCTACAGCATGATATAATGACGAACACGAAGGTAGGCATTAGCCGTATCTACAGCATGATATAATGACGAACACGAAGGTAGGCATTAGCCGTATCTACAGCATGATATAATGACGTACACGAAGGTAGGCATTAGCCGTATCTACAGCATGATATAATGACATCACGAAGGTAGGCATAGGCCGTATATACACAATGATATAATGACGTCACGGAGGTATTAGCTGTTTTAAGACAGTGGTATAATAACGATAAAAGGTAAAGTTTCATCAATACACTGTTATAAATCTAAACGTGGTAGACATTACAATAAGCAGTATATTCCCCGTAGTTATTCAAATAACGCCGTGCAGTGTTAAGGTAGGCTACTCTATTACACTAAATGTATATCCAAAGGCACTCGTGCATTAGCCAACAAGTTCCAAAGTAAATGTTGAAGGGAATCAATTATTCTCGCTTCACCTACATTCCTCTTGCTACAGAACGTCACAATAGCTAAAACTTTGCACTTTTGGACCGAACTTAACATAGTATTCATTGATACCTATCCCCTGGTTATTCATTCGTAACATAGAACTCACTCTAACACTTGTTACAAACTTTTAGGGAGGAGATGGAGGTTATATACTAATGTTGAGTGGATTCGTACTAAATCAGAATCGGGAAAAGTCTGTAGATCGGGAAGTCTATAAACACAACCTGCAATCATAGCACGTTTCATTACGTGCGCGCGCACGTGTGTTTAGGGTATACAATACATAATTTAAATTACTGCAGCTACTCAGAAACCAGACACTATCACACAGACACACAGTAAAGAGAAGTGAACAAGTTGCATGGTGACTATGGATGAAGGAAATGGCAAGATAATGCCTTCACGATAAATCACAGCCATCGAGGGACTTGAGGTGGCACAGAAATGTTTTTGTTACTTCACTAAAGCACTACCGTTACTCGCAATCTAGGTACGGTCCGACAAGGGGTCCCTTTGCGAAGTCCGTCAACTTTGGCCGTTGTAAATTAACAAATTACGAAATGAACTGTGCGACGTGGTTATTCAAACTGTGTGTTACAAAAACGGCGCGTGTCTGGTTAGCGTCGGCCGGTAGCGTCGGGACGCACTCGACCGGAACGGGTTCTCTCTCATTGGAGAATCACGAAACCTGACCACACACAGTTCTCTCGAAGGTATGTGGTAGACGAAAGGCATAACGTGCGACTGCCTCCTGTTGCCGCCGGGTCGCCGTCATTCTTTACACACAATCCTACTCTAATGTTACACGTAACTTGCACTGCAAACATATTACTGTTAATGTCGTAACATCGCCTACAGCGGGTTACTGCCAAATCATATTGCAAGAAAGCACGCAGAAAAACGTTTGGTAGTGGTTTAGGCATGTCCGACATTTATTCGTTGTACCTGATACCTCTAATTATAAACAGATATCTTTATAACACCGAATCTAAATGTACGAGTATAGTGTTATTTACTCGTACATAACATTATACGAGTATGTCACATTATTACAGTATCAAAACACTTCACACATCCTACGTACAGTACCAAAACACTTCACACATCCTACGTACAGTACTAAAACACTTCACACATCCTACGTACAGTACCAAAACACTTGCCACATCCTACGTACAGTACCAAAACACTTGCCACATCCTACGTACAGTACCAAAACACTTGCCACATCCTACGTACAGTACCAAAACACTTACCACATCCTACGTACAGTACCAAAACACTTGCCACATCCTACGTACAGTACCAAAACACTTGCCACATCCTACGTACAGTACCAAAACACTTCACACATCCTACGTACAGTACCAAAACACTTCACACATCCTACGTACAGTACCAAAACACTTGACACATCCTACGTACAGTACCAAAACACTTGCCACATCCTACGTACAGTACCAAAACACTTGCCACATCCTACGTACAGTACCAAAACACTTCATACATCCTACGTACAGTACCAAAACACTTCACACATCCTACGTACAGTACCAAAACACTTGCCACATCCTACGTACAGTACCAAAACACTTGCGACATCCTACGTACAGTACCAAAACACTTGCCACATCCTACGTACAGTACCAAAACACTTGCCACATCCTACGTACAGTACCAAAACACTTGCCACATCCTACGTACAGTACCAAAACACTTGCCACATCCTACGTACAGTACCAAAACACTTGCCACATCCTACGTACAGTACCAAAACACTTCACACATCCTACGTACAGTACCAAAACACTTCACACATCCTACGTACAGTACCAAAACACTTGACACATCCTACGTACAGTACCAAAACACTTGCCACATCCTACGTACAGTACCAAAACACTTGCCACATCCTACGTACAGTACCAAAACACTTCATACATCCTACGTACAGTACCAAAACACTTCACACATCCTACGTACAGTACCAAAACACTTGCCACATCCTACGTACAGTACCAAAACACTTGCCACATCCTACGTACAGTACCAAAACACTTGCCACATCCTACGTACAGTACCAAAACACTTCACACATCCTACGTACAGTACCAAAACACTTCTCACATCCTACGTACAGTACCAAAACACTTCACACATCCTACGTACAGTACCAAAACACTTCACACATCCTACGTACAGTACCAAAACACTTGCCACATCCTACGTACAGTACCAAAACACTTCCCACATCCTACGTACAGTACCAAAACACTTGCCACATCCTACGTACAGTACCAAAACACTTGCCACATCCTACGTACAGTACCAAAACACTTGCCACATCCTACGTACAGTATCTAAATAAACGTGTTATGGAATCTAACGTTAGTTAGAGTTGTGATGAACATAAAACACATTTTAATGTGAAATAATTTTTCAAGTTTAAACATTTTATCTATTTTAAAACCGTTAACTTCATATTCAGCGCCGGCATACGCTGAGAAATAAGGCAGACTTTTCTCTCCGCTTTAAGACTTACTAGTGCTCAATACATTGCATGGGGCTGAAGCTCATCTACACTCGTTTTGGTGTTTTAAATTTATTAGGACTTTGAAAGACTGTGAATCCGAGTAAATATAAGGCTAAACAAGATCCGTTACTGTACAAAAGTGATATTATGTGAGCGGCGAAGAAGGAACACGTGTTTGTAAGCAAGATCTTCCTTAACGGACTTATTCCGCACGCAACTTGACGCACGCCTTCAGAGGTCATCGCATCCTTGCGACACCTTACATACCGGTTCCGCGGCATCTCTGTGAGTAGCCGCTAAAAATAGCTTTTGTGTGCCTCGCATTGGGTAGCCCAAACAATAACAGTGGCTGGTTAATTAGTTTATACTTTACAACTAAACACATTTCCTGGCTGGTAATGAAGAACTGGATACTTAATGACAGCTTAATAAAAGTTGTAGACTTCATCTCAGACAATGATAATTAAATGGTTACTCACTTTATAGTGACTGTATTACTTCACTGCCATTGAAATCAGTACATTTTATTTTATATATAAAACTTGTTTTTAATAAAAGTACAGTAACAAAGTTAACAACAAAAATTAGATCGACTTGTAAAGTGCAACAATGGCACTGGGTAATCGTGGTGTACTCTATAGTAATATCTGTACATTTAATTTGCCTTCAGTAGAAACAAGTGACAAATTGTGTAACGCATTAAACCCATTCTTCAACTTGATTATAGTGGAGGGGAGAGGAAAATATAAGCTCGGGACATGTTAATTTATAGTAACTGCACTTGATACAACCTGGCTCCGTGCTGCTGCTAAGAATAAACCAGGCTTTATTATAATTGTCTGCGGCAGCGTGCTTTCTTCGTTACTTACTCTTTCCACTTCATTTACTCTGATATATTTACAGCGAGCCAAAGAATTCCAGGAAATATCTGCGATTGAATTATCCAAAGAGAAATGAAATGCGGTCGGAATTACAAAATGTTCATGTTAGTTAAATGAGAATATGTTTATGTTGCTATTGAATGGAAATTCCCGTAGTATTTGTTAGCATTGTGAACTAGGACTTCCTAACGCAGTGTGTTCTTCACTAGAGTGTGTTACTGTCCCGAGGATTAGCTACTGTTTAAAGCGTGAAAGATTCATTTTTTATTTTCACACTCTCTCTTTACTTTGTCAGTATGATGGACAAAGTGCCTGTTTGGAGTTTATTGTATATTATTGTACTATTGCAATGTAAATAAACGCAGTGGCTACATTTAACATAGGGATGACATTATTTTACACCTGCAAACTGTTACAGCAAAAAAACCAGTAAGGGAGAAAAACTCTTAAAGTATATAGATGTTTCACACGGGACCTACCGTGATCAAGGTAGTCGAAGGATACATCATTAGGTCCGTGGTGACTGCCATCATGCTATCTACCCGAACACCTCTAATAGCTTCGACTCACCTTCCTCTCAATGTGTCTACTGTTTCCTTTGGTCCCATGCGAGTGAGAGAGAGAGAGGGTGGAGCAACGTTTCCTTTTTATAAATATTTATTATTCGCTGCCATTACATTTGCAAACTACGTAGCTGAAGGTTTTAGCTAATTCCCAGTATTAGCATTGTCGCGAACAACTCACACTAGCGGCCGTGACGTGTCACCACACGTGACTTGCCCACCCAACCAAGAGTAGGCCACCGGCAAGAGGCTTAACCCATATATCGAAGCACAATGGCGCAGCGTCCTTTTCCCATATAGGGAGGCGAAGCGAGCGATTAAATAGAGATTCGCGGCATCCCTCGCACGGACAAAACGACATACAATTAGGAGAGGCGATTGTTTCGGTGATGGCCTTACAATGCCATCATTTGGTCGTTGGCAAGTGGCCGGTGAACGGGCTTGATGGGGTCTCTGACTCTCCCCGAATCAATAACTAGTTTGCAATAGTATATTGCCGTTAAGAATATTTTGTGATTTTATTTTTACAAACTACTACATCGGCAAAATATAATAAAACATGTGTTAATGGGCAACAAAAGCATTATTGTAATTATAAGTGGGCTCCCGATTCCAAACTGGGGCCGCCTTGTCCACTTGATGTTGCAGTTCGGTACACGGGAGTCTGCCACCAAACTCTAATCTATTTAGAGGAATCTATTCTATAAAGATGTACAATTGTGTCGCAAAAAGTAAAACATTTTCTATCCAAACATTTAAATTAAATCTTAGCAAAGATAATCTATACAAACAGTATACATTGATCCCGTTAAATCAATCTACAACTGCATATTGTACAACATTGCATTCATTAAATCAATCACACCTGCGTATTGTAAAACATTGCCTTCATTGAATCAATCTACAACTGCATATTGTACAACATTGCATTCATTAGATAGATAACATTGTCTACATTAAATCAATCTACAACTGCGTATTAGATAACATTGTCTACATTAAATCAATCTACACCTGTGTATTGTAAAACATTGCCTTCATTGAATCAATCTACAACTGCATATTGTACAACATTGCATTCATTAAATCAATCTACACCTGCGTATTGTAAAACATTGCCTTCATTGAATCAATCTACAACTGCATATTGTACAACATTGCATTCATTAAATCAATCTACACCTGCGTATTGTAAAACATTGACTTCATTAAATCAATTTACAAGTGCGTATTGGACAACATTGGCTACATTAAATCAATCTACAAGTGCGTATTGTACAATATTGCCTACATCAAATCAATCTACAGGTGCGTATTGGACAACATTGCCTACATTAAATCAATCTACAAGTGCGTATTGTACAATATTGCCTTCATTAAATCAATCTAGAAGTGCGTATTGGACAACATTGCCTACATTAAATCAATCTACAAGTGTGTATTGTACAATATTGCCTACATCAAATCATTCTAAAGGTGCGTAATGTACAATATTGCCTACATCAAATCAATCTACAAGTGCGTATTGGACAACATTGCCTACATTAAATCAATCTACAACTGCGTATTAGATAACATTGTCTACATTAAATCAATCTACACCTGCGTATTGTAAAACATTGTCTTCATTGAATCAATCTAAACGTGCGTATTGGACAGCATTGCCTACATTAAATCAATTTACAAGTGCGTATTGGGCAGCATTGCCTACATTAAAGCAATCTACAAGTGCGTATTGGACAACATTGCCTACATTAAATCAATCTACACCTCTGTACCACAGCGTGCATGGCACAGTGTTTGCGCCCCTTCACAGACCAACAACCATGTAAATGTAACAGGCAGTACTATAATTATTTTATTAACTACAAGCAGACAAATTGCCGTGTTTGTCACTGCTTCGGAGTGGCGCACAGGCGACATTCTTGTAAAGCATGCCACTCTCGACACGGTTAATGCAACTCCAACAAGCATTTAAAGCCAGATTAACACTGAAAGAGTTATTAACAATGTCTTAATTATAACCCACTGTAGTGTTGTTTGTTTAGTTTAATGCATTTAAATTATTGTTTGAAAAGTGTATCGACCAAAATACTCAGTGCTTTCTTGATGGGAAGATGACTTGGGTATTGACACTTTCTCCTATTGGGCACTATTTTTCTGTCTTGCGTAGGTCTATATCTCCGACTTGGCCCAGTGCGTTAATCAAGTGGTTAGTCTAGTCAGCACGGCGCGTATTACTACAGTCAACCACTACTACCCAACCAACATTACAAACGCCTCTAGGAATTAGCGCCGGAACACTTCGTATCGCAACATGCTCATCCATCTGCTAATCCATATTTAGATAAAATAAATGATTATATTCAAGGATATATATATATATATATATAAGGTATTAATTAAAACGTTATCTCCATTACTTTCTGCTTTTGAACGAATCATCGCGCTATTCAGTTTGAGAAAGGCTGGAAGGCAAATGTTAATACTCCAAGTGGGCTTGCGTTATTCCTTAGAGGCGTCAAATACGCGAGTCTAGCTAAATAGTAAGTGTCAAGTGGTGAAGGAACGTGTGATGATGATCTGCAATGTGCGAAACATGTGTATGCGTACGTCAGTAGTGATCGAACTGTTGACTTAATGGCAGTGACCAGTGTAATGGTGCCGTCGCCGCCCTCCCCGTCGTGACGCCCATCACGTGAGCGTGTTATTACAACTGACAGCTGGCCGACATAATTATCGCATCGCCAAATACCCTCCAATTTGTAATACTTGTATGTTAGGTTACGTTACTGGTTACCGTTACGCGGGACGCATTGTTCGATACGAGCGGTAGTTATGGCAACCACGAACTTGCCACTGCATATACCGGCATCCAGAAGTCTAATTCTACAAAATAGGATGTAAACATCCAATCTACATGCAGAACACACACACTCTCTCTCTCTCTCACACACACATACACAGGAGTCTGGGTTCAGAAAATAACTAAAACTATTTCTTAAACAGGAAAAAGACATAAGGAATAGAGTACATGTAACACAGTTACTAAAAAATAAATGTTTCAGCCTCACTGAACTTAAAATTGTAATAAGAGAGCTTAAAATGAATGAAGCTCCCGGATTAAATGGAATACCAAATGCAATACTGAAAATGGTGTCAGAAGTGTGTCCGGAGATATTATTAACCGCTTTTAATGCTTGTTTAAGCAAAGGAAAATTTTACAAATTTTGGAAAAACAAAAGTTGGTGCTGCTAAGGAAAGGGAATAAACCCCTTGACAAGCCTTTATCGTACAGATCCCTATGTCTAATAGATTCTGTGGGCAAATTTCTGGATTGACACATTTAAAAAAGATTAGAAAAAGAAGAAGGATCAGGTGGCCTATCAGACAGGCAGTTTGGTTTCCGGAAAGGAAAGTCCACAACTGATGCAATAAAACTGTTTATTGAATTATCCAGTAAACGCAATGTAAAGACGAGAGGGGAGAAAGGATTTTGGGCTTTGTTCGCCATAGATGTAAAGAATGCTTTCAATTCTTCACGTACTACAGAAGAAAAATAAACCAGAACATCTAGTTCAAATGTTTGATGACTACCTTAGCGAAAGAACACTGTATTCAACTGTGGCACTCATACACTTGTCTTCAATATGGAAGGGGGAGCGCCACAAGGTTCCAAAATCGGTCCTCATTTGTGGAACGAGATATATGACGGACTTCTAGTAATGGATCTTCCGGAAGACACAGACATAGTGGGTTATCCAGATGATGCCATAATTGTTTGCGCGGCACCAACAGCACCTGCACAAATAATGCCTTAAATTGGGTACAAAATTGGCTTGAAAATCGTGACTTAAAGATGGCTATAGAAAAAACAGAAGCTATGTTAGCAACGGAGAGAAGAGTATTTGTGACGTCTGTGTTGCAAATAGGTGATTCACAAATCCAGTGGAAAGATGAACTAAAATATCTGGGGGTTACTCTAGACAGGAAGCTAAATTTTTCAACCCACATAGCTAAATCATTCGAGCTAGCAAAAGTGTCCTGTGGAAATCTGTGCAGACTGATGCCTAATATTGGGGGATCGAAGGAGTGTAAGAGGAGACTGATATCTTCGTTGGTGCATTTACAATTCTTATAGGCGGTCTCATGTGGGCTCCTGCAATGAAAAAACGCACAGCTAAAAAAAAAAAACTAAACGTTTTGACAAGTAAAACAGCATTTGCTGTTTGTTGGTCACGTCGCTCCTGAAGTAATCCCTAACGATAATCCCACGGGATGTCAAAGAAATGTTGAAAGAAGTTCGAGTTGGAGGTTTTTTGTGTTTACTACAGTTAGAGTCTGTAGTCATGAAGTAATTCTGAACAGCCAATACCCTGTACTGGGCCTTCGATGAAAACTTTAAAAACACACACACACACTCCACAAATATGCACAACACACACACGCGCGCGCGCGCGCGCACACACACAATATTTCTAAACTTAATCTGAAGCACTTGAACTGTAGGAGGCTCTGATACCAATACCCTGTACTGGGCCTTCGATCAAAACTTTAAAAACACACACACACACAAACACACTCCACAAACATACACAACACACACACACACACACACACACACGAGCGCGCGCGCACACACACACAAACACACTCCACAAACATACACAACACACATACACACACACACACACACACATACAATATTTCTAAACTTAATCTGAAGCACTTGAACTGTAGGAGGCTCTGATAATTGCAGGACAAATAAATCAAACACTGTTCGCATCGTCTAGTTTGCATTGCCTTAATTAGTATAAACAATGAGCGTGTGAACAGAGCACAGCCAAGGCCGTCCTGCTTATCGGCTCCCCGAGAGCTTTGTTTTGCCTGAGTGAACGACCTTTCCTTTTAATTACTCAACCGACTGTACACATTCTTCCTCCTTAATCCTTGGTTTTTAATTGCGTCATCCGTCAATCCTGAGAGACGTTGTCACCGCCGCACACGAAAAACCTTAGGACTTATGGCGTCGTTTAATTTAAATGAGAGAAAAACTAAGATATGTTGAGTGTTCCTGGAACAGTGGAGGGAACATGATGAATGACGCGGTGCTACGAATCCAGGCGCAATTCCTACTTAACAATCCCCCTCCCCGCTTGTGACAGATAAGCAATGTTAACCTATTTATAAGTTAATAATAATACTAATAAAATTATTAATAATACGATTCTTTTTTTCTGAAAATTATTTACTAGGAGAAACAATTTATATTATAGGTACTAATTTGTAAAAACTGAAACAATAATATAGAAATGAAACATCTGCTGTAACAAACGTTTAATAATAAACCTAACAGAAACTCACTGGAAAAACTTTATGCCATAATCATCATTGGTTACAGCTACACTTGACAAAGCAACAATGGAAAGATCCTGGGAATTATGTTTACATTATAAAGTTTTGCTGGCAGCACAGTTCCTTTAAGTTGTGTCGAGTTAAATAAAATTTAACTACAAATTATAATTTTACATGCTAAAATAATTATAGTTACTGTTGAGCCAGCCCTGGGCCAAACGTACAGGGCATCCATTTATGGCGTTGAACACTTCAAAAGAAACATTGCTATTGTCAATGTTATCAGAATTAGAAACTATTTGCCAACCCCAAGGATTAAGAACATTCCCTAAAATAACGACCCTGTTAGATTGAGTAGTAGCCAATTAGAAGCAGTAGTATGCCACAATGGGGTGCCCTACAGATTGTAACAAGACTTGCAGATGCAAGGTTCCACGACCTCAGTTACATGCCTCAATGGTTTATTAGAAGAAGTTAAGCTAAATAAAAAAAAGCGTAAAACTAACACGTGTGTGTATCCTAAACATCAGCACTAGCTATGAAGGACAGCAGAATGTCAGCTTTCTTAAACTTTCCAACCCATAGCATATATTTCCAGCAATGACTGCATACAATTCAACTTAGTCTTTCATGTAAGTCACTCTGAAGTAGGCCTATTTACCAATAGATCTGTTTACAAAAAGCCATTCAACTGTGCTTAATTTTCTTATGTATTTACCCTAAAAAGCTTTCAAATCTGTGAATCAGGAGCGCATCTACGAGACAGTACTCGCAGCTTCCTTGAACAACAAGCCGGCAATCGATACCTGTCAGTCGATGTGCTTCTTCCCACGCCGGGAAGTTATGCAATCCTTTACACGGCTAATTGCAAAGTAATGTCGAGCTTGGGCCAGTAACGGATATAGGGATACCGTATGAAAACATGCATGTTTAGTCTAAATGCGCGACGCCTCTTCCTGACATTGTGTCGTAGGGAACCACACAAGACGTCACCTCTAAAACTTCCTCTTTGTTTTCAGTTTACAAAAATTGCTTTAATTGTTTTCCATTTTGATAAAATACGGGAAATTATGAATTTTGCTTTAGATGTGGTTGATAAGAAATATAATATGCCTAAAACTGATTAAGGGTCTTCATAAAAAAAGCATTGGGAGGCTTCTAAGGGACTTCATTAGGGGGTATATTAGGCTTCACTAAGGAGCTGCATTAACAGGCTTCACTAAGGGGATGCATTAAGCGACTTTATTAAGGGGATGCATTAAAGGGTTCACTAAAGGGCTGCATTAGGAGCCTTTGCTAATGGGATGCAATAGGAAGGTTCAATCATTAGAAAGCTGCATTAGTGAAGTGTCCCTTGGCTGCATTAGGAGGCTTTACTAAGGGGATGCAATAGGAAGCTTCCCTAATAGGATTTATTAGAAACCTTCGCTCATTAGGGAGTTGCAATAGCGAAGTGTCCTTTGGCGGCATTAGAAGTTTTTACTAAGGGGAAAAATTAGTAGGCTTTTCTTAGAGGATGCATTAGGAAGCTGCATTAGTGAAGTGTCCCTCGGCTTCATTAGGAAGCTTCACTAACGGGATGCATTAGGACGTTTCGCTCATTAGGGAGCTGTATTAGTGAAGTGTCTCTAGGCTGCATTAGGAGGCTCCACTAAGGTGGTGCATTAGTAAGCTTCTCTAACACGATGCATAAGGAAGCTTCGCTCTTTAGGGAGCTGCATTAGTGAAATGTTCCTTGGGTTTATTAGGAAGCTCCACTAAAGGGATGCATTAGGAGGCTTCACTAAGGGATGCATTAGGAGGCTTTACTCATTAGGGAGCTGTATGAGTGAAGTGTCCTTTGGCTGCATTAGAAGGCTTCACTAAGGGATGCATTATAAGGCTTTACTCATTAGGAAGCTGTATGAGTGAAGTGTCCTTTGGCTGCATTAGAAGGCTTCTCTAAAGAGATGCATTAGTAAGTTGCTGTAGTGCAGTGTCCCTTCACTCATTAGGAAGCTGCAATAGTGAAGTGTCCCTTGGCTGCATTAGGAGGCTTCACTAAGGGATGCATTAGGAGGCTTTACTCATTAGGAAGCTGTATGAGTGAAGTATCCTTTGGCTGCATTAGAAGGCTTCTCTAATAACATGCATTAGGAAGCTGCATTAGTGAAGTGTCCCTTGGCTTCACTTGAAAGCTTCACTAAGGGGATGCGTTATTAAGCTTTTCAAGCGAATGCATTAGGAAGCTTCGCATATTAGGGAGTTACATTAGTGAGGTGTCCTTTGGCTGCATTAGAAGGCTTCTCTAAAGAGATGCATTAGTGAAGTGTCCCTTGGCTTCATTTGAAAGCTTCACTAAGGGGGTGCGTTATTAAGCTTCTCTAAGGGGATGCATTATTAGGCTTCACTAAAGGGTGCATTAGTAAACTTCAATAAAGCAGCTTTATTAAAAGGGTTAAATAGAGAGGTTCATTATGGTGCTTTACCAAGAGGCAGACAAACAGAAAACATTGTTTTGTGCATTGAAAATTTACTTGAATTAAATTTAAATATTAAAAGCGTAATAATATTCTATTCTATTACAGATTGTGAATAATTAAAAAGGAAGTGACTTAAGTTTATGGAAGGGAAACTACAAAAATAAAACAGCAGTATGTAGCTATTCCAAAGGATGACGTCACCAACTTGTGTGCGAGAAATATAATAAATGCAGACACGCTCAATGTCTAGGCTGAACGTGACTAATGACTACACAAACCTTGTACTGGTCATTGTTCCAGGGCATTTTGACAGCAGTTGTTAAAAGTTTGTCTCTGTGGATCGGATTTCCGCTTCATTGTGCAGCCCAATTCCATGACGGTGTTTACAGGACTGACTACCGCTAGACGAAAGTAAACAGACATCTTGGGAGACATTGTAACTAGCGGAGGTACAGGCTCAGGAGGGCCAAGTATTTTATATAACAAGCACTTTGTACATGAGTCCTGTTGTACGACTCAACCATGTAACGTCAAAATTCAATACACTAAATTATGGACAAACTAGACGCCTTTGGCTGTTCCAGAAATGACGCAAGATGTGGGTCCGAGACAGCTAACCTGAAACTAATCCATAGATTATGCTGAGAAAACACTCATACATTTATTACATCTGCGACACATTTTCGAACACCTCTGACCAGGCTTACAGATGTCACCCTGCCATAACATAAAGGGTATTGTGGTGGAACAGGTGGAGATATTGGCACATGAATGTGCTTGCTCCCACTAAGTTGGTCGCCAATACACAAACAATGCATTACAAGACATTCCGCATATAAAAGAACACATTCGTAGGGTGCTAATAATCGGAAATACTAAAAGTAAACAGATCTAGAGTAAAGCTAATACATACTGCGAGATGGACAGAATCGAGGGGTAATTAATACAGCAGAGTGCCAGTGAAGATGCTATCCAGAAGTAATGGCGTCCACTCGACCGTAACTATTTGGCATGTCTTCTTGCATTGTCGCTACTTTTATAGATTACTAGGCTTACAATACGACATACAAACTATAGTAGATGAAAGGGGATTAAATATGTCACGCCATAAGGTCCCCTTGTACTACGGGAAAAATTCTTTTACAAACACAGTTTACGCAAAAAAAAAAAAATATATATATATATATATATATATTATAACATAATAAAGAAGCCATGCTTTGCGTGCGAAGACCCATCGCTTTATTTCTGTTAAAAAATAAGTTAATTCAAATTTATTATTATTAAATATGATAAAAATTACCAGATAATTTATGTAGGGCGCCAAACCTGTATTCTAAACAGATTTCAATTAAATAAAGATTTTCTGGATATAACAAACAACAAAAAAATCAATGAATTACCTATTAAATTTACTCAAAGTGTACGGCTAATTTAAATTTAGATAATAAAATGTCATAGTTTTGCCACCTAGCTTCAACGATAACACAAACAGCCATAACCCTTTACAACTTAAAACTGTAAATTTAACATTGTCTTAAATCTAATATTATCCTAGATACAACCTATGTGGTATGTATCTCTAGGTGCGAGGTTACTGTGTTATGGCTTCTAATTTAGTAAAGCTATTTATTAGGCCCGTTTCGAAATTTACTTGTTGCTCTCTTACAATATATATATATATACACATTAGAGTCTCGCTTATCCGACATTCCGTTTTATTGGACGTTTGAATAAATGGAAACCTTAAATAAAAAATTAGAGCAACTTATTGAAAAAGAGAGCACAGGTGATAAATTCTTAAACTGTAACGAGACAGGACTCAATTATAAATTGTTACCAAGTAAGAGTCTTGCAGCCAAAGCTGAAAAGGCAGCTCCAGGCTATGTGCTTAATAAGGCAAGGCTGACTATTTTAGTTATGCTACAGTAAATTTCAAAATGGACCTTGAGTTGATAAGAAAAGCAAAAATTCCTAGGGCTTTTAAAAGAGTTTAAAAAATTGACCTTTATGTAAAATATTACAACCAAAAAAGTACTTGGATGAGCTGTGAAATATTGAAAGAATGGGTTTTTAAGGAGTTCGTTCCTGCAACAGAGAAGTTTTTGAAAGAAAACAATCTACCCAAAAAAGTAATTTTGTTACTTAGAGCTCCAACAATTGCCAAATCATGGAAGAAGGTGGTTGGCGGTGGCGATAATCAAAGTGTGAAACCTGACAGTGTAACCAAAGTAAGCATTCGACCTTCAATGCAACACCTCCCTGGATGCGAGACTGTATCTGTGGAAGAAGTTGAAAATGGGTTAAATGATGACGATGATCAGTTTGAAATAACTGAAGAAGAAATTGTTATTCTTGTCAATTTTGACGACAAGGAAATTGAAGACTTAGATGAAGCACCTAACGAGCCTCAGAGAATTTCCAATAACGAAGGAGTCAAGGCTTTAGAGACTGCAATTCAATACTTTGAACAACAAGAACAAGCTACATGAATAGACAATTTGATGCTGCAAAGGTGGCGAAACGTAGCAGCCAAGAACTGAATGTTTTATGTGTAAATATTGTGTACAGTGTATATTTAAACATTTCATTACAGTACTACTCTACATTATGATATTCCTTTTTACGCAGTAAAGTTTATTGTTTTCTTATTGAATGTTCGTAATTTATTTAATTATACAGTAATAGGCCTATAAAGTACTGTACAATACAGTTAAATAACATTTATTGGGTTATTCTTAACACCTCCTTATTATCCGACATTTTAGGTTATCGACGTTCTGCCGGCCCGTTTATGACGGATAAGCGAGACTATATAATATATATATATATATATATATATATATATATATATATATATATATATATATATATATATATATATATATATATATCCCTATATACTCAGCTTTTGTCTGATAGACTCATGGTGTCTACATTTCTTCTGCATTTATTCACCTGCACAGCCTGGCCACATCATGTCAGTCCGAGAAAATGTATCCATCGTGAAGCTTTTCTTCATACTGCAATGCCTCACTATGTGTGTGACCAACTGTTATCTTGTGGGAGAATATCAAAGACTAAACTTTAAAAACCACTAATATCTGATTGGCTCTGAAGAGCTTTATAACCGCATTACAAGCGTTTGAAGCAAACAAAGCCAGCATTACAAACAGCACAGTAGTAGGTTAAGACTAGCTTTAATAATCCATTACAAGTGTTGGATGCAACAAACTTAGCCTTACAAACAACTCAGTAGTTATGCATGACTAGCTTTATTAACTCATTACAAGAGTTATACGCAACAAACCGAACTTTACAAACACCTCAGTAGTTATAGATGACTAGCTTTATTAACTCATTACAAGTGTTCTACACAACAAACTGAGCTTTACAAACACCTCAGTAGTTGGGCTTGATTATCTTTATTAACTCATTACAAATGTTAGATGCAACAAACCTCACACTTGTAGGGAAAGAGTAGCTTTAATAACTCATTACAATTGTTGGATGCAACAAACCGAGCTTTACAAACATCACACTTGTAGGGAAAGAGTAGGTTTATTAACTCATTACAATTGTTGGATGCAACAAACCGAGCTTTACAAACATCACACTTGTAGGGAAAGAGATTAACTCATTACAATTGTTGGATAAAACAAACCGAGCTTTACAAACATTACACTTGTAGGGAAAGAGTAGCTTTATTAACTCATTACAATTGTTGGATGCAACAAACCGAGCTTTACAAACATCACACTTGTAGGGAAAGAGATTAACTCATTACAATTGTTGGATGAAACAAACCGAGCTTTACAAACATTACACTTGTAGGGAAAGAATAGCTTTATTAACTCATTACAATTGTTGGATGCAACAAACCGAGCTTTACAAACATTACACTTGTAGGGAAAGAGTAGCTTTAATAACTCATTACAATTGTTGGATGCAACAAACCGAGCTTTACAAACATCACACTTGTAGGGAAAGAATAGCTTTATTAACTCATTACAATTGTTGGATGCAACAAACCGAGCTTTACAAACATTACACTTGTAGGGAAAGAGTAGCTTTATTAACTCATTACAATTGTTGGATGCAACAAACCGAGCTTTACAAACATTACACTTATAGGGAAAGAGTAGCTTTAATAACTCATTACAATTGTTGGATGCAACAAACCGAGCTTTACAAACATCACACTTGTAGGGAAAGAATAGCTTTATTAACTCATTACAATTGTTGGATGCAACAAACCGAGCTTTAAAAACATCACACTTGTAGGGAAAGAGATTAACTCATTACAATTGTTGGATGAAACAAACCGAGCTTTACAAACATTACACTTGTAGGGAAAGAGTAGCTTTATTAACTCATTACAATTGTTGGATGCAACAAGCCGAGCTTTACAAACATCACACTTGTAGGGAAAGAGATTAACTCATTACAATTGTTGGATGAAACAAACCGAGCTTTACAAACATTACACTTGTAGGGAAAGAGTAGCTTTATTAACTCATTACAATTGTTGGATGCAACAAGCCGAGCTTTACAAACATCACACTTGTAGGGAAAGAGATTAACTCATTACAATTGTTGGATGCAACAAACCGAGCTTTACAAACATCATACTTGTAGGGAAAGAGATTAACTCATTACAATTGTTGGATGAAACAAACCGAGCTTTACAAACATTACACTTGTAGGGAAAGAGTAGCTTTATTAACTCATTACAATTGTTGGATGCAACAAGCCGAGCTTTACAAACAGCACAGTAGTTATTCATGACTAGCTTTATTAACGTATTAAAAGTGTTGGATGCAACAAACCTAGCCTTTAAACAGCATGGTTGTCCGGCAAGACCGACAGTAGGGGAGATAATTTGTTGCAATTATTTCCACTGACTATATTTGGACAGTCATTATAGGAAGGCTATTTAATTTGAAAAATCACCGTGTTTATGTCAAAAAAGGGCGCATCTTGGAGGCCTCAACGGGTCATTGGACGGAAGATAATGGCCGCACTGTTCTACGCATTTACACTTTGAGGCGCCGAATCTTAACGCACTTTAAGGAATTCGCTACATCATAAGGAACACAACCTCAACCAGACATCATGGTAAACAAACAAAATGCATTTATTTTCTAACAACAAACTGGAAAAATTCTAATAATCATAATTAAAGTTCTTATAACATTCTAAATAATAATAACAATTTACTTTATTAATATAGTGAAGCATTATCAGTTTACGTTAACCTTTGGCGAGACTTAACTGAAATATTATCAAACCTCGGCTTACGATGATCCAGCCCCCCAGTAACGTAACTATTTCATTTTACAACACTTTCCCCTTAAAAATATAATATGGTTCTATCAGGAACTAAAAACTGTATAGAAAAGAAGAAACCTTGTGTTCGTGTATCGGTTCTTAAGCGTCATTTCCTTTTGGGTAACCATTACATTAGAATAGTTTAGTTGCAAGTTGCTAAACACAGAAGTATTAATTATAATTTAAAATTACCAATAAGAGAACAACTTACAATATTTAAATGCAATGATGAGTTATATGTGCAGAAAAATTAAATTATGGAAAATAAAATTCAACGGTTATAGCCAAAAAATTATTTCCCTGATGTGTCTTTAGCCACAAAATTGGTATCTTTAATACCAGGTAAGATTATTCCCTGAATGTAGCGGTTGCCCTTGCTTTGCCCTGAACGTATTGACCAAGAAGCCTTAAAGGCAGTTTTGCCGGTATATGGTCATTTTCAGTGCTTAAACTAGAGTCGCAGCGACCTGACACTGGAAAATGTGTAAATTTGTTCGTAAAATATTAGTAAATATACGAGGAGCAGGAGATACACCTGGTCGCTAGCATGCCTTGCGTGCCCTTTCCTATGGGGTTGGTACGAAGACGGGTGTGCTGTCCAGGCTTAGTCGAATTTACAATTCCCCTGGGGACGATGCTTCAGCCTGTCTAATCGGAGAAGGCATAAGCTGAGAGAGATGCAACGCAACTCTAAACCTTTTATCTTGAGAGTGATACAAGCGGATATGTAGGTGACCACTATTATATACAAACACTAGATGATAGCAAGTAAAATACAACCGTCGCGTCGCGGCGGGTTTAGCTCGACGTGGAACTAGTGCCTTGAAGACTGAAGGAACTGGAGCTACATAAGAATTTAATTATTAAGTAAGGCAAACAAATTGAGGTAAACTTAAGTTCACAGACAAGTATTTCACTCACCACAGTTTAACCAAAGCTGATTAAAATTACGTCTTACCTGGAACAGAGAAGGAAGTTACTGAATTAGAACATATTAAGAAATACGCCTGAACTGTTTGAAAATATAAAAATAAATAGTTTTCACAAATTAACTGCATCCTGTCTAACGGAATATCTACAAAAACTTTATTTTTGAAAAATATACTAATTATTTCTTAAAATAAGAATATTTATTATCTTTAAACCATTTTATTTTTATGTTTTTTCATAAAACCTCTCAAAAATGTAACAGCTCAAAACAAATTGTTTTAAATATGGAAAATATTACATACTACTTATTTCTTATACCCTGAATTGCTACAGTGTTTTCACTGTCATTCGTACCCTCACCGTTCTCGCTTTTACCGTCATCTTTATCCTCACCGAACCCCCTCTCAGTCACTTTCATATTCACCCTTGGCGGCACCATCAGACTCACCCTCGCCGTTACCGCTGACCTCACTCTCACCTTCACCCTAACACACACCATCAACCTCACCCCCGCCGTCACCGTTTACCTAACTCTCACATTCACCCTAACCGACACCACCAGCCTCACTCACTTTTGCCGTCAGCGTTAACCTCACCTCTCACCTTCAACCTCACCCACACCATCAGCTTCACCGTTAACCTCACTCTCACCTTAAACCTCGTTAACACCACCAGCCTTACCCTCGTTGTCGCCGTTAACCCACACTCACCTTCACTCTAGCCGATACTATCAGCCTTACCGTTGTCGTCACCGTTAAACTCACTCTCACCTTCACCCTAGCCGACACCATCAGCCTCACCATCGCCATCACCGTTAGCCTCACCCACACCATCAGCCTCAACCTAGCCGTCACGTTTAACCTCACTCTCACGTTCACCCTATTCCACACCATCAGCCTCACCCTCGCCGTCACCGTTAAACTCATTCTCACCTTCAACCTCACCCACACCATCAGCACCACCCTCACTGTCACCGTTAACCTCACTCTCATCTTTACTTTAGCCGACACCATCAGCCTTACCCTCGCCGTTACCATTAACCTCACTCTCCCCTTCAATCTCGCCAACACCATCAGCATCACCCTCACTGTCACCATTAACCTCACTCTCATCTTTACTCTAGCCGACACCATCAGCCTCACCCTCGCCGTTACCATTAACCTCACTCTCCCGTTCAATCTCGCCAACACCATCAGCATCACCCTCACTGTCACCGTTAACCTCACTCTCATCTTTACTCTAGCCGACACCATCAGCCTCACCCTCGCCGTTACCATTAACCTCACTCTCCCCTTCAATCTAGCCGTCACCCTCACGGTCTTGGGTCAGCATTAAGGCAAAAAAAGTAGGTTTCGCAAAACCTTAACCATTGGGCTTTTACAGTATTATTCTTAACAAGGTAAAGAAATAATTATTGGCAAAAGAAATATTTAATAACGTTTTACTGTTGATATGACTGTTTATTAAAGAATTGTCTCACAAGACTACAAAATGTTAGAATAAATTCGACTTTTGTGTCTTAACATTCGCTTTAGTAAAGTCTGTGAAAACCTACTTAATCACCAGTCTTACATGAATCACTAATGATACAAGTAAAATGATTCGGGATTCAGTAAAATACGGAATGTCTAAATACTTTTAATATGCGCAAAGATGTTAATAGGATCACTTTAGCTGATACCGTAAACGGGTTTATAGAATGAATCTGTATTTATCGAAGACGGGACTGGTCATTTATTATGTTTGCTCAGTTTTTGTTGAAGAGTGTAATTATAGGCAATTTTCAATGCAAAAAACCAGATCCGAGGGAATTGAACACCTCGGAATATGTTTTAAATGGATCGCCCTTAATGGATCTCCAGTCAATGGAGAGTAGGGGGCGTCCTACAGCGTGTCGCCGTGAGTCAAGGAACCTGAGGAGAACAGGAGGAATTCTTACTATAGTAAAGCTACCCACCCATGCTTCCTGCTCAAGACAATCACTGTTATTGTAATGGTTAAATAATAGCAGGAGTGTAGTACTTGGGTTACAAATCATAGCTGTTTACTATGGGTTCCAGCCATTGCAACGGACACCACAGCACCTGGGTTAAGTTGCACGCCACGGAAAGACCAAACGGTGGATATCTTGTTTAGGTCTCAAAATGTAAAGGCATTTTTCAAAGACTCATTTTAATTACAATGTGAGAGATTAGTCTCAAATGCCCAACCTCTTGGAGCTGTACCAATAGAATGGCTCAATGCTCTGAAACTGGCTTCCAGCTACACTAAATTTGTCAGTGCGCTGCATTGTGTTCCAAAGTGTCAGGTAATCTCGGCAACTACAAAACCTCGAGACATTTTACATAAGCAAAGCCAGAGTGGCACTAGTGCGTGGTCTCGGGCATCCCTCCAACTTGTGGTTTTATTGCTGGTAACGTGAACAATAGAATCGGTAACAGTTCTGGCTCACAATCACTAAAACCTTTGGAGGTCACTAGATCGCGCCACGCACTGGTTATTACCCATGTAATGGTGCTGACGCACTTCACTATTCCTATCCCCGAATAGGAGTTCAGAACAAATATATTCAGACGATCATTATATTAAGTTTAAATGACACAAAGGAATATTGGTTAGACTGAAATCAAACATTTTGCAAATAGGGTCAATGTTTGATTATTATTACTCATTAACAACATGACGTAACCTAACCATCATCTCTACATACACAACCTATTTAAAAATAACCTAACCTAACGTAATCATCATCTCAATATAGACAACATACTTAAACATGACGTAACCTAACCATCATCTCTACATACACAACCTATTTAAAAATAACCTAACCTAATGTAATCATCATCTCAATATAGACAATATACTTAAACATGACGTAACCTAACCATCATCTCTACATACACAACCTATTTAAAAATAACCTAACCTAATGTAATCATCATCTCAATATAGACAACATACTTAAACATGACGTAACCTAACCATCATCTCTACATACACAACCTATTTAAAAATAACCTAACCTAATGTAATCATCATCTCAATATAGACAACATACTTAAACATGACGTAACCTAACCATCATCTCTACATACACAACCTATTTAAAAATAACCTAACCTAACGTAATCATCTCAATATAGACAACATACTTAAACATGACGTAACCTAACCATCATCTCTACATACACAACCTATTTAAAAATAACCTAACCTAATGTAATCATCATCTCAATATAGACAATATACTTAAACATGACGTAACCTAACCATCATCTCTACATACACAACCTATTTAAAAATAACCTAACCTAACGTAATCATCTCAATATAGACAACATACTTAAACATGACGTAACCTAACCATCATCTCTACATACACAACCTATTTAAAAATAACCTAACCTAACGTAATCATCATCTCAATATAGACAACATACTTAAACATGACGTAACCTAACCATCATCTCTACATACACAACCTATTTAAAAATAACCTAACCTAATGTAATCATCATCTCAATATAGACAATATACTTAAACATGACGTAACCTAACCATCATCTCTACATACACAACCTATTTAAAAATAACCTAACCTAATGTAATCATCATCTCAATATAGACAACATACTTAAACATGACGTAACCTAACCATCATCTCTACATACACAACCTATTTAAAAATAACCTAACCTAATGTAATCATCATCTCAATATAGACAATATACTTAAACATGACGTAACCTAACCATCATCTCTACATACACAACCTATTTAAAAATAACCTAACCTAACGTAATCATCATCTCAATATAGACAACATACTTAAACATGACCTAACCTAACCATCATATTTATATATACAACCTATTTAAATCTAACCTAAAATAACGTAATCATCTCAATATAGACGACATACTTAAACATGACCTAATCTAATTATCATATTTATATATACAACCTATTTAAATCTAACCTAACCTAACGTAATCATCTCAATATAGACAACATATTTAAACATGACCTAACCTAACCATCATATCTATATATACAACCTATTTAAAAATAACCTAACCTAACGTAATCATCTCAATATAGACAACATACTTTAACATGACGTAACCTAACCATCATCTCTACATACACAACCTATTTAAAAATAACCTAACCTAACGTAATCATCTCAATATAGACAACATATTTAAACATGACCTAACCTAACCATCTTATCTATATATATATATATATATATATATACAACCTATTTAAGTCTAACTTAACCTAACGTAATCATCTCAATATAGACAACATATTTAAACATGACCTAACCTAACCATCATATCTATATATAAAACCTATTTAAACATGACCTAGAATAACCATAATAGCTATATAGACAACACATTTAAACATGACCTAACCTAACCATCATATCTATATATACAACCTATTTAAATCTAACCTAACCTAACGTAATCATCTCAATATAGACAACATATTTAAACATGACCTAACCTAACCATCTAGCTATGTTATACAACCTATTTAAATCTAATCTAACCTAACCATTATCTGTATCAGACAACGCGATTATACCTAACTGAAAATGAAGACAAAGTAAGCCGTTGTATTAATTCATATAAGAGAAAACATTGTTTCGGAACATAGCGTGTACTTGTACCCTGGAGAGACATCGACATCTGCTTCCTCATCACTCTTGTTCTGCGTGCCGAGTGCAAGCACTGCATTGCTATTACTGGCTGATATTTCTTAGCTCTACCACTCTTGAATGCAGTTATCAAGTTGTCGGTTCGGTTAGGCGCCCGATTTATAGTTGCCGCATTCCTCATGGATTTACCCCAGATTCCTATAGATGACGGTCCAACTAGTTACTCGCTGATACTTCATGGCAATTATACTATTTAAAACTTTATTCCTTTAAAATGCTGATGTACATTGACAGACGCGCACTTATGAGACAGAGTAGCTTGCCTGGCCACCTCATTCAGGGCGACGTACAGTTTAGATGATATTATACGCATACAGCACTGGCGTCAAAGTCTCTGTTGGTGTGCTAATTGTTAGGAAAAGAGATTGGACGAAACATCAGGCCACTGGATGGGAACTTGCGAATTAGGCCTCTTTAAACCGAGTTAGAGACGAAAACGGCCTTGTTGGAAGCAACAAGAGAGAAGGGACTAAATGTGGCGACAACGTTACGGCATTAAATAGGGACATACGTGTCTCGGAAGTACGTGACTATATCCAACATGAATTCCTCAGCCAAATATATTTCATACAATTCTCCAAGCATTTACAGTTAAGCTGTGCAGTAGCTGCCTTTCACCACAGCAGCACGCGCGGAAGTAGGCTGGTCAGCTGATTAAGCGAGAGTACTGGCCTCAACGCAAAATGGATTTCAAGGACGCAATACTTTTAAAATGTATTTATATTTTCATGTTCGGTGTTTCTATCTTCTTTAAGACTTCTTTCATACGATTAAAATCTTATTTTTGAAAACCGATTTCAAAATATAGCAACTCGATGTTGGTTAATTATTTTTTTTTATATAACAAAACTATATACACAATCTTATACGTAAAAAGCGTTTGGAAAATATTCATTTTCCCACCACAATTTAATACAGTGACAGTTTTACGCTACGTTTGACCGCAAAATAGCAATTACAAACTACCAACTAAAAACTGTTATGTTCCAGCTAGGAAAGTTTAAATAATCTACGTTAAAAGGATCATACAAGCATACATAAAATGAGAAACAGAGAAGCTATAAGAGACATTTTCCCACCTTTTAGTATACCGCAGTCTTAGCCAGTTAAGGTATAGAAAATTGTTGAGGCAGGGGTAAATAACTGAAACTGAGGAATATTTACAACTCGCCTCCTTCGGTTCCCCAATGCCCCAATTTTTTGCGCACATCTGCAGTCAAGATCATGGCTTAGTAGACAGATCATCCACATCTTAAAAGAGTAAATAAGTTTAAGTGATTTTAAAATGTTTTCCAAACGAATACTTTGTGCAGAATTGAAATTTTCTACAACAGGATCCAAGATATGCATTTTTGTAAAACATAACAATATTGTAAGCCTTACTTACGTTGCACGTAATAATATTGTTACTTCTGAGCGAGGTAGCCTCCATGCCTTAGTAACGCCCTTTACCTTTTTCAGTTCCCGTTACCGTAAAGACCTTTACCCCTTCTAGTTCGGTTCTGCAGTCAGCCCAACAATGCATTATAATTCCTTCATTGTTTATAAAGCTAACGCAAGCGATACACGTTTAGTTTAAATTCCAAAAACTGAATCTTTCCAGTTTTCACACGTAGATATTAAAATACAAATGTCTTTATATAAACCAAATTAAGGCAGGGTTCTAGAAGTTGGGAGTTAAAATCGACCAAGATTTAATTAAATAAGGTATCTTCTTGATATAAGTGCATTTCATATTTTTTTGCTATGGAAAACTCATTTAATTCGCGACATAAAAGTCATGTTTCTTGAGATGAACGAATTATGCCGAAACATGATGCCTGTAACAAAATCCTTTCACGTCAACATTTCCGTTATCGTCTACACTTTGAGGTGATTGGGAGGTTATGTTTATAACATTTCAAAATCCTATATATACAGAAATATCTTATGTGTGACTTTAAATAAATTACGTATATAACTTCCGGCTAAATACAACTTTAATACAATTCAAGTTAGAATCGTATAAAATAACTAAATTCAATTTTTTTAAAAAGTGCAGAATAAATATATTCCAATAGAAACGACATTCTAAGAAATATAATAGTACATCCTCATACGTTTTATATTTCATATATATTAACTTTTAATACATTTGTCGATAATAAATAACTTATATACTTTTTTTTAATTTACCGAATTGTTAATGGCGCATGACCTATTCAGTAAATTGTGAACATCTATATAGATAAAGCTGGAGATGTGTAGTTTGGCTTAGCGGCGTGGTGCGGCGGCACCGATAATTAGGAACAAATATAGCGGGGCTCCACGTGTGACTGTGTGTGTTAGATGGTCGTTAAATGTGTTGTTACTCTGTTGACAAGGGTAATTAGGAGAAGCCAACGGAAATTCTTATCTATGGATCGAACGGGAATCTTCTGCCCACACTGATATATTGACACACTTCGTCGGTGACTCCCGCAACAATCAGTGTAGAGTGGCGCAATACCAGGTGTTCAGTTCAGGAGAAATACGAACACAATCATAAAAACAAAACTAAGCTGTATTTCTAGAACTGCTTAAAGAGTAATGAAGTCAAGTAAGCACAAGTAGATGCTACATTTAGCAGAGTTGGACACAACCTAACGATGGCAATTTACTGCGAAGCCTTGTGCGCCACTGAACGTAAAATAACAACAAAGCTGTATTTCTAGGACTGCATAAAGTGTAATGAAGTCAAGTAAGCACAAGTAGATGCTACATTTAGCAGAGTTGGACACAACCTAACGATGGCAATTTACTGCGAAGCCTTGTGCGCCACTGAACGTAAAATAACAACAAAGCTGTATTTCTAGGACTGCATAAAGTGTAATGAAGTCAAGTAAGCACAAGTAGATGCTACATTTAGCAGAGTTGGACACAACCTAACGATGGCAATTTACTGCGAAGCCTTGCGCGCCACTGAAAGTAAAATAACAACAAAGCTGTATTTCTAGGACTGCATAAAGTGTAATGAAGTCAAGTAAGCACAAGTAGATGCTACATTTAGCAGAGTTGGACACAACCTAACGATGGCAATTTACTGCGAAGCCTTGTGCGCCACTGAACGTAAAATAACAACAAAGCTGTATTTCTAGGACTGCATAAAGTGTAATGAAGTCAAGTAAGCACAAGTAGATGCTACATTTAGCAGAGTTGGACACAACCTAACGATGGCAATTTACTGCGAAGCCTTGTGCGCCACTGAACGTAAAATAACAACAAAGCTGTATTTCTAGGACTGCATAAAGAGTAGTAAAGTCAAGTAAGCACAAGTAGATGCTACATTTAGCAGAGTTGGACACAACCTAACGATGGCAATTTACTGCGAAGCCTTGTGCGCCACTGAACGTAAAATAACAACAAAGCTGTATTTCTAGGACTGCTTAAAGAGTAATGAAGTCAAGTAAGCACAAGTAGATGCTACATTTAGCAGAGTTGGACACAACCTAACGATGGCAATTTACTGTGAAGCCTTGCGCGCCACTGAAAGTAAAATAACAACAAAGCTGTATTTCTAGGACTGCATAAAGTGTAATGAAGTCAAGTAAGCACAAGTAGATGCTACATTTAGCAGAGTTGGACACAACCTAACGATGACAATTTACTGCGAAGCCTTGTGCGCCACTGAACGTAAAATAACAACAAAGCTGTATTTCTAGGACTGCATAAAGTGTAATGAAGTCAAGTAAGCACAAGTAGATGCTACATTTAGCAGAGTTGGACACAACCTAACGATGGCAATTTACTGCGAAGCCTTGTGCGCCACTGAACGTAAAATAACAACAAAGCTGTATTTCTAGGACTGCATAAAGAGTAGTAAAGTCAAGTAAGCACAAGTAGATGCTACATTTAGCAGAGTTGGACACAACATAACGTTGCCAATTTAGTCGAAGCCTTGTGCGCCACTGAAAGTAAAATAACAACAAAGCTGTATTTCTAGGACTGCATAAAGTGTAATGAAGTCAAGTAAGCACAAGTAGATGCTACATTTAGCAGAGTTGGGCACAACATAACGTTGGCAATTTAGTCGAAGCCTTGTGCGCCACTGAAAGTAAAATAACAAAGCTGTATTTCTAGGACTGCATAAAGAGTAGTAAAGTCAAGTAAGCACAAGTAGATGCTACATTTAGCAGAGTTGGACACAACATAACGTTGCCAATTTAGTCGAAGCCTTGTGCGCCACTGAAAGTAAAATAACAACAAAGCTGTATTTCTAGGACTGCATAAAGTGTAATGAAGTCAAGTAAGCACAAGTAGATGCTACATTTAGCAGAGTTGGACACAACCTAACGATGGCAATTTACTGCGAAGCCTTGTGCGCCACTGAACGTAAAATAACAACAAAGCTATATTTCTAGGACTGCATAAAGTGTAATGAAGTCAAGTAAGCACAAGTAGATGCTACATTTAGCAGAGTTGGACACAACCTAACGATGGCAATTTACTGCGAAGCCTTGTGCGCCACTGAACGTAAAATAACAACAAAGCTGTATTTCTAGGACTGCATAAAGAGTAGTAAAGTCAAGTAAGCACAAGTAGATGCTACATTTAGCAGAGTTGGACACAACCTAACGATGGCAATTTACTGCGAAGCCTTGTGCGCCACTGAACGTAAAATAACAACAAAGCTGTATTTCTAGGACTGCTTAAAGAGTAATGAAGTCAAGTAAGCACAAGTAGATGCTACATTTAGCAGAGTTGGACACAACCTAACGATGGCAATTTACTGCGAAGCCTTGCGCGCCACTGAAAGTAAAATAACAACAAAGCTGTATTTCTAGGACTGCATAAAGTGTAATGAAGTCAAGTAAGCACAAGTAGATGCTACATTTAGCAGAGTTGGACACAACCTAACGATGACAATTTACTGCGAAGCCTTGTGCGCCACTGAACGTAAAATAACAACAAAGCTGTATTTCTAGGACTGCATAAAGTGTAATGAAGTCAAGTAAGTACAAGTAGATGCTACATTTAGCAGAGTTGGACACAACCTAACGATGGCAATTTACTGCGAAGCCTTGTGCGCCACTGAACGTAAAATAACAACAAAGCTGTATTTCTAGGACTGCATAAAGAGTAGTAAAGTCAAGTAAGCACAAGTAGATGCTACATTTAGCAGAGTTGGACACAACATAACGTTGCCAATTTAGTCGAAGCCTTGTGCGCCACTGAAAGTAAAATAACAACAAAGCTGTATTTCTAGGACTGCATAAAGTGTAATGAAGTCAAGTAAGCACAAGTAGATGCTACATTTAGCAGAGTTGGGCACAACATAACGTTGGCAATTTAGTCGAAGCCTTGTGCGCCACTGAAAGTAAAATAACAAAGCTGTATTTCTAGGACTGCATAAAGAGTAGTAAAGTCAAGTAAGCACAAGTAGATGCTACATTTAGCAGAGTTGGACACAACATAACGTTGCCAATTTAGTCGAAGCCTTGTGCGCCACTGAAAGTAAAATAACAACAAAGCTGTATTTCTAGGACTGCATAAAGTGTAATGAAGTCAAGTAAGCACAAGTAGATGCTACATTTAGCAGAGTTGGACACAACCTAACGATGGCAATTTACTGCGAAGCCTTGTGCGCCACTGAACGTAAAATAACAACAAAGCTATATTTCTAGGACTGCATAAAGTGTAATGAAGTCAAGTAAGCACAAGTAGATGCTACATTTAGCAGAGTTGGACACAACCTAACGATGGCAATTTACTGCGAAGCCTTGTGCGCCACTGAACGTAAAATAACAACAAAGCTGTATTTCTAGGACTGCATAAAGAGTAGTAAAGTCAAGTAAGCACAAGTAGATGCTACATTTAGCAGAGTTGGACACAACCTAACGATGGCAATTTACTGCGAAGCCTTGTGCGCCACTGAACGTAAAATAACAACAAAGCTGTATTTCTAGGACTGCTTAAAGAGTAATGAAGTCAAGTAAGCACAAGTAGATGCTACATTTAGCAGAGTTGGACACAACCTAACGATGGCAATTTACTGCGAAGCCTTGCGCGCCACTGAAAGTAAAATAACAACAAAGCTGTATTTCTAGGACTGCATAAAGTGTAATGAAGTCAAGTAAGCACAAGTAGATGCTACATTTAGCAGAGTTGGACACAACCTAACGATGACAATTTACTGCGAAGCCTTGTGCGCCACTGAACGTAAAATAACAACAAAGCTGTATTTCTAGGACTGCATAAAGTGTAATGAAGTCAAGTAAGTACAAGTAGATGCTACATTTAGCAGAGTTGGACACAACCTAACGATGGCAATTTACTGCGAAGCCTTGTGCGCCACTGAACGTAAAATAACAACAAAGCTGTATTTCTAGGACTGCATAAAGAGTAGTAAAGTCAAGTAAGCACAAGTAGATGCTACATTTAGCAGAGTTGGACACAACATAACGTTGCCAATTTAGTCGAAGCCTTGTGCGCCACTGAAAGTAAAATAACAACAAAGCTGTATTTCTAGGACTGCATAAAGTGTAATGAAGTCAAGTAAGCACAAGTAGATGCTACATTTAGCAGAGTTGGGCACAACATAACGTTGGCAATTTAGTCGAAGCCTTGTGCGCCACTGAAAGTAAAATAACAACAAAGCTGTATTTCTAGGACTGCATAAAGAGTAGTAAAGTCAAGTAAGCACAAGTAGATGCTACATTTAGCAGAGTTGGACACAAGATAACGTTGGCAATTTAGTCGAAGCCTTGTGCGCCACTGAAAGTAAAATAACAACAAAGCTGTATTTCTAGGACTGCATAAAGTGTAATGAAGTCAAGTAAGCACAAGTAGATGCTACATTTAGCAGAGTTGGACACAACCTAACGATGGCAATTTACTGCGAAGCCTTGTGCGCCACTGAACGTAAAATAACAACAAAGCTATATTTCTAGGACTGCATAAAGTGTAATGAAGTCAAGTAAGCACAAGTAGATGCTACATTTAGCAGAGTTGGACACAACCTAACGATGGCAATTTACTGCGAAGCCTTGTGCGCCACTGAACGTAAAATAACAACAAAGCTGTATTTCTAGGACTGCATAAAGAGTAGTAAAGTCAAGTAAGCACAAGTAGATGCTACATTTAGCAGAGTTGGACACAACCTAACGATGGCAATTTACTGCGAAGCCTTGTGCGCCACTGAACGTAAAATAACAACAAAGCTGTATTTCTAGGACTGCTTAAAGAGTAATGAAGTCAAGTAAGCACAAGTAGATGCTACATTTAGCAGAGTTGGACACAACCTAACGATGGCAATTTACTGCGAAGCCTTGCGCGCCACTGAAAGTAAAATAACAACAAAGCTGTATTTCTAGGACTGCATAAAGTGTAATGAAGTCAAGTAAGCACAAGTAGATGCTACATTTAGCAGAGTTGGACACAACCTAACGATGACAATTTACTGCGAAGCCTTGTGCGCCACTGAACGTAAAATAACAACAAAGCTGTATTTCTAGGACTGCATAAAGTGTAATGAAGTCAAGTAAGCACAAGTAGATGCTACATTTAGCAGAGTTGGACACAACCTAACGATGGCAATTTACTGCGAAGCCTTGTGCGCCACTGAACGTAAAATAACAACAAAGCTGTATTTCTAGGACTGCATAAAGAGTAGTAAAGTCAAGTAAGCACAAGTAGATGCTACATTTAGCAGAGTTGGACACAACATAACGTTGCCAATTTAGTCGAAGCCTTGTGCGCCACTGAAAGTAAAATAACAACAAAGCTGTATTTCTAGGACTGCATAAAGTGTAATGAAGTCAAGTAAGCACAAGTAGATGCTACATTTAGCAGAGTTGGGCACAACATAACGTTGGCAATTTAGTCGAAGCCTTGTGCGCCACTGAAAGTAAAATAACAACAAAGCTGTATTTCTAGGACTGCATAAAGAGTAGTAAAGTCAAGTAAGCACAAGTAGATGCTACATTTAGCAGAGTTGGACACAAGATAACGTTGGCAATTTAGTCGAAGCCTTTTGCGCCACTGAAAGTAAAATAACAACAAAGCTGTATTTCTAGGACTGCATAAAGTGTAATGAAGTCAAGTAAGCACAAGTAGATGCTAAATTTAGCAGAGTTGGACACAACCTAACGATGGCAATTTACTGCGAAGCCTTGTGCGCCACTGAACGTAAAATAACAACAAAGCTGTATTTCTAGGACTGCATAAAGTGTAATGAAGTCAAGTAAGCACAAGTAGATGCTACATTTAGCAGAGTTGGACACAACCTAACGATGGCAATTTACTGCGAAGCCTTGTGCGCCACTGAAAGTAAAATAACAACAAAGCTGTATTTCTAGGACTGCATAAAGTGTAATGAAGTCAAGTAAGCACAAGTAGATGCTACATTTAGCAGAGTTGGACACAACATAACGTTGCCAATTTAGTCGAAGCCTTGTGCGCCACTGAAAGTAAAATAACAACAAAGCTGTATTTCTAGGACTGCATAAAGTGTAATGAAGTCAAGTAAGCACAAGTAGATGCTACATTTAGCAGAGTTGGACACAACCTAACGATGGCAATTTACTGCGAAGCCTTGTGCGCCACTGAACGTAAAATAACAACAAAGCTGTACTTCTAGGACTGCATAAAGTGTAATGAAGTCAAGTAAGCACAAGTAGATGCTACATTTAGCAGAGTTGGACACAACCTAACGATGGCAATTTACTGCGAAGCCTTGTGCGCCACTGAAAGTAAAATAACAACAAAGCTATATTTCTAGGACTGCATAAAGAGTAGTAAAGTAAAGTGAGCACAAGTAGATGCTACATTTAGCAGAGTTGGACACAATATAACGATGGCAATTTACTGCGAAGTCTTGTGTGCCTCTGAAAGTAAAATAAAAAATTAGTGTTTAGACGAGACGTTTGAAGGACTGCTCAGTTAGAAGTGGAACATGGAGGCACGCAACGAACGGGACCACTCGTCGCATACCTCGATCCAGAGCGACGCTCCCACTCGCAGAACTATCACGTGTAAAGAGCGTTTCTATTCTAGGATTAAATATATTTTCTATTTGCACAATAAATATGTAGCTAATGTTAATCAAGAATGTTGCTATTCGTTGATCGTAGTTAGTTGTATCTAGATTTGCTAAATACATGTACCCACGCCCCGTGCTGACGTATAGACTCTACAGTACACACTCGCGTACAGTCCATTATATGTATAAATTATTGCTAAATTTGGAAGAATAGGTTTTTAATAAACCTATAAAACTACAAATAAATAGGTCTATCTGTATAAAAACACATTGTCGATAATAATGCTAGAAAAAAGGACTATTTAAACATAAAACACAAAGTCGTATATAAGTTCCAATATTATTTTTATAGCACATTTTAAAAATATAATAGGTTTACATATTTCTTTCACATATTACATTTCGAATATTGAATCCAGAAATTAGTTTTCAAAATTTAGACAAAAATGTTTAGCAAATTATAACTAAAAAAATTTAATAATTCAACAAAATAGTGCTTTTCTTGTATAGTTTGAAAAATGCTGCTATAATGGTTTTTATTTGTGTCTTGCTGTTACGTGTATTCATATTGATGCACATATCGTATGCAGATATTTTAGATGTTTCATTCGTATTAATGCATAGATCGTATACCCAACATGTTTAATCTATATTGATGCCCAGATCGTATACCCAATATGCTAACTATATACAGATCGTATACACAATATGTTATAGAATACTGATGCTCAGATCGTATACCCAATATGTTTAATCTATGTTGATGCCCAGATAGTAAAACCAAAATGTTTAATGTATATTAATGCACAGATAGTATTCTAAATATGTTTAATGTGTATTGATGCATAAATTGTGTACCCAATATGTTTAATGTATACTGATGCGCAGATAGTGTACCCAATATGTTTAATGTATATTGATGAATAAATCGTACGCAAATAGTTTTTTCGCATCGATGAATAGATCGTACACAGAATATGATTAATGTGTGTTGATGCATACATCGTATCTCAATGTTTTATTCGTATTGATGCATAGATCGTAGGCCCATGTTTTATTCGCATTTATAATATACCCAATATAATTAATATGTATTGATGTATAGATAGTACGTCCATGTTTCTTTTCGTATTGGTAGATAGATCGTACGGCCATGTTTTATTCGTATTGACGTATATATTATATACGCAATATGATTAATGCATACACCATATGCTCCAGGTTTATTCGTATTGATGCATATATCTATGCCAGGCCTACCTGATATGTTAAATGTGTATTGATGTATAGATCATACGTCCACGGATTATTCAAAATGAAGCATAGATCTTACATCCAATACGTTTATTGTGTATTGATGCACAGATATCATTCCGCACATGGTTTATTCCCATTGATGCATAGAGCCAATATGTTTAATGTGTAATAATGCATAGATTGTATGCCTATGGTTTATTCGTGTTGGTGCATAGATCATATGCCCATGATTTATATGTATAAATGAATATATTGTATACCTAATACGTTTAAAGTGTATTGATGCCCAGATCGTATACCCAATATGTTTAATTTATATTGATGCGCAGATAGTAAACCCAATATTTTTAATGTATATTGAGTTGCAGATATTATTCTCAATATGTTTAATCTATATTGATGCCCAGATCGTATACCCAATATGTTTAGTGTATACTGATGCACAGATAGTATACCCAATATGTTTAATGTATAATAATGCACAGATAGTATTCTCAACATGTTTAATGTGTATTGATGCATAAATTGTGTACTCAATATGTTTAATGTATATTGATGCGCAGATAGTATACCCAATATGTTTAATGTGTATTGATGATTAAATCGTACGCCAATAGTTTCTTCGCATCGATGAATGGATCGTCTACCCAATATGTTTAATATGTATAGATGCATATTTCGTACCCCAATAGTTTATTCGCATCGATAAATAGATCGTATACCTAATATGTTTAATGTGTATTGATGCATAAATCGTACTCCAATAGTTTATTCGCATCGATGAATAGATCGTATACCCAATATGTGAAATGTATATTGATGCCTAGATCGTATACCAAATATGTTTAATCTATATTGATGCCCAGATCGTATCCCAATATGTTTATTCTATATTGATGCCCTGTTCGTATACCCAATATGTTCAATCTATATTGATGCCCATATCGTATACCCAATATGTTTAATCTATATTGATGCTAAGATAGTATACCCAAAATGTTTAATGTATATTGATAAATTAATCGTACGCCAATAGTTTATTAGCATCGATGAATAGATCGTACACACAATATGATTAATGTGTGTTGAAATGAAGCATAGATCGTACACCCAATACGTTTATTGTGAATTGATGTACAGATATCATTCCGCAAATGGTTTATTCCCATTGATGCATAGACCCAATATGTTTAATGTGTAATAATGCATAGATTGTATGCCTATGGTTTATTCGTATTGGTGCATAGATCTTATGCCCATGATTTATATGTATAAATGAATATATTTTATACCTAATACGTTATACCCAATATGTTTAATTTATATTGATGCGCAGATAGTATACCCAATATGTTTATTCTATATTGATGCCCTGATCGTATATCCATAATGTTCAATCTATATTGATGCCCAGATCGTATCCCCAATATGTTTAATGTGTATTGATGAATAAATTGTACGCCAATAGTTTATTCGCATCGATGAATAGATCGTATACTTAGTATGATTAATGTTGTGTTGATGCATACATCGTATCTCAATTCGTACCTCGATGGTTTATTCCCATCGATGCATAAATTGTATACCCAATAAGTTTAATGTGTATTGATGTATA